>OX596253.1:10108787-10234985 GCA_951394255.1 Polyploca ridens
AGTTGGAACTGTTTATTGTAATGCTGGCGATAAAAACGTGTTTAGTCCGGTCTTCCTGCTATGCTGAAAAGTCTTATCGTAACAGATAATACTGATGACGTCTGATAGCAGATAATGAGTTATGTACATACGTGCACGTAGCTCCCTTGGTAAGTACATACATACCTATAATATAGCATATTATTGTTATATTGTCACGTACCTATGACTGCGAAATATATTCCAAGGTTACGTGTGAGACCCACAATTTTTAATTGACCTAGTTAATCCTTTAATCTGCATATTTGTAATGTAAATAATTGGTTACGAATCTTTAAAAACGAGTAATGAAAGCTAGAGCACCAAAAATGATTGAGGCCTCCGGAGACCAACGGGGAGCTTTTCCGCCAACACATCAGCTTGGCTATCCAAACAAGAAACGCTACCAGCCTGCGGGAAACGTTGCCGCTAATCGGTAGCAGCGGCAAAGTGCATTTTCTATAATAGATTGTAAATTGTACATATTTGTTGTAAATGAATGCAAATGTTAAACCAGAGATCGTATTTCGCGAAATCTCGGAAATACAATCATACACAATTTTTGAATACGGTACCGTCATTTGTGTTTTCCAAACGTTGCCTGTCATTGGTTTTCGTAAGTTTTGGAAGCCTCAGCTGACTATTCATGGCAGGATAAAGTAGTTGCCCTCAATGGCTTCTTCCTTTTATCTCTATAAACATATTGAAGCAAGTTTCAAATCTTTGACGCCATTAATCAATCGACAATGCCCAATTTATTTATAAAGTGAACAGTGTGTTGTGTTGGTTTGCTTTATCTACCCTTATATATCTCCACGGTTTTACCAATTTGATATATATAGAATTTCATATTTAAGGGCTTGGCGATGTAGATTATACACATTGCATAAAAGTGTTAATAAAATTTTACCAACTTAATCATCAGACCCTAGAACCAAGATGACAAGATGAATCAAACGAGCCGAAACTTGATGGGTTTGCGTCTTTTTATTACAGTTTTCCATGGTCACCTTCCAGCTCCATCATCAGATCAGCTCCATTGGAAACCAAACTGATAAGTTATCTGGTTTCCATAGTACAAGGTTCCATAGTGAGGAATGTCCCAGGATATTATATTATATTATATTCACTAGGTAAGTATCGTCGTTAAGACTAACCCCCTTATTCATAATAAAGATATCAAACGTCCATTAGCTAAAATTCCGAAGTCTTTATCTGACACGTGACATTTGGTGATCGAAAGAGTGAGACGGGGCACACTATTACACTGATTTAGTTAAAAAGCCATTATGAATAAGGGGGTTAGTATTTTAAAAAAAAATATACCTCTATGGTGGCAAACAAGCATACGGCCCGCCTGATGGTAAGCAGTTACCGTAGCCTATGGACGCTTGCAACACCAGGGGTATCCCACGCACGTTGCCGACCCTGAAGAAACCTCTTCACACCCTTCTTGAAGAACCACATGCTGTACTCCATTGGGAAAACCACTTTGGGAAATTTCGATAAATTTCCCAAAGTGGTTTTTCATAATTAAAGATTTTGATCATTCATATAAATCGTATAAAATAAATATTATATATAAAACATATACTACTTTTTGTTTTTAAATACTTACTTAACATACATAATCACACCCAGACTCAGGACATACAGACATGTCCATGCACACAAATCCTCATAATTCATTATAATAATCGGGATTCCCCGTCAAGGTATTTTTATAGTACTATAAATTTTTCCTACTCAGTTAAAGGATTTCCGACTCGAACACAGTGGAAATACCTCAGATAAGAAATAAATGGAACTGATAACAAACAATGTAGTTTTACATAGACTAAAGAATCTATTTATTGCATTGACTATCATTTCAAACCTACCTATATCTTACTAATGCCCATCAGAAAAAATATTTATATTGTCAAATCTTGATCCATGTTCAAGGATATTCTTATTAATAATAATAATATCTTTATTTTCAGAAAACTTTGGACGGTATGGGACCGTACAAACAATATTATATGAACAAAATTGTGAAAAACTTAAACGGGAATATATCTTTATTTACAACAAATATGTACAAAATACAATCTGTATAAAGAAAATTTCCTCAAGCCTGCCGCTGCTTCCGATTAACGGCAGGGTTCCCAGAAGGCTGGCAGCGTTTCCTCTTTGGATAGCCAAGCTGACGCGTTGGCGGAAAAAGCTCCCCGATCGCTAGTCTCCGGAGGTCTCGATCAATTTTGATGACAAGGTGCGAGCAAAACGGCGAGCCTCGGACCCCCACGGTCCTATGGTCTCGACCGCTTATGCTTAAAGCTTAAACTATGTTAGTAAAAAGCACTATGACACCCTGCGATCGTGTGGCATGCCAAGCCTTCTTCCTGAAGTTCTAATATGGAAGAAGACAATATATGTACACTACAACCTTTTGATAGGATAATAATCAGCTGGTAAGTAGCTTATTTATAAAGGCTGTTTATGATATAAGCAATAGAGTTACGAGACTTCATAATAATGTTGATACCTACCTCAGAATTACTAGCAGCATCTGCTACGAGTATGGCAAAAGGCAATGACGTTTTTCAACTAAACACGATATAGACCAAAATAATTGCTCTACAAAAAAGCGTAAATTTTACAATAGCAGCACTAATGCCTGAAATGAAACGTTTTTTCCGTCATAGTTTTAAGAGAGGTAGAGCATTTAGCGTTTATTCGCTGAAAAAGCAGCTCCGTAGGTACTTCCCACCTCCACCTAGTAGAATACCGTGGCAAAATAACTTTATGTTGTGTTCCTTTCTATACGTGTAAGGTTGCCAGAGCTCATAGGGGAGAGGGGAAAGGTCGGTAACGCGTGAGTGGCTACGGTAACCGCTTACCGTCAGGCGGGCCGTAAAAAAGTATAATTCGCATCATCATCATCATCATATCAGCCCGTGGATGTCCACTATTGAACATAGGCCTCCCCCATTGATTTCCACTTCTTCAACGGTTCTGGGCCGTTGCATCCAGCGGCGCCCAGCGACTTTGACCAGCCTAGGTCGTCGGTCCACCTAGTGGGAGGTGGTCCCACTCGGCGCTTTCCAGTACGTGGTCGCCACTCGAGAATATTTCTTCCCCATCGGTTATCAGCTCTACGAGCGATATGGCCTGCCCATTGCCACTTCAGCTTAATAACTCTACGAGCAATGTCCGTGGTTTTTATTCTCCTACGAATGTCCTCGTTTCAGACCCTGTCACGTAGAGAAATTCGGAGCATAGCTCGTTCCATAGCTCGCTGAGTGACTCTGAGCGGCGATTTATGCGGCCAGCAGTGAAAGACTACATCTCTGTCCCGTATGTCATCACTGATAACACGCACTGATTGAAGACCTTTGTCTTCAGACTCTGAGGAATTCTGTTAATTCGCATATCGTCTATAAATTCAAGAAGGATTTTTATCGAAAATGTTGCAAAAAATGCTCTTGAAAAGAGACGAATAGCCACGACACTGTTTGGTGCATATCCGCTGGGAAATTACCTTATTTTATGCCAATATAGAGCCGACGCATCTACTCTTATATAATATAAACATATTAGGTAAAAGGCTCAAAAGAATTGTTTTTTAAATTTTTTAATGTTGAATATAACTTAATCTTTATTTACAACAAATATGTACAAAATACAATCTATATATAGAAAATTTCCTCAAGCCTGCCGCTGCTTCCGATTAACGGCAGGGTTCCCAGAAGGCTGGCAGCGTTTCCTCTTTGGATAGCCAAGCTGACGCGTTGGCGGAAAAAGCCAACGCGTCAGCGTTTTTTAAATTATAGCACCAATATTAAAGTAGGAATTCAAAGGTCACAAACGTGAGCTGCTGCTACTCAGTTGTTTAACAATAGATCATCATCAAAGCGTCGAAAGCGGAGAATTAAAAAGTTAGTTTTCCACGTTTGTTGACAACGGTTATAAATCACAGTTGGTGTGTTTATTTTACGATTCATGCTATTATCGTCAACTCGGTGGTTTTGCAACACGGTCGCGACTCGCAGCTCCGCACTCGGTGTTTCGAGCTCAATACGCGGGAGGAGGGTTGTCAATCATAATAAAACCTTTATATATATTCCATATCTAAGTTAGGTTATCTTTCTCATAAATGAATACCTGCTAAAAAAGAACAAATTCTGTTTTTACTAACTTTTGCTTTTTTATTTCAGTGAAGGCCAACCCTAAATAAGCAAGAGTCATAAAAAGTAGATATAGTCGAACATGCACATCGGCTATTTCTGTATCGCCTTGTAGAGCTACTTCGATTCTATCCATGGTAATAATGGTGTAATATCCATGGTGTAAACGTGAATTGTTCACAGTAACACTGTATTGTTATTATTTTCATTGACATTTACGTGATCAGTAAAATTATTGAAGAATGCACTCACGTGGAATATTTTCAAGACCGTGTCGATGAGAATGACAAAAAATTCAGATAGTCACACACAGCGATAATAATGCAGATACTAATGTCTGATATTGCATTTACTTTGCACATTAGATACTATACATTTACTACTGTATTGTTACGTTAGTTAGATATAATACGCTTGACGACACGTAATACCTCGGGCTTAGGAAGGGCCCGACCCGTAATATAAGTTTTGAAGCTGACGACGATGAACTATGAAACCTGGCAAGTGCCAGAATGCATCGATGTTGGACCGCCCGCAGTCAATATCCGATGAAAAGGATTTCCCAATACAAGACATGGGAATCGAAATTTAGTAAAATAGTTAGAATGGTTGTAAGTGGCACATAATGCAGTGTGGCAAGCGAGCATGTCGGTATAGCAGCGGTTACATGCACCTCCCTACAGAAACCAGTTCCGCGCTTCGCCCGATGCCCGGGATGCATGTCGTCGATCGCGCGTGCTAACCGGCTCGTTTCCTTCAATGTTCGTTACACTTAATGAATATTGTGTGTTTGTATCATTCCCCAAAAAATAATTTTTATTAGCAAATAATAGACAATCTGTGGGCGTGTTGCTGCTTATATCAATTGTAATGAAGTTATGTGATAAGTCTTACAATTTTGTTGTTATGTGAAATATTAAGATTCCTGAATGTCATTCTGCTTTGCTTCTTCAGTAATGTGGTTAGATCGGATAGATCCGACCCCATCCGCACTCATCCAAGGCGTGATTGTGAAACAAACACAGACTTGTATTTGTCTGGATGTCTTATTAAAAACTGATAGCAACAAGCCTTACTTTTCTTTATCGCTGTTATCAGATACGAAAGCAATATTATAAATGTCACTTGCAATAAACGTAATAGAATCATGATTTTGATAGATGATACTACTACTAGTATTTGTAATTTTGCTTGTACACATATTCAATGGCTTGTTTAAAAGTTAAGCTCTAAAAATCTCCTGTATATCTTCTTCCATGTCTCTGTTTGATTGTCTTACCACAATCTTGCAATATGAGAATACGATTCACTTCTTCCTTTTTAATTTACCTATCTGTTTTTTTTTCTTCTTGAGTCTCAAAGAAGTAATTTTGATTTTCTCTAAATATTTTTAGATGTTATTATGTGTTCATCATCTCCATAACGTTTCAATACGTACCTATAAAATTCTTATACAATGTCGTGGCCCGAAGGAAAGATGCCATTGTGTATGTGGCATGTTGTTTATACTATAAGTTCCTCAGACTTTTCAGTTACAGTATTTCGAGCAGTGAGATTTATGTAAACTCATTCTGCCTTGTCCTTTGGTAAATTTAAGATTAACGGTTAATATCACTGACACTAAGCTTGGATTTACAGGGTATTTAACGATAAACATCGTTATGTTAAACTGTTATTAACTTGCGTAAGGATATTACCAATAAAAATACTTTACACCTAATTATCGTATATGTACCGTAAATCAAATAATTATAACCAAAAATACACTAAAATAATACAGAAACGACATAAAAGCATGCACGACTCAATTTTCAACGCGTTAATGATATCAACATGAATTTATTATGTGAGGAAATTTTAATTACCACTCACAACAACGCCAAAGGTAGAGGAACAATGATGCGCGTGAGACGGTTAAGTGTTTTACGAAAATAAAGGCAACAGAACGGGCACAATGACTCAGATGGAATTCAGCGGTGCCCGCCATACTGAGCATCGTCGGAATCAGAAATACAATCCTAATTATAATCGCATGCATCCGTCCAGCACCTCAATCGGTCGCTAACGTACCGACTAAACCGCATCGAGTATCTCAACGCACTCATTCCCTCGGCTTCTGCGCAATTAATGCTCAATATTTGCTTTTTCACGTAAACCTTGATGCGTATATTAATTGTTTGTGTGGTCTATAAAAGCTCGAGAAAAGCTGTCTGGGTTTGATGTTGTTGTTTAAAATAGGACGTGTTTAAGTTTGTCTATCTAGTGTGCCATTGAAGATACCTTTACCTGAAGCGATTACTAATGTAGGTACTTGTGCTTATTTTTATGTTCCAGGAATAACATTTTTCTTATGTATTGAATACAAATGGATTATTAAAAATAGAACAAACTCTTTTCCACGAAAACATCTTAATTCGCCCGTCAAATGTTTTTGAAGCTGAAATCCATGCATCATCTGTTTATTGGAATCGTTCAGTTTATTGCATCAAATGTTTTAATGTGCATTGATGTGTTACGTTTATGAGTAGAGTGAGTATTAGTCTGTGTGGAGTGGTTCATAATAACGTGTGTGTACATAGGAGCAACATTGCCGCATTGCGGTGGACCGGCCATATGTCGACATATCACTTCTGCCCTTTACTGGAGTGAACTACACTCAAATACCTTTTAGATCACACACTTTATGATTACTATATATTTTTGCTTTGCCGATCTAATGATCTATACTAATGAGAAGCATGTTTTGATATAATCATTTAAAGATCGAAAACATTGTCTATTATTTTATTCACATAAATTCGGAACTATCAAAAACGAATGTTATTTTTTTTTATGTTATTGATATCTTTTGACTTATCGGATATGTAAAACTCTACAAAATAGAGTTAGACATTGTTCTGTTCGTTACTCGAATTACTAAAAACACAATGCAAACAGGTTTGGTTCTATATCAGTCGATTGTGAAGAAGCCTCTAGTACCTTATCAAGAACGAGTTTCCGGGTCAGGTGAACTGTTACGCACAATGATTTCGAACACATAAATGTACAACTTCACTGTGTGTGACTTAATTTTTGTTTTTAGTAGCGCAGCTCAGCCGCCGTGTATCGAGTTTGTAATACATTAGCCGAGCGTTGATTTACACGGCTGCATATCGTGGGCGCTTCTATTCATAGTGCTAATGTACTAAATATAGTAGCGATTCCCTATTATTTCTTGCGACTGACTCAATATGCGAGTTCCGCTTTAAAAAAATAAAATAATCACTGTTAATGGAGTTTTCCTGGTATTTAACATATACAAATCGTTATCCAGGTAACAGATAAAGGTTTTGTAGTGCATTTTAAACTACATCACTGTATTTCATAAAACTAGTTTCCCGTAATGTTACTTTTTATGTATCTGTACGTCTTAAATAAACGATTTTTTTAGTGTTATTATTAGTTTAAACTTGTTATAATTCACACATTTTGTGAATTAAAATACGAATGAATTTACAATTTAAAATTTGTCCGAATTCTTTGAATTTATATGAGAATATTTATTGACGTCAAGGACACCGTGTTGTAGACAAATATGTAAAGGAGTCGTTATATGCAGGTAGAGAGGAGAAGTGGCGCGTCTCGTGCGTTTGCGCACATCTGCCGGTACCCGCCGGCGCGGGCGCAGGCGGCTGCCGCGCGTGGCAACCATGCCCAGCACCCGTCCTCACAGACGAGACGTAAGCCACGAGAGACAGCCAATCTATCCGATTTTAAATATGGATTCGATGTATACTATGCCACCCATAACAGATTGGAAACATGTGAAAAAGTGACTTTAATTTATGTTTCAATTTGATATTTTTTATCTTTATTATTGGAATATGGAAATGGTAATATTCCAAATTGTATGATGTTAATAATTATAATATTTTGTTACAATATATGAATCGTAATTAGTTAGTCTAAAAAAAGATATAGTTACATATAGGTATATATTTATATACAGGGTGTTGTTTTGGTCGGCGACAAGCGACCCAGGAGCGGTAGTACAAAATATATGTTCCCCAAAAATGGACTTAATTCCATTAAATACTGTACATATGATGAGAAATACCTTATTCAATTTGAAATAAAATTACCGCAAAGTATGGTTACTAGGCACGTGCACAGACTAGAGCTAGGCACAAGCCGCCATCGCCCCACCCCTTTAGTCCCTCGTACTCCCGTTGAGTATTATGTCTACACTTTAGCTTATTACATGTTTTTCAAAATTTTTTTTTTTTTATCTTTATTATTTAAAAAAAATAAAGTATTTTTTTCATATTTTTTTTAGCACCAGTATCATTTGTATTATCGACCCTGAGTCGCTTGTCGCTGACCAAAACAACGACCTGTATAATAGTGATATTTGAAGTATGGTGTTTCTCTTGTCACTTGGATCACAAGCCGCGGGTTGGCAGTGCGGCTAATTATAATCGACTAAACATCATCGAGTGCTCGTAACTTAGGGTCGCACCTCGTGTATGTATTTTTAAATATGCTTTTTCCACACTTCCTACACGTGAACTCGTGTACAGATATAGATAATAGGCACTCTCGTTTACATTGAGGAAATAAAATTAGAATTAAATTGTTTATGTCATTAAAATCCTGTTTCTAAAGAAATATACTTCAAAAATTGATCGTTGTAATGTAAATTTGTGAACGAGTTAATAAAATTACAAGCGTGAATTAATAAAGATTGCCGTGAATTAATTATTTTATAATTGTGCTAAAAAGTTCGTACCAACCCTGAATTGCTACGTCTCGGTTCGTCTCGCCCGGTGTATGTTTTGCTCACCACATCGCTTCTCCTTGATGACTGCATGATGCATATTAGCAATAGTATTAGTATTAGTTTTTTTGCCCATTTAACAATAAACCTTACCGATATAAGTTCAAGCTTTATTTTACAGTGTCATTTTATTTTTGAGTGTTATTCAGTTCACACTAACTAAATCGTCAAAATTGTATTCACTACTGACGACGTTGACAACATGATAAAGATCTTGTTATTTAAACGCGTGAATATTAAACAAAGTCATGTGTCATAATAATTAATCTACCTACTCGCGGTCTATTTAAAATTGTCTTGGGTTGATGCCAGTTATTCTAAATACCATACGTGGTCTCGTTCGAAGTTTTACTTATACATAATATTTCCTTATCACATAAAAGAAATTCACATGAAATAGAAAGGTAATCAAATTCGTAGCAAATTGCATGTGTTCGACTGTGGTCCGTTATTGAGTCGAGACGTGTCAGCCCATTGTTCCACGAGTACCGTGAAAATCAAACTTCCGTACCGCTATTAAAGATATTACAAACATTCTGTAAATATCTATTGTACTCTGTTATGATTTAAAATAGATTGTATGCATGTAACATCGTTCAAGTATTTTTATTTTTAAATTTCAGCTCGTCATTTTATTGATGTAGACAGGTATTCCCACCTACACTTTCCGCTAAAAATAATAAGCTCTGATGATTTTGAAAGATTATCGTCAGTTCTAATAAATGACGTCAAAGCGAACACACTTGAAATAATAATGCCGGTTTGGTCAAAATGACCGGTGAGATACGGCGGCGGTCGGAGGTGGAGATAATCCGGTACCTACAGAATGAATGCGATTTTTTTAAATTCTGTCGCGCGTTTCCGTGTAAATCTTAATTCATATGTTCCGTTACAATAATTCCAGTGTGAGGGCATGCCAGTACATTTTTTCTCTGGAAACATATCACCTTGTCGTTGGGTAGCTGGTTACTTACAATTAAAAAGCGAAAAGAGCGTGGATTCCGCGGCGAATTTCGAGAAATATCGACGGGGTCGACGAACCATGTCGACGCATCGTGTCCGCGTCTCCTCGCCTGTTTTTTTTACATTTTAGTGTTATATGTACAATTTGAGATGAGATTTTATCAATGTGATATACTCGATACCTCATTGAAAGTCAGTCAAATATGTTTTGTTCGAAAGTTGTTGTTGAATCGTGCTCAAAATTTAGAGATAGATGAATCTAAAATGAAAAATAAGCTATTCGTAGTTATTTAAAACAATTATTTGAAAATGTTGATTTGAAAAGAAGAAAGCATTCAAAAAGTGGCAGAGTGTTGAAAATGGAAATAACAGTATGAAAGAAGCAAAAAAGGAAGTATATAAGGAGCGTACAAAGGAAGCTAAAAGAGCTGTTGCTATTGCAAGAGCTGAGGTCCAAGATGGGTTGTACAATAATCTAGACAGTCCTGCTGGCCAAAAAGACTTGTACCGTTTGGCAAAAGCTAGAGTAAAGAATGCAAGTCTCTTGCATTCTTCATAACAAAAGTAAAGTGTTTTAAAGACGATCGTGGGCAGGTATTAACGAAGGATAATAATAATAATAATAATAATAAATAAATTTATTTCCAATAACTTATCTTAGGTTACAACATATTTTTGGAATCTCCTTTTAAGCAAAGATTTGCTTGTGTTAGGAGATCCCGCTCTTCCAAAACATTTCGTGATAAGTTGAAAGGTTTTTTAGAAACAATAGAGAAACTTAAATTTAATAAGATACCAAAAATACGAAACGCGCGCAAAGTGTGTGTGTGTGAGTGTGTGTGTGTGAGTGTGTGTGTGTGTGTGTGTGTGTGTGTGTGTGTGTGTGTGTGTGTGTGTGCGTGTGTGTGTGTACGTGTGTGTGTATGTATTTGTAAGTCCTACGACATTATATCTTTGGATTGGAAGCTGCTGAACACAAACAACTTCCGCAAACTATACTACAGTAGCAGCCATAACACACCCATGAAGCAAATGAGTAAGTATGTTTGAGTTAGCCCTACGATACAATCTTGGGATCAGAAGTAGCTGTGTCACAACTATTTAAGGATAAAGATGTGAAAGAAAGATGGAAAGTGTATTTTGAAAAGTGAATGAATGTACGTATTTACTCTGATATCAATACTCACTGTACGGCTAAAGTTTATAAGATACCACTAAAACGTAAATGTTGAGACATCTGAGGCTAAGTTCTTTGCTTTAAAAATATTTGTAAACTCAAACCTGGCCAAGTTCATGTCTTACAGATAGCTGAACAGTGGCTTTGACTTAGTAAGTTTTATTTAAAGATACGTCAGACTGAATTTGCCAAGTTCTTCAGGATTGAATCTTAAATTTTGCGCATGTTTGTGAATCCATAGGCTTTAGTAACTTGTAGGATTTTCTAAATTCCTGTTCTAGTAGTAAAAAAGTTATGACCACACGAATAAAATGTTGTAGGGCTGGGAAAAAGTGCTTGGTAGGGCTAAATTCAGTGGATAAAAACCGGCCAAGTATAAGTCGGATTCGCACACGAAGGGTTCCGTACCATAATAATAATAATGTAACCTTACTCAATTTGACTGTGAAATGAATAGTAGGCGCAAAATTTAAAAGTAAGTACCAACATTTACCTTAATTTTCAACATTTTTATTTTTCGGAATTTTTTCTTTACTTTTCTTACAAGTTTTCACGAAAATCTAAATTTGCCTATATTTTTTTATCGTGTTGACTTAGGCCCTTGATTTTATACACCTAATAGGGACTATAGACTTCAGTGTTTGGTATAAATTTCAACTTGCTAGGTCCACCCGTTCCGGAGAAAATAGCTGGTGACACACGGACAGACAAACGGACAAGAGAGTGATCTTATAAGGGTTCCTTTTTTACCTTCTGGGGTACGGAACCCTAAAAATCCAAACATTACGATAAGTCGGAAAATAATTTTCTAAAATCAATAGAATATAACCAATATTCTATTGATTTTAGAAAATTTTCAAACAGCTAAATTAAATAAATAATTATCCTGGGACATTTCTCACACACGGTAATCAGATCCCAAACTAAGCAGAGCTTGTACTATGGAAACCAGATAACTGATATAATACATACTCCTTTTTTGTAAATACATACTTAATATACATAATAACACCCAGACACAGGACATACAGACATGTTCATGCACACAAATGCATGTCCTGTGTGGGAATCGAACCCACGATTATATCCACGCGATAGGTGGGAAACTCTTTGTAGGTTCTAGACTCTCTAAGTATGGATTGGCTTGTTTTGACCATAATCATTAATAATGTAATAATTGGCCGAATGTGATAAGTAAATAAAGCCTAGAAAGAAGCTGTCTCTTAAGTGCAGCTGCCAGGACACTGGAACGTGCTTGGGAAAAGAAATTCAATTTGTGGGTAGTAGAAATCCAGGCGGGTACTATCTTCGATGTACCCTACCACCATCGTGCACACAAACTTCGTCACGCATTTGTATCCACAATCTCTGAGCTATTATAATCACGTTTATTTTATATATAGTTAATATTTCCTATTCTCACTAACTACGAAACTCTGACTTCGCTGACATTAAAACGTTTTCGAACGTCCTCATTTTGCACTCTTCTATATTTTTTTATCTTATCAATGATAAAGGAGATCTGTACTGTTAAAGTACCTACAGCTAATAAAATATGTGCACACACTCACACTGCATTTCATTTGTGCTCATTTAAAGCGAAGGTGAACAATAAAAATATCACCGACGATGAAATAAATAAAAAGAGCAGCCGGTCCAGGTGCGGCGGGGGCAGGTGGAATAATTGGCAATTCTTTGTCTCAACCCATACACCAGCTTCGAAAACCTATAGCCACTTAAATATCTCGACTCGATGATGTCTTATTTTAAAATGTTTGCAAAAATTGTTTCGATTTTGTGATCATGTGGTCATTTTGGTTAGGTTAAGATAAATATATCATTTTAGGGTCAAGCATCATCATATAACTTACTAGTCTCTATCAGCATAGTGGTCAAAAGTATGGTTAGAGGTACTATTTAAAAATATCCTTATGCTTACCTTCCGGACATTTCATCAACGGTTTAATTAATATTAAGGAGCATCTGTCGCTGTTTTATTTGCTCTATATAAATAGTAAAAGATGTTGAATGTATTTTTAGT
The DNA here is from genome assembly GCA_951394255.1 of Polyploca ridens. Taxonomy (NCBI): domain Eukaryota; kingdom Metazoa; phylum Arthropoda; class Insecta; order Lepidoptera; family Drepanidae; genus Polyploca; species Polyploca ridens. The sequence continues at coordinate 10,121,972 of OX596253.1, forward strand.
ATCAGAAAGGTTATTTGCTTAGTTAACTTTTTGTTTCTGTGTTCATAAATAATTTTAACATGATTTTGGCTTTAAAATACATAATATAAGTGTGAAGAATTGCGATTTCGGAATCAGCAAACACAATCATTGTATCAATACATTGCGATTGTCAACATGAGTGAAATTCCGGAAGGCAGGAATGTGGGTGAGGTAACCCCATTCGGTCTCTGCACATGCGCCTTGCTCGAAGCGATTTCTGTTGTAACACGACCGAATCGAGTAGAGAGCCGTTTGGCATGGTGGGACGTAACACGTTTTTATTTACAACTTGGTAGGATATTAACCTCATTGTGCGAGTACGTAGCGCAACCCGGTCACTTAGCTAGTACGCATATTATCTCCATTTGCATAGTGCGGACAAGTAGCGGTGTCGACTTACGCACCACTGCTGCCCATAATTATCTTGCCTTCGAATGTATTATGAGAATCAGACTCTAATCGTTTTGCATCATGTCGAATAGGATCAGGTTAAATCAATTTATTTAGAAAACCATATCAGTCCAAACAGAAATCTGCTACGAAATCCGTATTTTTTTGTTGATGATATTCAAATTATCAGAACAATACCGAAGCACTATATAAAACGTACTTTGCGCGACATTGAACAAAACACGCAATCAAAACAATGGTTATGAATGAATGTCGTTCGTAGCGCACATACTTGTAGGTACCCGGATAATGATGTTATTTGCTTTGCCTTCCGTCACAGAGTATCCACTGTACTCTGTGCTTCCGTCAGCGAGGATCACTATAGGTAGTTACCTATAGTGATCCTCGCTGATTTGGGTAGTTACCCAAATTCACAGTAGATACATTTTAATTTTAATCATGGTGACCGTGATCTGTTGTCATGAATAAGAATGGGTTCATGATCATTTAAAGAAACTTAAGCATAACCAGAAACGCGCGTCATGGATATGAAAGTACATTTAAATGAATAGACGTGAAAGATGTGCAAATAGTTTGTAAACTGATAAGATAAATGCTAAGGAACTGCTAAATAAGATGACTTTGGAAATTTGGATTGGTATCTAACTCTCACAATTTACATGTTCAATTATCTTTTTTTTATCAAGACCAAAATTCCCGAGAAATTTATATCACAGCTTTTATCAAATCTTTAGCTTCCATCACTTCTATTTTTTATATACCTACCTCTATTAAAATATATTTGTTTTGTATCATTTCAATGATACTCATACTATTTGTCACTTCCATGTTAGTAACAAAGGTGTTTGACCAAATGACATTAATATCAGTTCTTGCATTACGAAGGTGACCCTTTTGTAATGCAAGAACACTGTCAAATGTACTGTAGATTCAAACCACGATTTGTTGTTAGAAAATAGCGACAAAAATACATATTTTCAGGAATTTATAAAACCAGTTTTTCGTGCCATTTTCAAAAAACTTCAAAATAAAGAACTGTAGAAAGAAGAATGTAGAGCCGGCAATGTTCTTCCCTAATGTGATATTTCCCTCTATTACCTCTAGATTCAGTCAAATTCTATTAAGTTGTAACATAATAATTTATCTCAAATGAAGTTACAATCATAGTTAATGTCTTTAATAAATGTGGGTCAGCCAATTTAGTATGTATAGATCCAGGATATAACTCTATAGGTATTAACATTATTCATGACTTTAAAGCCACACAGTAAAGTGTATTTCTCTTGATTGCTTAATTATTCTAATCAGTCAATCCTGATGAAGAGCCAATGTATGCTGGAATCTATGCGAACAGTCATTTACTTAATTTATATTGTTTGTGTAATGCACGGACTATCTTATGGATAAGTTGCGTAATTGCATGGAATTCTACGACATTTAGGTAAGTTGTAGAATTTATAACACAGTGTAAGCGCTCGTGGTGTAGCATGATTAGCTGTTCTTAATCGATCAGCAAAATTAAGCTACTGCTATCGTGGTTGGTACCTGGATGGATGACTGCCTAGTGGTATTTCAAATCGAGCGTTTCCGTGCTTCGGAAGGCATGTAAAGCCGTTGGTCCCGGTTATTTAAAATCTCCAACAGTAGGTTGAGCACTAACCTACCTCCACCGATCCGCAGTGGGCACGCGTGGTAGAGTATCTGCCTATTCCTTTTCACCCTAATTTATGAAAGGTGGCCTGTGCTCAGGATGGGACATTATATGCTGATGATGATGATGATAAGACTTTATAACATTTTTCATATTGACATAATTTGTTGAGATTGGGATGGGCTTACAATTTAGAATCAGCATGACGAAACGTATTGATGACTCCAAATTGTATTGCACGTATTGAAAAGAATAGCTGTGTAGGTATATCATTGATTACATTAAAATTAGTTTTAATTCAGGTCAAGTTCGTAGTATTACGCGAATATTGAAGCATGTTGATGTGACAATTGATGTTGTCCTTATCGCACTCGAGCGATTAACTACGTGTATGTAGATTCACTTGATTGTTATTGTCATGTAAACAAAGCCGAGCACACGGTGATGGTAGCGAGCGAACCGATCTTGGGTTTTGTTGTCACCTTCACGTTATGTACCTACTAAACTAAATTAATGATTTTCATTGTGTCACTTATCTATAATATATTGTAGCGACCCCAAGTTATTAACCGACTCCAAAAAAAGGAGGAGGTTCTCAATTCGAATGTTTTTTTTTTTTTTTGATTGCTTGGTTGATTTTGACTTCCTTTTTAATACTATTTATAATACTAGTCCTACAATTGTAATGACCTATATCAAAATAATGACAGTAGGTCCCATTATAAATTTGAGTATGTTAAGATAAGTGTTAATACTAATTGAATAATTTAAAAGATTCCATAATATTATCGTTAGAATGGTAGGTAATAGCATCGTGGTATGACGATAAATCAGAATCGGTTAATTTAATAATATGTTTGAGATTCAGTGAGCGTCATAAAATAGTGTTCAAGCTAACTATAATTAATAGAGCAATCAGAAAAATAAAGCAATTATTTAAATTAATTGTTAACAGAATTAATATTCCTTTCCTATCAATCCTGTCTGACATTACTATTTCCCAGAAGAACATAATTCAATAAATAAACAATCATAAGTTAATTAATATGAGAAAGCAATTATGTTCCTTAGAATAATGAAATACATGTAAACAAAGGATACGAATGTCGTACGATGTTTGCTTTAAAGTATCTTTATTCTTTAAAAAAATGTGACTGTGACCGTATGAGGTCATTTGGTTGTTTGGAAATATTTTCGACCAGGATGACTCATTGATTTCAAGGTGTGCGGTGGACATCAAAGTACGACCGACGCTGTCATAACGACCGACAACGGATAAATTTATTGATTCAATGACTGACTTCATAATACAAACACAACGTGATGGCTTCGCTTGCGCTAAACCACCTAAACATTTTGATGACTTACTTAACTTACGTTTTGAAAACAACAAAACATTAAGTTACATAATAAATCTAGTAACGTAAATATTTGCTTAAAGCATGCTAATTTTAAAACCAGTATTGCCTTGACCTAGTGACTGGATCAAGATGCGGTCGGTGAAACACTAGCACATCTTGAAAGCAGACTTACTCCAAAACATAAGGTGCAATCTTTAATATACTCTGTTTGACATTCCATTGACTTACAATGTTTCTAGCAATTGCCAATTGACTTCACAGGAGCCGATTACGGAGATATTTGAGCCCAATTAGTTGAGACTACTTGAGACTACACAAAAAAATTAAACAGACGATGCTAAGGACATATTTTGTGAATTCATTGACTTGTTTTTGTCTGTTATCTGATTAGAATTGTGGATATCACTGATATTGCTTGCGTAACTAATTTGATAACACTTACTCAAATAGCGATAGGTTTGTATTTTTTTATGAAATAATTAGCGGCACTTCCTTTACGTACACAACCTGTAACAGAATGTTGAAATAATATAGAGGATATGAATGTTATCAAATAGAGAATCATAGTAATGGATTGTAAAACACAATTAGTTTTATTGCGACATTATAAAAGTAAAAAATATATTTGTATGGATTTTGAACAAGCTATTGATTGTATATAGGTATAGGATTGATAACTAAAAAATGGGACCGACGCGTGTATCTAATTAGCAGACAAACAATGGATAAAAATTAAAAGCATGGGCTGAAAATTTTGAACTTTCGAGTTTCAGGCTCCCATTCGTTGGCTGAAAATACTACAAAAATATGGTAAATTAGAAAATATTTATTTTGTTAATATTATTTATTTGGCTCGATGTTGTTGACAAAGAGTTAAAAAAAACATATCTCAAGATATATTTTATTAATTTATGTAACGTAAATCACATAATGAATTGTGAAAACCGCAGACTTACACGGAACCATGACTAATATAATATCTATTCGTCCATGATTATATATAAGAATCTATAGGACCCGAATGACAGACCGCATCTTTCATAGCTACGTTTTACGCTCACCTTTTATACGGAATTGTTTGTCATACGTTTATGTACTTTTAATCGAGAATCTATATACTGATGACCAGGTTTTGGAAATTGTTGTGCTGAACACAACTCAACTCAAAAAGCTAGCTAGACTGGATGTCGATGCCGAGGAACGGAAATAAATGAAGGACTTTGGAGGTTAAGCCCAGCAAAAGGCTGCAACAGGCTGATATTGAAAATTTACACTATGAAAGTGACCTATGTATTTAGCAGTATCCCATACTATCAGGCTAGGATGGAATAGAAATACCTTTTCGTAGAAGAGCTACGAAAGCCGTAGCTCTATCTTTTAGAGTTTCTGTTGCGAGAATTTTCAATAATCTGGTATCAAAATACACTATTAAAGATTTGGATAAAAACGGTAGTGGATAACTACCATCCGAGGATCTAATAGGACATTGTGTGGGACTATGATGTCTCCCAAATGCAATAAAAGAAAATAATGCTACATCTATGGCTAATATATAACAAGGAGGTATTAAATTTTATTCAAGGGAGGAACTTAAGATAGGTACGGGGAAGTATGTACCTCCATCTTACAGGATACTGCAGGCAAGACTGTTGAAAAAAAAAGAGGTTTTAAATGTATACGTTAGCTGTTAGTATTATTAAATGAATATCACAATTAATTGTACTCACATGAAACAAACTCCAAAGCCTAGTAGTACTTGATTTATAAACAATTCAAATATAAATGCGTTCAGTTTACGATTTGATTTTTACGTCTCTTGTTATCGGTAAAATTGTATTTATGCACGCTACTTCAGACATTTTTACGGTTACTGTAAGTACGATATGCGCATACGCAATTAGCACGTGAAATTGTTATGTATGTAGATTATTTTGACTGATTTTTATCTTTCTTTAAACTAGTTTCACCAATTTTTAATTCGGAAAATCCTTTATTGATACACTTCTATGCTTTAACACATTTTATAGTTTTAGTTACCTATGCGATGATCGCATAATCAATAATTCTGGCTTTGTCCTCTCATACATATTATGTATGTATGAGAGATGGCCTGTATTATAGAATAAGATCAAAACTCAGATCAAGTCTCAAGAATAGATCGTGTTAATTGAAAACCTAATATCTTTGGTACAGGTTCCAAATTCAAATGTTTTAATCTCGACTCAAAACTTGAGCATTGATTGACATTCTAGAATACAACCATAGATTCGAACTATCATAATAGTATATTATGATACATGTGTGCAAAGTTGGTTATTAACACTCCAGGCGGTATTAAGCGCGTGATCTGGCGTGAGCCGCAGGTGAACGCGATAAGTGAGCCGAGAGTGTAATAATCAATGCACACGCGTGTCATACGACGTTTTTCAACACACATGCGAGGAAAAAGCAGACTTGTAGTTTGCAATAAATGTCACTTTACAAGCGAGTATGTTCAAAAAGAACTTTATGTTTTTTTTAAAACTTTATCAACCTGTCAGCCTATCCCAATAACAGTAAACCAACAGGCCCGACCATTCTTAGCTACGTATGTAACACTTGCGGCTTAGCACGCACTTCATACCATTTTCACCACAGACGCAACAAAGGCGATTACTCATACATAGATGACTTTATACTGAGTATCGAGTATTTAGTCAGACTTAACAATATGTACGCAAGTAGGTATCGTATGTTGTTTGTGCTTTGTAACAGCGGTTACGTGAGCTTAGTCAAGTTGCGAAAGCACGGTTCGCACTGAAACGAATTTAGCGCGTCGTGTTATGAAGAGGAAGCCGAACGCTTGACGTTTGCAAAGAGTTCAATGTTACTGGATGTGGTATTTGAGAAGTTTGACAAACTGAAAAAAAGAAAAACTAGTAATAGAGCCCGCTTTTTATAGTTCGTATACATAGTACCTACAGCTCATTAAATTAATATCAGTATTTTTGGAGCATGACGATGATGTGTCAGCTTATCCAACCTCAGAATAAAGTCCTTAATTTCTGGAAGGTTGTACTTAGTAGTGCCTGCCATCTGCCAAGGTACTATATTTTATATTATAGTTATATAAATCAATTACAGATCATAATTTGCACCAGCCTTTGACTAATTATACGGATATGGTCACATTCGTAAATATAGCGGACCAAAATACTCGTATTTTTAATATAATAAATAAATTCGTGAAACTGGCATACGATACGTTTAGCATTTGACCAAAGCATATTACATTTCCATAACTTATCTAGCATTTTTATTTGCTGGTTGCATTTGGTAAGACGCGCAGTGAAAGTGATTGCGCGGATGTCGCGTGCGGCAGCGGCGGCGCAGGCGCACCCGTCGCGACCTTGCCATATACGCGCCCGCCCGCCGCGGCCGGGCCGCTCGCACACCACCCGCCCGTCTCACACGCATCACACCCGATACGCTGCACCACTTACCTTGAAATGCTTTTTACTTGTTTTTCCATAGTCAATATGTCGCTTTAGTCCAATGACATACGGCTGTCTACACGTGAATACGCTACGATACTGGTTTTCTTTCTTTGTATTTGGTATTTGTTTGCCTAACCTTAACTTAGACATTGTTTGTAATGTACTGTTGTTAGTTTTCTGTCTACAGACAATTTCTGCATCAACAGTTACGAATAAGTTTTAAGTAGGTTTTAATGTTGTAATTAAGCTATGGTCGTAAGTAATTATAATAATATATACCCATATCAAACTTTGACACCTCCAGCGCAGGTGTGCTAATAAAGGTCAGTATTTAAATATTAACTACATACTATGATGTGCTGTGAATGACATTAGAAACCATATGATAATGTTTGTACTTTGTGTCTTTACATTGCAAACCACATCTAAAGTTCAGTTAATTTATTAGCAACATCTTTGCTGCTTCCCTGATTATAATTATAATGTGCAGCATATGAATCATATAAAGTCAGTAATGTGTTAGCGCGGTTTTAATGACAGCAGGAGGATTCACGTTGGTTAGTGCGAGTGTTAGTTTCACTGTTCTGTTATTGTTGTTATAATTGCGCACGGAGCGTGCGCGCGCGGCGCGGTCACGTGTGACGTCGAGGACGACTCTAGTATTAGCTACTGTACTATGAAAATAACACGCTTTTCACACTTCGTTCTCAAACGCTACGAGCGTAAGACACGAAGCAAATATCGATTATACCAATCGAATCGAGTTTTAGGCATAATTCGATATGAGCATTGCATTCGCAACTAGACAACTTTGATTTCGCAATACCGCGCTCGCAATCGGATTGTTGTTCGTAACTGTATCGAATATTATGAATTTAATAAAGGTACATTTAACAGGTTAATCTAGTTTTGACATTAATTACGTAATTTGCAATTTTGTTTACATATTTAATTTGTACAAACGGCAATAAACATATTAAGCCAGAGGCACTTTTAGATAGTAATCAAAGCAAAACTTCGTTTAAAGTAGTTTTGCCGTAGTTTATTGCATAATTATGTTATCTTTCAATTTAGAAGGAGAGGACTTTACAAACTGTTGTGATTCTGCACGGTACATTAATTCTGCGAATGCATGCACAGAAAAAGATATAACATCAAAGTGTATTGGCAAATAAGTGCGCATTTGTTTCTATTCGGGGCCGCCATGTTAGAACGGGCGACCTCTCGCCTCCGCTCCGCGTCCCGCGCTCGCTTTACAACCACTAGCATTGAGGCATTTACCTTTCTTAGGTCGGACTTGTCCTCAATACAGGCTAGAAGCGTTGATTTATTACGATGCACGGTATGCTAGCTCAATTTAGAGACAAATTTTGTGCAATATGTGCCCAATTCGCCGTCTGTCTGTTTACATTCTCGGCGGCTTGTGTGGCGTCAACATTAGCCCCGTTTACCTGATTTGTCGATCTGTAAATATTCTTTGCTACCAATCAGCCGCAATTAAATACCTGTGGATATTTTGACTAATTTTATGCTGGCCCCGCCTTAAATACAAATATTAGTGGAAATGGATTCTAGGGCTAATGAGATTATTTTACTTTGCTAAGGCTATACCGTCAGTATATATTTCACTGTGTTTAAGCTCGTGTGAACAATAATCTCACCATGATCAAGTGTTTATATGGCTACATCGGAATAATGGACGTCGGAATAAAATGACAAACTTATAAATTAAATTTTGATTGTCCCACTCCCGGAAAACGATTGGCATGGTGCTTCAAGCCAAGCATATGCAGATCTGTTGAATATGAAAAGATATTTAAAATTTTAATGATAATGAAGGCCACTGAATTGACAAATAAATAATAATTATTAAAGTAAGCAAGTATTCGAATTCTATGCTATGATTCTAATCTACATCAACCATTGAGTAAATCCAGAGTCTATAAGCATATTTTGTTATTTGAGAAGTTTTAGTAGCGGACTTGGGCTGGGCTGGTGTCTGTCAAAGGCAAAATTTAAGTCCATTATACATTAAAAAAGATTTGTGAATCTTGTCACATGTATATGTACCTAACCTTAGCTAAAATGATAATTCTGAGAAGACCGTTCTCATTCTGCAGCTACCATTTCAAAATGCATTCGCATGTGTGCGCACTGCCTACCTACCTAATTGGCACGCTTATTTTTATGCGTAGTCGCGTTTTGTAGAATTTGAGCACGATAATTAAGTAGCAACAAAATTGTTTCGCCTCATTACTAACGAGCTGTTACCTAGTTAACAAAATTTTCCATTACTTGGACAGATAACCGGACAGATTGTTATCTAGAACAGGAAACTTTAACGATTGCGACGTTAGAAAAATTATGTTCTGTCGACGGCTGAATGTCAAAACAAAGAATAATTTGTCATCGTGTCATTATGGTGGACCTGTAAATATAATATAGCATTTTTTTTGTTAATACTTACAGGTAATGTGTAAAATAATAAATTACTACTTATACCATCTTTTTTTTTTTTTTATTTTTTTTTATACAACTAGATCGGTAAACAAGCATACGGCCCGCCTGATGGTAAGCGGTTACCGTAGCCATATGGACGCTTGCAACACAGAAGCATCGCTCACGCGTTACCGACCTTTCCCCCCTCCCCTATGAGCTCTGGCGACCTTACTCACGCGCAGGAACACAACTTTACACGACAAAGTTATTTGGCTGCGGTATTCCGTAAGGTGGAGGTACTTCCCCAGTCGAGCTGCTCTTTGAGCGAATAAACGCTATGCTCTACCTCTCTCAATAAACTTAATAAACTTAGTCTGCTATCTATATTTTATTTATTTAAATGTTGTATTAAGTGCTAAACCTACCATATAATTTTTAAACCTACTTCCCAAAGGTTCGGGGGGGGGGGGGGGGGGGGAAGTTTCCAAAAATCCTTTCTTTCAATGTCTACGTTATAAAGAATTCAAGTATTAAGGATGGATGTATTTCAAGTTTCAAACTCTAGCGATTTGAGCTGTGTGTCGATAGGTCAGTCAGTCAATCAAGACAAGTATTTTTATATTAATAGGTACTACTACGTCTACTTCGATTGTCTGTGATGTACAAATAAAGTATTCTATTTGTATCAAATCGTACATTTAAATTACTGTTTTTGCGTACTGAGTTTTTAACTATTAAAAGTTTTATATGTTAATTTTATTCTATTAATTATAATATTTGAATTCACGTAATTGTTTTGAATAAGATTTATATTTAATACAGTGTATTGTTATAATAATGTCAAATAATGATATGCATAACATTTAGTTCTAAACCGTCAAACAGTTTTATACAAAATATAATTTAAAAAAATGTTGTCTGGTAATATTCACGGTTTAAATAAAATAACCTTTAATTTCGTTTATTTTTCCGGAAATCGCACTACGATTCTGAATTTTTTTCAGCATACTAATATCCTTTTAATGTCTTACTGGATAATATTTAAAGATCGTATCTGAAGAAGTGATCTTTGTACCGTGCCCACAATACGGCGCAATACCTGTTAACAGACTTGTATCTATAGGTAATAATTTGTAGACGCTAGCGATCACGACAAGCGTACGACACAATAGACTTAAAAACATAGACAAATAACCTGTCAAACTATTCGTAGTGTTATAAATAAATTCCTGTTTTTGACAGACGGTAAGGTATTATCTATGTGTTTGAATAATTTTGCGTATGTTATCAATATTCTATGTATTTTACAATTTAAAATAGCCAAATCATTTGTGAAAATAATTTCTTTTACATTTTTTTTAATAAAATGATAAATATAATGTTGTGTTTGTGTAATAGAAAGAAAGTATTTCGACTATATTCTCTCTAATTCTACGATGTCATATTTTGCCATTTCCTTTAGCGAAACGCTATTGTAGTCGCTCCCGCTTCAGGCTGTATGTTGGGCTTGCAGTCACATCGGTGACATTGAACGCTCGACCCGATTAAGCATAAGCAGACGATCCACGAGGCCGCATTGCCAATGTCCACTGTCCCACTCCGCCGTTTATTGTTCAATCATTCTCACAAGCTAATTACAAATCTCTAGAATTATTTGCATTTCTAACCAGGTATAAAATGTATGAATATTAATGTGTTATTCTGAGTAATATTCATTTGTAATGTAATCCTTTTGTTATTTTTTGTTGTTTTTATTTACGATTTAGGTTTGAAGTCTTTGTGGTCATTTTGGCTTGATTATTATGAATTCTTATTTTACGTGAAAAATACAATTACTGTTATTAGTTACTAATACAAACCAATTTACCTACGGTTATTAATAGTTATATACATTATCCCTTCCGACATAAATGCTAGCATCTTCCAGCTCGTAGACGCCTACAGCTCGTAGCACTTTTTCATGTTATGTTGAGTTGATAAGCACAACTTATTTACAAAATAATTGTTTCCATTCCATAGCTTCCTCAATAGATATAAATTCAAGGTCAATTCAAAAATATCATCACAAAATTGAATGAACTATGTCCTCTATTATATGCTACCTCCAGGTAACAGTTGGAGTGGTTGGTAAGACCCCCCCCCCCCTATCTATCACACTGCAGATCGTGGGTTAGATTCCCACTCACTACATGCATTTGTGTGCATGAACATGTCTGCATGTCTTAAGTTTAGGTGTAATTATGTATATATTAACAAATAAAAAAGTAGTATAGTTGAAATTTGAGACGGATCAGTAAGGGCACCTTGGCATCTTCAGGGTTGAAGGCACGCGAATATGGTCTTAGGACACGGTCCCTTTTTAAGCTATTGCTATCGGTATTTACAAGATTATGAAAGAAAAAATACAGTAGCGAGAAAAAGTCAATTTTCGAAAAATATTCTTTATCTTATTATATTTGCCTTTACTAACCTGTCTCCCACCTGTATGGTGTTTTAGTTAACTGTTTTCCATAGCTAAGTTTAGGATTAACGGCCTTACTCATAAACGCTATTTAACTAAATCTACTGCATAAATGGTCAAATAAATAACGTCACCTTGCTGTCATTGTCAAACAATTTGACGTTATTTAGGTGACCACTTAATCAGCTTATTAGTTAAATAACGTTTTATGAGTAAGGGGGTAAGTAGATATGTAGAATGTCGCAGGATATTTATTTATTTAACCTCCTCACAATGTTTGTCTCGAATTGCACCAATAGTATATTAAAATTGCGTTATAGATTTGTATTTCTCTGAAGTCACGTATCTTTAACGGCTCGAAATGGCAAGCAAATATGTAATTGGCGTGCAAGAGTGGAATTGAGGTGTCGAAGGGTGAGCTCACATAAATGACAGCACGCGACCAAGTAGAACCGGAGACACCGGTCGAGCTCGCACCATTTCTGATAGCCTTCATTGTCGGTCACTCGGTATGGGGCAAGATAAAAGATCATTTACAATTTTACTGAAAATCGTTTCAAGAAAGTTTCAGGAAAGGTTACAAAACGAGAAGTAAAATAAGTTAGTTTTAGTTCTCTGTCTATCCATCCGGAAGCTTAACATACAATGATTGTTGTGAGTTGTTTGTTCAATGTTTTGTTTGATATATTTCTAAGACATTATTATTTGCATCTATATAACTGGCGTAACTGTTAACCATATTTTTGATTTGTTTTTTTATATCCCATCATCATCATCATCATCTGCCTGCCCTGTTCCCAATCATTTGAGTCGGCGCAATATGTACGCTTCTACCCTTCGTCTCTTCTATCCATCATACTAGCATTCACTCCTTTCTTACCCATATAAATGTTCACACAACCCATGTCTTTTTGGTCTTACTCTTCCCGCATTCTTTTTTTATCCCATCAGGCTAGTAAATCGCTGTCACTTGTAATTTGAACCTGCAAGTTACGACATCAAAATGCTACTGTGCGAATACATGAAGCTCTTCTGTGCCCTTTTAGGGAGATTAATTTTACGCACGATGCAAGTTTAACATCAGAATTACTTTAAATTATGTGAAAACAATCTGCCAAAAAGGCACGCCTTTGAACTGTCAAATGTAAATCTTATTTTTGTTGAATACGATCGTAGATATATTAGGCAAGTTATTTTTCACTTGTTATTTTGCCTCTATTATTAAAAAATTACTTGTCGCTTCAACACATGTTTGACAACAATCAGATATGCTTACGGAGACTAATATTTTGATATTTTAACCTCACTAAAAGGTGGACACAGAATATTTTGTTTATTAATAGCCTAATGTTTAAGCTTTTATTTACACATTAAAAATACGTATATTTGAATTATAAAGCAATAGGTAATATAAATTTTATTAAGATATAGTATGACGTATTCCGAGTAATATACCTTTCTTATCAATTGCCGTTGTAATCATCATTCGTTGATTTATTTAGTAATTTCCAATTAGGTATTGTTTCTTAGATTATATATGTATACCTACTGATAATGAATAGCATATAGAGTATATGATATCGATATAACGTATGATATTAATGAGTAAAGGCTTATTACTGATTATTTGATGCTTAAGAATATTATAATATAGGTAGAGCCTATGCTCTATCACATACGTTTTATCGCTATTTTATAACAGCTAGACTGTGGAAGTACCTCCACCTTACAGAATAGCGCAACCAAATACATAAAATAACGTAATGTGTTCCTGCGCGTGAGTTCCAGAGCTCATTGGGGAGGGAGGAAATATAACACGATGCCCAGGGTTTTACAAGCGTCCATATGGCTACGATAACCACTTACAGTAACAGTAGACACATACGGTAACGACTTACTAGTATAAAAAGAAATGATTTTACGTTACAATGTGATGAATTTCTTCAAGAAAATGAGCAATTAATCTATAATATGTCAATATAAAAAAGTGCTGATATTCACAAGGTAACACAATTTGTGGGTGGCCAATTAATTCTTAACACGCTAAAATAGTAACAGCTCCTTATGATAGCGACGCCGACGGTAAATCAATACGACAATAATGTAAATCGTCTCGATTGTAATCTTGATCTGCGCGAGCGCATGATGTCATGTCACCGGTGTGACGAGGCCTTGTGGTCGTAGACTTAGCTATATATATTATTTATTGTAAATCTTGTATTAATAAGATGTCACACATTAATTTTATATGTAGATTTTGTAATAAGAGGATTTTTTTGGAATAAAGGGTGTTTAACATTTTATTTAACTAAAAATGAATCGACTAAAAGGGCAATAATGACTGAAAATTGTACAGCCAAATAAAAAAACAAAATCCCCAGTTAGTAATTGAAATCGCCTATTATAATGAACTTTGTTTTAAGTTCAAGGCGACTAAGTTTTTAATTTTTGTGCGGATTCCCATTTTAAATTATTGTAGCCTGCTAGCTTGATGTCATAATCACTGCTTGACGTTACATAACAACTGGTTTCATGACTTTTTGTGTTCTCATTTTGCTTTGTTACACGTTTATGCCAAATTGTTCGACAAAAACAGGCTTCGAGTTTGTATAATGATCTGTTGACAGATTCCGCGTATTCAGAAGGTGAGTATGCAAAAAGTTATACATGAATTGAAATAAAATCAATTTTGATTGGATTTTGTACTTGATTTTTCGTAGTTATTGAGTAGAATCTTTTATATTGTTAATAATTTTAGTATTAAGTATACTTTAACCTCTGTATAAACTGTATAGTAATAGTATCTAACTCTTATTATCTCTAACTATTGATGTATTCATATTCTATTCAAGATTTTTTGATCACCACCACTTAATACAAAACTACACACTGTACCTATTATAGGTACGAATCTTAGTCTGACTTGCGCACCGAAGGTTCCAATCGTCCTTGGGTGTATATATTTTATTTTTCATTTGCAATAATGGTTGGGTAAGCAATATTTATAACTATTCCAAATTTCAAATCAGTATTGTTCCTGCTGAAATTTTTTTTTACGGTTTATAGGCCTGTGTTTGACCGCAATCTCACCTTGGTAAGCACACAAAGCCTAGAAGGAACTGGCTCTCAGTGCAGCTGTCGGAACACACCGAAAGGTGCTTGGCGACAGATTTTCAACTTGAGAGTGGTAGCCAGCCAGGCGGGTACTACAAAGTACCCTACCACCGTGCTATGGTTTCCTCACGATGTTTTCCTTCACCGAAAGCTCAAGCTCATTGTAGGATTCGAACCCGGGACCTTCGTCTCGGTATCCGACGTCATTACCAAAAATATACACCTGTGATAGACGGACTGTCTCCTCTACTTTTTAACGTCAATGGCAAGTATATAATGAGAAGAACCCTAGGAGAGTGGGAGGGAGATATCTCAAATTGTGGCAACAAGATCAGCAACCTTCGATATGCAGACGACCATTATTTGTATCTTCAGAGCAGGAGCTAGCCGAACTGTTTGGAAAGGTAGAGCGGGAGAGCGAGATAGTTGGTCTTTCGGTAAACAAATCAAAGACTAAAATCATAGTCATTGATCGGACTGAACAACTTAATCGGGCCTGGAATTTGTTAAAGAGTTTGTTTACCTGGGCTCTGGGAAAGAGATTCGAAGACTTACGCAGATGGCTAAAGGAGCAATGAGCAACCTGCATAGAATTTGGAGTAAAAGGAATGTCTCTAATAACACCAAAATGAGGCTTGGGCGATCTATAGTGATCTCGATTTTTCTCTACGGATCCGAGTCATGGTCAATACGAGCAGTGGACAGGAAAAATATTGAGGCCTTTGAAATGTGGTGTTGAAGGAGAATGTTGCGCATACCATGGACAGCAAAACGAACCAACATATCTATTCTCAGCCAACTCAACATCAAGTCAAGGTTATACATGATTTGCTACTAAAGAGTCCTGAGCTTTGGTCATATTGCCCGAAGACTACCAGATAATCTGGACAAACTGGTATTAGTGGGAAAGATAGAGGGCAAGAGACCGCGGGGTCGATCACCTACCCAATGGTCCGACCAAATAAAGGCGATCACGAGACTCTCCGTCACTGCCTTGAGACAAGCCGAAGACAGAGTGGTGTGGAAGCAGCTGGTCAACAACTTGGTGAAGGTATATAGTGACGGGCACGACCTTCAATAATGAAGACAACGAAGAAGAAGAAGACAAACGGACTCTGACGGACAGAGTGGCACCAAAGGGTTTTGGTTCGGACCCCTAAAAACTCATAACATTTTTTTTTACTGACAAAGTTACAATACTTTTAATGCTTACAAGCAAAGTTACACATAAACCATTAGTTTTAAATCTGTGCAGATTTATTTAAAAAATAAAATATAATTTGATTAAATTTTAAAACCAATTTGTTTATTTTTTATCTCATACCCCATCTTTTAATTGTATTATTTTTTAACTTATTCATTAATATTCATAAATTTTATAAAAATTTTTAAACGTTGTTAACCTATAAAAATTTGGTGCAACGAGATCCTACTAACCCTAACGGCTGAACGGATTTTAATGAAACTTTGCATACAGTTAGTCAATACTCTGGAAACACATATTATAGGTAATATAGTTTTCTAATTCTGGATCCCCTGAGAACGTGAGTAAAACCTCGGGACACAAGCTAGTTATATCATATTTACGTACTTTGTATATTCGTTGTTAACCAAAACAATAGAACTGAAACTGAGAGTTTTTTTTTCTTATCATGAATCATATTAATTTGGTACCTATTGTAGTTTACTTAAATATCATCAGTACAAATTATTTTATTTTTAAGTGTTGTTTTTGCTGAATTGACTTTAAATATTATGTTATTTTTCATAATTTTCCGTTTACACGTAGTATTTTATTTGCAATGCAATAACGTGAAGAAGTTAAAAATTGAAATAGTTTTCTATATGTATAGCACGTATCGTTTCGTTATAAAGGGACTGGGCGTTTTTCTAGGTTTCTTCCACGAATGCTCTATTTGTGGAATGAGATTTCCTCTGCTCTGCGGTATTTCCATAGGATAGGCGAAGCAGTACAGTGCTACGGTGTGCATAGTTAACGTTAACATTAATTAGCATCAGATGATAACTTTTATATAAAATTTTTAACCCGGTGCTTTTGTTCTATAATACCTTCAAAAGACGTTATTAATCAGATTAATCAGAACCGTTTACACGTTGAACGTTCTCAAAATAACCTTATATTCTGAATCTAAATACTAAGGCAATAATAATTCGGCATATAATTCGATTTTTCTTGATCCAACGTTACCGCTATCTGAAAGAAATTTTACCAAAAGTGGTATTCTTAGTTACGAACAGTTTTCTTGTATTTGTTTCCACAGGTGCTTGTCGATTACTAAGAGCTCTATCAAACACACAGGTCAGTAAAGTCAGATGCATTAATGGCCCAAAATTATAGACCGACGAAACGATTACATGAGACAATTTTACAACATATATACTTACCACTCGTTGACAAAATCTATCTATGACATAAAACAGGCGAGGTAGACTTTAAATAAAATAATTTTTTTTTTTTTTTATAGTCCTGTTTTTGACTGCAATCTCACCATGGTAAGTGATGGTGCGGCCGAAGGTGGTAAGCACACAAAGCCTAGAACGAACCGGCTCTCAAGTGCAGCTATCACACACCGAAAGGTGCTTGGCGACAGATTTTCAACTTGAGGCTGGTAGCCAGCCAGGCGGGTACTACAAAGTATCCTACCACCGTGCTATGGTTTCCTTACGATGTTTTCCTTCACCGAAAGCTCAAGCTCATTGTAGGATTCGAACCCGGGATTTTCATCTCGGTATCCGACGTCACTACCACTGAGCTATCATCGCCTTATAACATTAACAGATCGTATAGTTCTCAAAATTAGAACAGGATTTGAATCAACCATAAACAAACGTCCAAGAGACCTACACGTGCGAATATCTATGTAATTATTAGATGACTGCAAAAATACCGTCAATTATATTGTTGCATTTACATGTCACGTGTTTAATGTCACATAACACTTCGCTAACCCTCAAATTATGACGTAAAAGGCCATGGATCCAACAATATTGCAAAAGTATCAGACGATGGTATGAATCGTTTAATTATGTAATAATACAACTATAGTACGTGTAGGTAAGTAGTGCCTTCAAAAATATAGAAGTGTCGTCAGGGTCGCCTGACGTAAATTGATTCATCGAGAACAGGTAAAAAAATCTAGGCACGTAAATTCTAATGGCGAATAATATTGTGGCCTCTAAATGGGTATTAATGTATATGAGCTTTTCGAATATATAATTATTTTGTAGAGTCAAATAAGGTTCATCGTTTATATATTTTTGTAAATGTATTAATTATTCTATATATTTCATCAATTTCCTTTAATAAATTATTAATTCTTGTTACTTTCCTTGTATTATATGATCATGAGCTTACTGACAATAGCGAAGTTTCTAAATTCAACGTGTAAGTTTTGAAAGTTTCAGCCACCAACCGTTTAAAACTTTTTACAAATAGTAGTTTATGAGTACCGATAAAAGTTCCCGGATGCGCGTAGGCATCATAATATAAGTGTTGACCGCAGTGCTACGAATCGGCAAAATCTGCTACGAGATTCGTAGTCAATATCGCAGAATTCATGGCCGTACTCAAACGTCACGACGATGTGTGTGTGTGTGTGTGTGTGTGTATTCAAGCTTGGAAACTACTAAGTAACAAAGTAGCCGTGACCTTTTGTACTTCAATCAAATTACGGATATTGTTCTTGATATTAAAATAGTCATACAATAAAATTATTCCATTGTTAATGTCTCTGTTTTGACTGGAACATCTTAGTATTAATTGTTTTTATGTTATCATAGAACAACAAATGGGTTTTTTATATCAATAAACTAAGGCAGATTGAACTCTTACTATGTTGCGAGTACCTATCGTAGCTTTTCCCTGTTTATTGCTAGTTATTTGTGGCTGTGTGGGTGCACTATTCGTGATTAGTAATTAATTCAAGTATATCACGGTTCCAGATACGTACATACGTGGGTGTTGGTATTTTGTAATAAAAATGGTGGCCATTTGATGTTACTATTAACATCCCGCTCGGTGCGTTGCATCAAGTGAAATGCCGTGGAAGTACAACAACATTCAATTGATATCATTTGAAATGCTATACACGCAAACTTTATTTACCTGAAAATGTATGTCGATTGAATACTGGTTGGCTTGCGGTTAAAAATATAACAATGACATCAATTGTTATAATCGGACGCGCGTCCCTCGCGAGAACCAACGGGTTAAGCACAATTATAGATTATTCGCTTACATGGAGCATGTTGTTATGACTAAGTAAAAAAATCCAGATGCATACTTTTTCGGTTTTTTACGTCAAGATCTAATGAGAACAATCTAGTGTAAAAATCAGATATGAAAATGCTATTGTGATTACTCCAACTAAGCAAATATAGACTTAATTCTAAAATGCCACATCCAATAGTTAACACTCGCAGTGCAGTCGCTAGGTGGGCGTGCTCGGTCTACTAAGTACAAATAACTGGCCCGGTCGCTTCGCTTGATGCCTATGGTTATAGTTACCACCGAATGCTCTCTTAGTTTGTCTATATATATGTAATGTGCATTATAATTTCTAGAAAGCACCCACTGACTCGTGTTCATTTGCTTAAACTTTCAATTTGATATGAATTTATGAACGAGTTTATGTTTTCTCTCTTGATACTTTCTTCATTTTGTTTCATTGAGCTGGGTTTAAATGTTAACTTGATTTATATAAATAACACATATATCTTAGTGCAAGTGCGCGCGTGCATCCATGATTTCTGTTATATTTTGTAACATTTTTAGATTTGTTCTAAGTGATGTAAGGTATCTAAACATTATTTTAAAACTGTCATAATACTAGTAGTTCAACTACTAAAATAGACAAGTGTTTTGGATTAGATCGACTCCGGTTATACCGCTTCCTTAAAGAGTCAAGGCCTCGACGCGCGACTTGTCGACTAAAATCTGCAAAAGACAATATAATGGAATGATAACCTCATACAATAAGTGTTTGCTTATTAAAATGCTACAAAACTGAGAATTACAGTAGACCAATGAACAGCATGTATAAATTTCCCTGGCATTCCCACACACTAGCGTCACTGGACCGCGTACCTACGCAGATGAAAGTTACGCTTGTGTAAGTGCACGTAGCGTAAACACTTTGCAAACACCGATTTGCTATACATTTTCAGTACTCTATATCGATGGTACAAGGTTTAAATTCGAACGTTTGTGACTCTGCTCCAATGTGCGTTTATAAAGTTGTGTTACTGTACCGTATTGTTTCACGTTTACGCGTCTCTGTGTGGCGAGGTTAAGTAGAGCGGCGGCGAGACGTTATCTCGGAACAGAGATTCCGTAGAGATCGGATTAAAGGACTAACAAATTGATTTAAATAAAAAAAAACACAGTAAAATTACGTTGTGTATCCAATGTTTATAACTCTTATATATTTGACACGATTGCCATGATAGGCGATTTTCTAAATTGTAGAGAGTTGCTGAAAACCCATTTTTACGCACATATTTAATTGATTTGAATGTTTAACTCTAGAAAGTACTAGGTACTATTGATTTGTGAATGGAGTATTCAATGACAAGATTAAGCTATCTGATATGCAAATAAAATAGCCAATTTATTATTTCATAATTATTGAGGGTTTAGCGCATTGTCCGTCCAGTCCAAATGTCATCGAACGGGGTTTCGCAAGAACGTCAATCACAGGCGGTCACCTACTTTCGCGATCGACTCGAGGCGATTAGTCGACTACATTCACCGACGCCTTTGCTCACCTCTACGCAACAATTGTTTCTGTAGGAATCTTTTATTTATGGCAGCGTGGAGTTGCGTTTGTGTGTGTGGGCCGTGTAAGCGACCGTGCCCGTGTTTTACCTGTACGCTACTAGCACCTTGCTATTTTGAGCCGTCACTGATTATTGTAAGGTGGTATTTCGATTGCAATAGCCGGCCACAGAAATGCCCTACCGGCAATAAGTCAACGCTCGAACTCGCCTGTTTGACAAGATTCCAACCGCGTCTGTCCTGTTTGTTTATTGTAATCGGTTTGACAATGAGCTTAAGGTGCGGTTTCGAGTGATATCTACGCTCGCGCTCTCCTGTGATTGTTCTCGGCTACTCGCCGCACGCCGCGAGTCTGTGTTTGTGTTTGTATGATACGTCATGTATACCGGCTTACTGTAGATTCGCCTCTTAGCATCCATAATTGCTTGGCGACCAAACGGCCTTTAAAGCTCTTTGTGGATCGCTTTTTATTTGAGTATTGAAATGGTTTTCTGTTTCATCGGTTAATGTGATCAAATAAATAAATAATGATTTAATGAACAATGTATCTAATGAGCATAAATAAATATAAAGGAGTTAAAAAAACCGTTGATAGCGTGGCGACAATCCTAGTGCAGATAACGGAAGGTCAATGAGAAGACGTCAGACGATTGAAATGGCGCGCGTCGGCACTTCGGCAGGTCGCGCGCTCGGTGCGAGGGGTAAGCGAGGGGTGACGGGAGGATATCGTTGTCTCCCTCGCACGCATGCTCATCCGACCTCCTTGGATGTGCGGCCCGCAAGGTCGAGCGCCTTAATTAATAAACTCACCGTAAAGTATTTGAGGCCGATTGGAGAAGCAACTACAATCTTTAGAGATGCTATCAATAGTGGTTATGGCGAATAATCGGTTTGCGATTATTCGATGTACTCTATGGTCTATAGTCGAGTTATGTGGCATAGAGTTTTTTTATATTGTAAATCTACTACTGAAATAACCCTAGCCAAATAAATGTTCATTTTTATTTAATAATTGATTGCTATTTTCTAAATATTTAATGATGATTATATACCCTACGTAATTATAGTCAGATTATTTATAAAGCAATTTTTTTTCTTAATTTATGTCAAACAATAATTCGCCATTATCCAATCATGTAAATTCCTGTATTACGCTATTCGACGAATAGTGAAAAAAGTCGAAGTATATGCCGAATATCGATTAAATGGCGGCTAACCGCATCTCTAAATCTTACCTAAGCCTTTGTCTAGTTATTGACCCGTCGATCGAACCGTTGAAGGTTTTTTATTAGACTAATCTATGTATAGTTTTATTCTTAGTTCAAAGATTGCTTGAACAAATAATTTGTTCTTGTGATTTACTGAATATGTTGTGTTCATGTGGGTGAAAGAAACATAAAGCCTCTAAACCACATGGGTGCACCTTCAATTTACCACATTATATTTACATTAATAAGATTAACGCCTACGATAGCGATTAAATGAACATTAATGTCATTTTAAAATGTCGTAAAATCATAATAACAGTGCGTAATCTATGCAAATTATAATATCACATAGTTTGGGACGTCAACACACATAAAAAGAAAGTTTACTTTTGTGTTTTATTTAAACCCATGATTATTAAAAGGTTGCTGTCATTTCCGTGAGTGATAAAATCTTGAATGCATTAGATTGTTCTAAGTGTTTACTAAATACAGTTATTTACGGACACTGAGAAACATTGTCTATGATTTTCGACTGTAAAAATGGAAAGTATTGTTACCTACTGCATAAGTTCCTCGGAAGAAAATCCTAATGAATTACACACATATTATCAACTTGAAAGTTTCAACTTGAGGGTAGTAGACAGTCAGGCGGGTAGTCTACTAAGTACCCATCTCACCTTATATCCAGTTTTCTCAAGATGTTCTCCTCATTAAAATTATAAAAGTTTTAATGTAAAAAAAAAACAGCTTTTCTACCATCTCATACATAGCCAGCTAAATATGTTATTAAATAAGGCGAGTATGAGTACAAAAACTTATGACAATAAGAATGATTGGTTCAATATTTTATTTAATATTCAGTGGGAGTAGAGATGAAATTGATCTATGAGTGTGTCTAATATCTTGCCTATGGGATTGCTATAAATAGCGGTTTTGCAAATAACTGGACTGACGTCGAGAGCCGTGGCCGTCGAGACGTGTATTCTGTAAATGATACAAAGATTAACGGGTGCAGACGCCTCTTTAATATATGCCTACACTTTACAACTGTTCGATTTTCGATCTTTAAAAATAGTGTGGTTAGTTTTACACTGACATGAAACGTTTTTTTTTTACGTTAAACCCAATAGTTTGATGACAGTAATTAACCCATTGGTTCTCGCGAGGGACGCGCCTCTTATTAACAATTGATGTCATTGTTATATTTTTAACCGGGAGCCAAGCGATTTACGTGGGCATTTAAAAATATCTTTGTCAAAATGTATTTTCTATGAACGAGATATAGTTTATAATACGAGTAGCTACTCATTCATCAGCCTTAATTTTAAATTGTCAGATACTTCAAAGAACAAACCCATCTTCACTAATATAACATTGTTAATCTTTGTATATACTTCGATGCGGCTCACATTGTTGCTTGCTTATGTAAGTCGGAGCGTCTTCCACTTTCGAATCAAGTTTATTGACACGGCAAGCTCGACAAATGCTCGGCCGCTTCACAGTTACATTGCCGCGGATTTACTTTGATTGTGAGCTAACCGGTGCCACTCCGGCAAAATGCGTGATCTCATTACCGATGCTAGATATCCGTGCTCAGTGCTCACTGCTCACACTGCACTGACACGGGCTAGATAATTAACACTCTATGTGTACCTACCTCGTGTGTATCGATGGCTTTTTTACCGTGTATAAGCCTGTTTTTGACCACAATATCACCATGGTCAGTGATGATGTGGCCGAAGGTGGTAAGCACGTAAATCCTAGTCGGAACACACCGATAGGTTCTTGGCAGCGGATTTTCAACTCGACGGTGGTAGCCAGACTGGTGGGTAGGTACTACAAAGTACCTTGCCGCCGTGCTACGGTTTCCTCACGATGTTTTCACCGAAAGCTCAAGCTCAGAGTAGGATTCGAACCCCGGGACCTTCGTCTCGGCATTCGTCGTCACTGAGCTAACGTCGTCTTCATGCCTTCATCGCCTTATATATTATAGGGAAACAAAAATAATACAGTCTGCAGTAGTAATATGCTTTGTTTTTTCTATTTTTTTCGCTCAGGAAAGCTAATATGTTTAAATTGTCAGGCATTGTCGGTGTGTTTTAGATTTCTTAGGTACTTATGTAGGTACACAAAAACAGATTATCTGCATTTATAAACAGAGTAGAGATTATAAAATGTTTGTGGTTATAGTGCACGCTGCAGTTGTTTCACCATGACATCTCCAGATCTGGGGGCACGAATTTGTTTATCTGGTATAATCCAAACCCAAAAGACAAAATTCTCAGGATATGATCTCAATAGTAAACTTATTAAATATATTAAGTTTCAATAACATAGCTCTTATACTTTAGATTTTATTGATATCTAAAAAACCCCGATTTCGTCACTGACTCACTGATGATCATCAAAACTCATAGGGTACATCCTGAAGTCCTAGAAAGATGAAATTTGGTATGTAAGCTTGTATTAGTACACAAAAAATTATAAAACTTGGAAATTTCAAACAAAAAAAAAATCATAATAAACTCACAAAAAGAAGTGAAATCCCATCAAAAACATTTTTATGTAAAATTATGCCAAGATATATGGCTCGGACTGTCAAAAAGTTATCAGATCTCATGTAGAGCCAAGCTTATAACTCTACATGCATTTACTCTACAAGCCCTAACTTCACAAACTCTACACACCGTAGTCAAAATATGTGGCTTGGCCGTTTCACTACTACAAGAACTATTGAATAACAAAAAAGTAATGAACAGAAAATTCATTTTCACCTTACTCCCATGTGACGGTAGCGAAACGGCCAAGCCACATATTTTGACTACGGTGTGT
The DNA here is from genome assembly GCA_951394255.1 of Polyploca ridens. Classification (NCBI taxonomy): domain Eukaryota; kingdom Metazoa; phylum Arthropoda; class Insecta; order Lepidoptera; family Drepanidae; genus Polyploca; species Polyploca ridens. Next base: position 10,146,743 of record OX596253.1, read on the forward strand.
AGAGTTTGTGAAGTTAGGGCTTGTAGAGTAAGTATCAGTTTCATCAAGTGGATCAATTTATCCAATGTTAAGTAAACATGGATCTTCACGCTGACTTCTTTATAATTACTTTATTTATAAGGTAAGATGATATTTATCAGCCGTCTATTAGCCTAAAATCGGCATATTTCGTTAAGCGTGCGATAAGGCTCCTAATAAAGTCATTATTTATTTGTAAGGTAAACAGAAAACGTAATAAATAAGCCCGATTACAATTTATATACTTGTATTAAGATGTTTTATGTTAATTTTATGTATGATCCGCCTCCAACCGTATTAATTCACGAGACTTAGCGCTGAAGCGCACTCATTAAGATTTTTTATTTGCTATAAATCTCATAGCGTTAACTGTGCTGTCGCCTGACAATCGCTTATTATTTGCTGCTTTAAACTGCTTATTCCCTTTTCATTGCGGGCTGCTATGTTACGTATTGTTAGAACGTACTGTTAGAAACAACTTTGAGAGGGAAGCCAAGAGAAGGATCCAGCTGGGCTGGGCAGCGTTTGGGAAACTTCGTAGGGTCTTCGCGTCACCCATACCGCAGAGTTTGAAAACGAAGGTTTTCAACCAGTGCGTCCTACCCGTTATGACATACGGAGCCGAAACGTGGACACTCACGGTACGGCTAGTGCACCAGTTTAAGGTCGCTCAGCGAGCTATGGAACGAGCTATGCTCGGAGTTTCTCTGAAGGATAAGATCCGTAACGAGGTTATCCGACAGAGAACCAAGGTCATCGACATAGCTCATAGAATTAGCAAGCTGAAGTGGCAGTGGGCTGGTCACATATACCGAAGAACCGATAACCGGTGGGGAAAACGTGTTCTTGAGTGGAGACCGCGCCTCGGCAAACGTAGTGTAGGGCGCCCTCCAGCGAGATGGAGTGACGATCTGCGAAAGGCTGCTGGTAGGAAGTGGATGCGTCGAGCTGAAGATAGGGTGAAATGGCGCGCATTGGGTGAGGCCTATGTCCAGCAGTGGACTGCTGTAGGCTGATGATGATGTTACGTATTATATACGTAAGTAACTGGAAAAGGTTTATGAAAACCAAGATTACGAAACTGAAAACTTATCATGTCAAAGTTCACCGACCGCAATTTGCTATGTGATATTAATTTATGTAACTGATTGAAGATCATAAAAAATTTAAACAGCAAATATTTCAATCTGAATTGGTATTATGATTATTTTGATAAATATCATGATTCTGCATTCATAAAATAGGATAGATTTATAATTTAATGCCTCATTCGAGCTCACTAATAAGCATCTAAAACTAGTTTAAACTTTGTTATTTATTAACAAAAGAATACGACCAGACAGTTAAATGAATGTTAATATATTCATCGTTATTTCGATAGCTTTTCTGTGGCGGTGGCTTTGATTATTGTACATATATTTTCCTAATAAAATGTGAGCAAATATATTTGTAATGTTGCCTTATTGAGCTGTTCGTATTAAAAATACGTTTGACGAATTACAAAGGCACTCGTTTGCTCCTACCACAATTGCGCCCGTCATTTGCGTTTTGTAATTTAATTTAATTTATATACTCGCAAACCTATATTATGTTATATTATATCATCACAGATATCGTAGGAATGTGATATATGGTGCTTGATTACTGAGTTATCGCAAATCAAATATAATGTATACCTACTCAAGGGATGAGACTCGTCATTTCCGTATAATTCTGGTAATGCATTATTTAAATTTCGAACAACTTGGTAAGAATATAAATTATGGAATGGAACTGAAAATTATATATACCTGTCACACAACTATAAGTACCTACAGATGCGCAAGTGTGACATTATCTTGATGATATTGCTAGCCAGTACTTAGTGTCCTCATTGCAGTCTGGCATTCTAACGATAATAATCTAAGTTATAGGTCATATATCGCTTGAAGTAAGCATTCAACATATTTATTACACCCCAAAATGCTCCAATAAAACCTAATTCGATTGTCCGTTCTAGACACAGACGCTGAGACAAAAAACACAATTAAATATAATAAAATAAAAACACAAGTCATCCGACGCCCGGGTGAGTGAATCCACATATCTTCAACACATACATTGATACTGTATGTTGATAAATTATACATAGGTATACATATATGTATAATAGTTTGTGAAGAAGCGTGTTTGTAGAGTATAATCGTTAGTCACTGACATCGAAACTATCTATAGTCGAGTGAAATCGTATAGAAATGACACGCTTCTGATTTTACATTCAACCTATTTAAAACGATCAAATCAAATGAATGAAGAACTTGTATATGCCTAATATTTTTATATAAACGTTTTATGAAACTAATTTCATTTAGAAATAGAATTTCAAAGATCGGAAAAAGTTTTCGTTGAAAAGTAGTTTATAATTTTATTTGTAGGCAATTTAATAACTTTGTCTACGTTCATTCATACATCCTAATTTAAAATGTCATACATTCTAGATTTGTACCACTTTGCCTTCAGTATCAAGCAGTAGTAGTTCAGATGGGGCAATCCACGAAGGAATTCCTTTCCCCTGGACATTTAACATTGTATACATCGGGATTGTTAATATGACAATATTTTGGAAATAAAGCGAAATTACCGACAGATTTTAGTTTTGACTTACAATTTAATAAAGAGCCAATAAAAAATTTAGGTGCTGTTAAATGTTGATGACGATTATTTTCACTCGTAAATTGAACTCGTAAAACAGCATGTAATTTAATGGATGGGCCTTTAATGTACTAATATTTGATATATTATTTAATTATATTTATACGCTTAAGGTTCCGTTAGACAACATGTATTTTATATCAGAAATAATCAATTATTAAAAATTACTTAAGTAAATAAATACAGGTAATAAAATGATTACTGAAACCAATGAGGCTAATGAGTGTCATTTCTGCGTAAGAACGAGTGCTCATCTTTGATAAACATCTCGAAAGCGTACCGAGCGTGTAGGCATTTACATAGATCGCGCCCACTCCGATTCATCCACCGCGATTTTTACTCAGATACAAACAACTATTACACGGCCGAGTTGACATGTTGATAGTAAACGAGACGATGTATTGGAGACGGTTGCTTCACAACTCGTCAGTGTTTGATTTCACCCGTTTAGACAGGTTCTGGGACCGGAATGCGATGCGTGCCGTACGCCAGAGGTTAATAAAGCGCGCACTTGCTCGCTACTTTATTGCTTTTTGTGATCATAAATAATAAATATTTCCAGAAAAAGCTATTTTTTTCTTATATTTTTCGACACTATATCGAAATATCGATGCCAAATTAAGTATAATTAAAACAAGACAAATTTAACGTAGGCACATAGATAATAATATTAAAATAAGTCAATTCTTGTTAAACTTAACTTCCAAGAATGATCCTTATTTTACTGAAAACCGTATTAAATTAAGGCTGCGTATAAAGCAAAATAACAATCTTAGAATTGAAATTTACCCAAGTAAATAGTATTTAAATGAAAAAATATTTTTATATGGGTATTTTCATTATATACGCGAGGGTTCTGCCTGAGCAAAAACATAATGGAATGAAATTTCCTCGATAGAAAAAAATCACAAAGCTACCTCTAATAATAATGAATTTTCGGTTTTATTCGTTCATGGTGTATCTAATTAAGACAAAAATTCGATAAATAATATCACTAACATATGACCTAGGGCTGCTACTAACGATTTTTTAAAATATTCTATACTTTACGAGTTATTTAGATAAGAAGCGCTTCGTTCATTTTTGTGCCGCGAAACACGCTATCTCCATCTCATCTCCACGCGAAGATTAGACATAAGTTTGTTTCATCTGACATTGCGATATTTTTCTGGCTTGGTACGTACTCTTAAGCTCTATGTGCTCCAACAACGTGGGAATAATAGTATTGCCTACGCAAACTCGTAGCATCGTAGGCGTGCGCGTCGAGGAGACGTCACTGCCCTACGATACTGCTACGAGAAGCGTCGAGCCCACGCCACTCACGCGCCCTCAGTTTGCCACCAACGGCAATGGTACATAATTTTGTGCTACATTTGGGAGTTGCAGTCTAAAATTTAAATAAAGTAAATATCCAAGTATATTCTTCACACACGGGTATCTGATTCAAAACTCAGTTCAGTGACTTTGAATACCGTGGCGAAGGTCGTAGGTTCGAATCCTAGCTTTCGGTGAAGAAATCATAGCACGATGGTAGCAAAACAGGCATGTAGTGCGCGGTACCCACGGCTGGCTACCACCCTCCAAGTTGAAAATTGTCGCCAAGCACCTACTGGTGTAGCCCAGCAGCTGTAGTTAAGAGACAGTTCCCTTCTAATCTTTGTGTTACCTTCGACCAAATCATAGCCTGCAATAGCATATATATAGGATAGGTTCACTTTATATCCCGGGAAAGCATTCGATTCAGATCCCCCGGGACCGCGGGTGAACGATGGAGCGAAAACTAGTATTTACTATTTATAAGGACACTAGATTTCGCCCGCGTAAGTAATAAACATACTTACTTTCGCGTTTATTTTATTACATTAGTTAGTACTGTTAGTAGGATTAAGCCCATTACATAAGTAGCTATGATATATATTAATATGCTGTACTATATAAGGTCCTAATGAATTAATGAACTTCCTCTTGAGGGATGAATGTATAGGTCGTTAGTAATAAAAAAATAATATTAGAAAAATAATATTATTTTTTGATTACTAATGAGTGACCTATACATTCATCCTTCAAGAGGAAATTCACTAATTTATTAGGACCTTATATAGTGCGTGTGCGGTCACTCAAAGATAATATAGAAAATATATCGTAATTGTTACTCCGATTTTGGGACTTTTAAATAAAACACCGCAAGTTAACAGAAGAGCTGTATTCCGACTAACTTATTTATAATGACTGCCACCACCGCTATATCGGGTCATAAGTACCCCCTTAAATACTAACAATATTATGCCTAGCTATGATTTATATTTATAAATCATAATCGTAGCCCATTACAATCGTAGGATTGTGATGGGCTTTAGGCACTAGGTCGCATCCGGGAAATATGCTTGCCTACGTTAGCACTATTATCTATTCTGTGTCATAATGCCATACTGCCGATGCCCCGCGGCCCGCGACAAGCGACGTACGGCCAGGATACGGACGAAAGAAGGGACTGTAATCGGGAAGGGGAAGATGCAGCAGCCCGCCCCGCTGCCGAGCCGGCCGCGACCCGCGCGCGCGTATGTTGCTTGCTTACTTCCCCCCCTCCTCACGGCCCGAGCTAAACCGCGCCCCGCGACCCCACATTCACACTGCACACTCATAAGCAAACAGACGTTCTGTAATCGTTCGTCGCTGCTTACCAACATGGACGTGTGGTCGGATTTCGATATGAGTATAATTGAGGCAGTCAAAGGTTACTATGAAAATAATAGGTATCGTCAAATTGATTGGAAGAGGGAAGCAAAAAAGTTGCCAAATACTACAGGTATGTCTTTATCAATTTCTTTTGTAATCTATAAATATTGTGTTCTTATTTAAGTTTTGTTATGTATGAATATTATGTTCTTTTGTTTACAGATAACATTTTATTTTATTATAGACTTGCCCGCTTAGCCCGCTTTTTCATCTGCGTTCTCGGGATAATAGGTAGTTTCATTATGTCCATCTCTGGGTTTCCAACTACTAATTTTTGGTTCTATAGGTATTGTAGCCGGGAAATGATAGCAAACAGACTGTCAGACTCGCTTTCGCATTCATGATATTACATATAAGGAAAGGTTCATCAGATAACCTTGTGTTATAGGATAATATTTAAACAAGCGAATATTAATTCAAATAAAAGGTAACAAAAAACTGAAATGGCTTACTAAAATACTGGGCGCTTGCGCATGACTGTGAGTCACTAAAAATATTGAAGACGGTGACATGAAATTACAAATTTGAGTTACAGAACGAGCAGCATGATAATTTGTGTTCGAAAAATTTTCTATTTGAGTAAAAACTTTACGGCTATTATTATACCTACTCAATATTGGAATATATTTTATCTGCGACTGGCGCAGGTCTGTTCAATCTGAGGGCCTACTACGAAAAACGATACACGATAGTCCGATCATCGTTGTCAATCAATTAGCCAATAGAATTGGTCAAAATTTACGTCTCGACAGTTTTGCTGCAATTCTATTGGTTAATATTTGACAACAATGATCGGACTATCGTGTATCGTTTTTCGTAGTATGCCCTCAGATTGAACAGACCTGCGCCATATGCTAAAGATGTTTCAAATATCATGTTGAGCTGTGACGTACAAAAAACATGAAAATAAGTTTATAAAATAACTAATTGACTTAAATTGCCATTTTAATCATTTATTTCTCTTTGTTAAAAATATTAATTTAGAGTGTGAATAAAATATTCTGGGATATTCTTCACAAAAGGTTATCTGATCTCAAACTAAGCAGAGCTTGTTTTGCATGTTAAGTATTGAGCATTTATTTAACTGCTATTAAAATCATTTTCATCATTGTAGCCATTTTAATTAATTTTTTCACAAAAAAATATTGTATTACAGTATCTCATCATCTGTCGCCAGTTAAATATTTTACTTGCCCGATTAATTCTTTCCCATAAATAAATCATAATCGGATGTAATGAAAATAAATACTTATATTGCATACCTTGTTTTTAAAAGGATAGAGTCTGGATGGCACATTTCTTTATGCTCTATTTTCATTCTCGTTTTACATTGTTTCTCGTGTGTTTAGAGTAAATTTAAGAATTGATATTATTATTGTAAAATGATGACTTACGCATAACTTTTATTTTTCAATTAGGTCCCGAAATGAAAAAACGTTGGAAAACTATGCGAGATAAATACAGGCGTCGTCAAAAGAACCCAACGATGGATGCAAAATTGAAATATTATGACAGAAAACTCTTCTACTTCCTTCAACCATCTACTAAGCCTAAATTCCGAATTCCTAAGGCGAAAGATGGTGTGTTAGATCCAGATCCAGACGATGAGGACCAGCCTCTTACCAAAACAGTAGACGAAAATTTAAAGAAATATTTAGAATCTATGCAAAAAGAACGCGATGATGCCTTAATAAAAGTTCCTAGCGAAATAGTGGTATCTCAAACCCTGATATTAGAAAACTATAATCCTCATCCTGAAGAATTATGTAGAAATACTGTTCCAATTGAATATTACAGCATTATAAATATAGATTATAGAGAGGATGATACACAATCATTTTTTGAAAAACTGAGTGATTATGTTATTAAGCGTTTTCCTCCAGAGAAATACCAAGAAATTAAAACTGATATTTGCTCTATAATTGAAGATGCAAAAGTTAATTGATTTATCACACTTTTTCTTCATGATAATAATAAGAGTGATTTATGGAAAGTTAAATTCAATGTAATCATCATGTTGATATAATATGGTTTATTCAAGAAGATGGAGAGTTTAAGAACATCATCACAACCTTTTGTAATTGGAGTTAGGTCAAAGCTCCTTTTAATACTGAATACTAAGTTATAATATAATTATTTAAAATTAAAGAAATTTTGAAAACCCAAAAATCGTGTTACTTTATTTTGTGTTCCGCCAGAGTATTAATTCCGTTTCAAGTTAATCGTACAGGGAGTTAGGTTTCTTCCATACAAACTTTAACATCCCCTAAATAAACCTCCTAATACGGGTAGTTTTGAGAAACTAATAATTTAATTATTTAGTATTTCGGTTTTAGGGATGGTGTGTGTAAATCTCTCGAATTAAAATAGTGTGGCTATACTACCGTGATATTAATTTGGACAGATAAGCTTAATAAAGCTACTAATAATATCAATAACTCATTCATTTAATTCATTATCTATGGTTATAGTAGGTACCTAGGTACTTACCTAAAACAAACGACATCGAACATCATTATTATAATACGTAATAAACTACTTTTCTAATAAAATGCTCTGTTCCCTTCGCTCTCCATGCTCATATTCGTGTGCGGTGTAGGGAATGAAAACCGGTTTCACCGAAAATCGAAAAACCGGTTATTCGGTACGGTTTTGACCAACAAGAAAAACCGGTTTCACATAACACCAAAACCGGTTTTTCGTTTTTTTTTCGGTTTTTCTTTCAATGTTTGGAAAAACTAAAAAAGGAAGATTTTAACCGTTTTTTAAACTGAGTGCAATGCAGTGAGTATTTTTGTGATGAACTGAAGTGTGTTGATGTGTAGTTTATTGAGCTGGTAAGAAAATAACTTAAAATAATGATTGTTTTTATGATAGATATAAAACATCTAAAACTTTTTTTTACAATACTTAGGTAGCAAACAAGCGTACGGCCCGCCTGATGATAACCAGTTACTCTAGCCTATAGATTCTTGCAACATAACGGTTATCACTCGCACGTTACCAACCCTCAACCTTTTTGAAGCGGGGAGCTCATTCCACAGCCTGAGCATCCACGATAGGAAGCTTCTTTGAAATCGCACAGTATGAGAACATTTTGGTTCTAATGTGTGAGGATGGACTCCCCATCGGTGACTACGATGGATCAAGGTAACTGGGCATCAGGTCAATCAATTCTTCAGAACACTGTTGGAAAAGCGGTTGAACACACATAAGAAGGCAGTCTCTCCTCAGACTAAGGGGCTTTAAAACACTTGTGAGCTCGGGATCATCGACAATTCTAACGGCACGTCGCTGAACTTAGTCTAAATACCCAAGCTGGTATCCAGGTGCCCACAGAAGACAGCATTACTTCATTTGGGCCAGACTTGCGACTTATATAGTTGCAGTCTTTGTCTCGATAAGAAGTACTGCTTCGCTCTATTAATCACACCGAGTTTTTTGGATATCTTGTAGATTACTTTGGAACAGAACGTCGCTACAAATATTAACGTTTAGGATCCCAATGCTTTTCGTAATGTTGAGGGACATGTTCTAGAAATGAGGAGCCACAGCAAATGGACTTCTCTCAAGGGTGAATTGCAGGCTTGCGTGTGATTTAGTGGGGTTGAAATAGATTAGGTTTAGTCGACCCCAATCGGAGTCACTAGTTTGTGTACTCTCGATTTAAGACATGTCCTTCGCGCCTTTTCTCCAATATAGAACGTGAGATATTTGCACGGTTCGTGTAATGAGCGTCCCATGTAATTTCATCTGCATAGCAATGAATGCTGGCAATAGAGAGTATATTATTCATATGCTGGAGGAACAGTGTTGGGGATAATTTAGAGCCTTTCGGGACGCCAGCATTAATGTCATGCTATCGGAGCAACTATTATCAACGAAGGCTCTTATGTATCTGCCAGATAGCAAGCAAGCAATCAGTCATGATTGGTGTTATTTTTTACCCATCTGCACGACAGCAAAAACTAGGTAATATTTTTTTATCTAAGGAAAACATTCGTATAATAATAACCACGTTTTAGTGTACACGCAAGTTGCTGTGCCGCTACAATATGCCATGTATATTACGTGTGAAATTAATATTATAACTTACGAAACATAAACGAACCGTGTAGTCTATATAAACGAGTATCTGATCTACAGAGTTAAATAAACGATTATTTCCATAAATTTTATGAAAAAGAGATGGATTGATTGTGTGAAAGATGATATTGGTAAGAAACGAGTGAATGTTGGTATAACGGATAGAAGAAGCGTACATATTGCGCCGATCCCAAATTATAGGGAACAGGACAGGCAAATGGTGATGGTGTCTTTGATGTTTCTTTTATACCCACTTCATTAACTGACAATAATTCCTCAGTTTGCGATTTTTTAATCTTAGGCACGGTTATTATCTATAATTCGAGCTATAGAAATAACGTGAAAAAAAAAACGAGCGAACATAAAAAAACCGGTTTAAAACCGGTTAACCGGTTTTTTCATCTCATAACCGAAATAAAAACCGGTTTTCATTTTGCCACGGTTTTGCATTCCCTAGTGCGGTGCGATGCGAATACTACACGGAGCAAGCGAGAGCGAGTGAGTGATATTCTCCCTCTCTCATTTCAACGCATGATGACGCATCATTGCTGGCGAGTCTGGCGACGCGACAGGTTGCGACGGCTGTGTGCTATGCAGGCACGTGCTATTTACTTACGTTTGGAAACAGGAACAAAATGTAAGTAATTTTTTATAGCTTATTACCGTAAGTAGCTTCCTAGTTGGGTAATATTTGCTGTTTCTACATATGCTTAATAAGCTTTTGCACTGGATTCATCTGCTTCGGGGTTTAATATTGCTAACAACAATATTTCGCAAACTCCTTGCTTAGTCATGAACTCGTGACCTGCCCTACACGAGACCTAGCTTACTTCAGTTAGTAATAGGTAGTTTGAACAAAAAAATATTGTTGTACAGTCGAGGACATAAATATGTATAGGTAAACTTTATGAAATTAAAATTAATTTTCTTGCACTGTAGGTATAGTAGAAAAGTTGCCTGCATAATATCTTATAATTTTAATAAATATTAATATAATATTTTTTTACTCATAATTATTATATTAACGTATAGTTAAAATTGTAAAATAAAGAAAAAAATTTGTTGAATTTAACTAAGTGTGTACATATTTATGTCATAAAAATGTATTCAAATACATATATCAAGTAAGAATAATTAAAGTACCTGAAATGATTTTGCTTTTTTAAGACATTATGTGCTTCATTTATGTGTAAAATTGCTTTTTGCTAAATAGTTTTATCTTCGAATTTTCATTTATGTTCAGTAAAATAATCATCAGAATAATGTGTCTGTATTTTCGCAGATTTACTCAGATACTTAAATTAAACCTCCACGGCGTTCAATGTGATGGGTTTTCTGTGAACATAATAAATACTTAAACAAAATAGCCTAAAAGACCATGGCAAGTACTTCAGACACCTCACCACAGAGCTCACAAGAACAGAAAATAATTACGGTTATAAAAGATGAAAGCATTGATATTGAAGAAGAAATTTATAAAATGGAAATTGATGAGGAAAATTCTTTGACAAATATGGAAACTAGTGGTGGAGAAGATTCAAACTTTATTTTACCTAATGATGTATCAACAACTTCTACAACACCTGATGTGTCCGAATCTGATTCAAATGAGGGAGAATATGTTAAGGCAGAATGTTCTGATAAACCTGAAAATACGAGCGACGAAGAAAGTATGAAGACTTTTTTCAGTGAATTATCTAGGGAAGTACTTGTTCGGTTTCCATTTAAGAAACAAAAGGAAATACGACTGAAAATATATCACTATTTGATAGAAAAAGAAATAGAACTGATTGAAAATGATAAATGATTACGCTACATATGATGATTACGTTATGTTCGATTAATAAATTGTTTTAAATTGATGAATGGGTTTTATTTGTTATTTTTTTTTATAATAACTTACTCAACTCAGTCATTATAGAATTTCTGTGTCTATCGATTTTCCTTCCATAGATTGTCAAAGGTTAAGGTGTACGCTTTGCCTGGACTTCCCCTTTTTTTTATATTTAATGGGTTTACGCTTGACCGCAATCCCGCCTGATGGTAAGCGAATATGTAGTTAACAAAGGAATAATAAGTAAAAAAAATTAAAATAATAAATTAACTTTTTAACAAAAAAATTAACCGCCTTCAAAGTACACTAAAAAGTATGAAATAACTCCTATCTGACACTGTTTTGAAGTGAGCGAAATCGCATGACGTGTTCTATAGAAAATATTTCGCTGACTTCAAAACTGTGTCAGATAGGAGTTATTTCATACTTTTTAGTGTACTTTGAAGGCGGTTATTTTTTTTGTTAAAAAGTTAATTTATTATTTTCAATTTTTTTTACTTATTATTCCTTTGTTGCTCAAATACTAAGTAGGTCGCGAGCTCGAACGACTTGTGTAGTCGTAAGCGTAAACAAATAAAATGGTTATTTTTAGTAAATCATAGTTTGAGCACCTAGTTATGATTCCTAGCTACGCATAACTAAAAATAAAAACAATGAAATAAATACGAATATGTCTGATACAAAACATCACACATTGTTTAGGTAGGAAGAGGTGCAGGCGCATAGAACGCTCACAAGCTCCAAGACGAATTGGTGGCCGTGTCTTTCAAATCGCCGTTTCAATTGTTGTGAACTGGTTGCGACTTAATATTTGTGTTACCAAATTTCTCTGCCCACGAGCGGGTCGAGTATGTACCGTAAGTGGTATGGTACGAGATACAATCAAATGGACTTATGGTTACTACAATGAACTTTCTAAACTATATTTTGTATTGTACACATTTTATTCTTTTACAAATTATTGATATTTTTTTATTAAATTTCGTTTGATTGATCGCACTATGATTATAGGTGGTAATAAGTTTTATAGGTGCTTAAAAGTTGAACGCGGTCGGTCACCAAACTTTTATATAAAACAAAATTAATTAAAGAATCCATCCACTCCAAATCATGACTGTAACGATAGTATACTCCAAATCTCCCCTAAATTGTGTGTGGTAAAAAGATAACACTCACTAGGTAAATATTCCCCGTGATAAATGCTTTACTTACCTGTCGCGACCGCGGCGCGCGTTTCAATAATAACCATGATATTGCGATGATACGGACTGGAAAAACTCGTTCGGCGGATGTCGATATCCTTAAAGGTCCACGAGCCGAAGATAGCACCGTGCAATCTTTCCACATGGTTATTAATACATTGCTCGAGGTTGACTGGTTTGGTGAATGCGCAGATGCGTTCAACTACCAATGTATAGTTTACAAACCAAAAAATACGGTGTTTATTTGGCTTATGGACGGATCGCTGCGACCGTAGTGCGCTGCCAGTGAGCGGCTTTCATTCATGCCGCCTCAGGCCACGTTCCACACGAGATCTCATCTTCCAATTACCAACTGCGTTCATGTGCTCTGCTCTGCGATTTTTGTCATCGTTGTCAATACAATATTAGGATTCAATTTTCAAATAGATGTATATTTTAGAACTTTTATGTTGGAAAACATAAATCAGTTTTTGAAAATATTGTATTTTAGAAACTACTGAAAAATAGAAATAGTTTATTTTTGCAAGGCAATGGTACTTTGGCTGGTGTGGTTTGGTAAAATTCAAAATGCTTTCAGCCCCAACTCTTACATTAAAGTGACAGTCGGTGATTGAAGGCACATTTCGTCATAGGTGAACAATTTCGAGGGCCAGTTGATTTGGTGGAGCATTGTGGCAGTGTATTACACAAACAGTACTGAGCGCAATCGCTCTGCGTTTCACAATCGTGGGTTCGCCGACCGACACCAATACCTAAATTAATTTTCTTTTCGGTCCCGCGTCGCCGCCGCTCATTGTTCAATTTGTGACTACGATTTTGGAGCACCGATGTGCCATTTGGTGACACAGAATTCGGATAGAAAGTAATCTCTACCCGGTTGTTTACTACGTATAATTTCTTCTGATGCTCATTTCTTCGTCATGTTGAAATTTGTTTCCTTATGTAAGCTGTTTTACGGCAGTCATTATAAACTTCGTCTTACTCGCTTTTAAATTCAACTGTATGAAAGTGTTTAAAATAAATTTTGTGTATGATAGCACTAACCAGTTTTGAGTTGCTCAAACACACGAGCATGACATTTTATAACTGTAACAAGGTCATTTACCGTTCCTATTGGGAATTACCATATAACTCAGTATAGTACGTTTACATGGTCAAAACGAAGAGCTTTGATAGATTCGAATGTCACAGTGAAGGTCTCCAACGTATCGATTTTAGTATCCGCCCGTAAATACGAAGGCTATCAAAACAGTAATTTTCTAATTCAACAACCTGTCTATATTCATTTGATGATAACTTAATCACAACTTAAGCTAGATCAAATACAAAATAATTATCGTTTCTGAATGAGTTTACTTGCCGTGTCTAATAATATTATGTACATAATTATAATATGCATTGATTTCCTCGTCAAATATTTCAAAATGAAGGTTTTATAAAGACAGCAACGGTTACGATCACCGCATATGTAGTAAGTTTAATTTCAGGAACCGATGTCTACTGCACTTTCAACACAGCGGGCACGGGTTGGTCGCATCGTTCGGATTCCCGCGTGATTGGCAGAATTATGGTGCTTTCCCAGCGATTTGTCGTTGCGCCGTCCGTCGCAAGGAGTGCGGCCTACGTGATCTGCGCTTGCGACATTTTGACAATCCACCGTTTACGTAACGGTGTCGAGACTCCGACTCTCCGTTTGGTGTACAGTACATCTTACAATCTTTAGCCTTTTCCGGGGTTACGAAGAAACTTGTTTTGATTTTGTTAAACAAGTTTTAAAAGTCAAAAAACTGTGGTACTGTTTAGCCTAAATTATTCTGCTGAGTATTTCCTAAACATGCAATATTCTTGTTATGAAGCATTATTGCCACCACCGCGTGTCATTGTTATATGCGCCTGCGCAGCCCGGTAACTTGGCTACATCAAAACAAATGGAGAAAGTAACGCTATTTTATATATACGCGCACACAACATCACTTCCTTCTTCCCGATGAAGTAACTAATTCTAATAGAGGATGGGAAATCGTTGAATATATAACTGTTGTGTGAGTGTCAGTCACGGAATAAATTATGCATTGCATTCCATTTAAAAATATTTTTAATTAATGTCTTTTGGTATTTCATGTTCTTTTTTTATGAATTCCGTTATATTTTAATAACTGATGTACTTTTTGGCTTTATCTGCGTTTACATTTACGTCGTATTGGTCAAGAAAGATATTCAAGAAGGCTCAGTCTGTTTTTTATGCATCTATTAAAATTAACATACAAAATCACCAAAGTTAACCTTTTCAGTGGAATAACAACCAAAATTATACAAATTTTGTTACGCATTGACGACTGTACACAACAAGTGATTAGGTATAAATTGTTTTGTTTTAGTTTGCAAGTCGGTTCGTTATTGTTGGGTAATATCGACCGGTCCGATTAGATTACCTTCCACTGAGACGTTTCATAAAGCGATTGTTACTTTCATTTCACCGGTCGGTCGGTGCAATCGACAAGTACCACTACCATGAACCATAAAATAAGCATCAACATTGGACGATGAATTAAAATAATGCCTAATATCGTATATTATCTGGTAGCTAGATAGCCCATGGATTTATGTGGCTCTAGGCGCAGGCCTCATGTTCCTCATTATTTATTTAAACGACATTACATCTAATCACACAAAGAACATATAGACTAATACCGAAAATAAATAATCATATCAACATAATTCATAGGAAAAGTCAATGAAAATCGGTCAGTCGGGCGTGTGAAAATGACCGTGAGTTACCACGAAAGTCATTTGTTTCATCGTTATGAGAATATATAGATAACATTTAAATAGATGTATATATTCAGTAGAATGTAGATATTCATTATTGGCAAATGTATTAGTAATATAAGTTCTATTTTTTTTGTTAAATGCTGTCATGTTAAATAAATGTTAAATAAATAACACATTTTCCGTGATATCTGTTAATTCGAATGTAATGAGAAATTATAATATTGAAAAAGTAGTAGGGGCACGAGACCATATCTGTCGGACATATATCGAGTATACATACATACATGCGGCTCAATTATTGTTTATACATTCATTTGTCATTCGTCATGGTTGCCAATACAGACATACTTGTATTTGTATTTGAACGGCTTTCTTCAAGGTCGGCCTTTACAAATATTGAGATTCACGTGACTTTCAAATAATTCAATACATAATTAGGAAAACTTTATTATAGTTACATCAAACATGCTGAAATAGCCAACAATGAAATCTTCTATACTGTACTACTTTTAATTTTATATATAAAAAGATACAATAACTACAAATACATTTCGTAATTTGAACTCAGTTACGATATAAGTATTAATAAATTAATTATCTTACAGAATTATTAAAGTGACCCGCCAAACAAGCCACGAGATACTTTGTAATAATCTGAATTTGCCAGCTGGATTGCTAATCCAAGCAGACGTAAGTTAGCTAGTCTAAAACATAGTAGTGCAAGTTCACTTGTAAGCGTTAAACCACGAATAGCTTACCGATTAGTCACTGAAAGCATTCTCCGCATTCCGTTCCGATCCTCTGTTCAGTTAAACTGTGCTGTATCGAGAGATGTATGGGAACTTTGACAGAAAGCATTTTTTTATTGCGGGGTTCATTCCACACTATGTGAACTGTTGCCCGTGGGACAACCCGCGTTCCTGGTAGGGATAAAATTACACTTTCCAGTCTATATTCAATTTTATGCAAAAAATATTAGTAATTAATAAGTGGATCCGTTGCTGAGTGAAAGAAAGTCAAAAAAAACCAACACACTTTCGTATTAATAAAATTTTTAGTAAGGATAAAATAATAAAGTATAAAGTGAGTCAGAAAATGGAAACATTAAGCTATCTGCTAATAAAATAACATCGAATGTGAAAATATATTCAGTATACAATGGCAAAAATATATTCAATATACAATTTGAAAACCTTAGATGGTAATGAATTACACAAATTATAGCAACTGAAAATCTAGATATAAAAAAAGCTTATATTCAGCGGTTTATAACTTGAGCAAAGAAAAGAGATTGATGCAATTTTATAATAACGATAGCTATAATTTACAAACCAGCACTCGACCCAGTAATATTGTACTTAAAAATAGAGTGAACATATGAAACTTATTTATTTATCGATGGTCAGGAGGCACCAGTCCGTGAAGGTGGTGACACACTGGTGTTGCTCAACATCATCGCTCCACGATTCGCGTCGGTGCACGCTGCGGCGCGCGGCGCCGGCGTACGCGCAGATGCAGATTTGTAAATGCTATATAATAAGCAATCTTTAAATAACTTTCGTAGAACATAACCTGGGTTTATATTGCTCCATGATTTTCTAGAATTAAATGAAGTCCAGTATTATTTGTGTGATGCTCTATTTCTGGTGCAAGTAAATAGTGATCACACTCCGTGATTTAAAAGTCTGCTTGCTTTTCTTTAATCCATGGATGGATTTGCAAAACAGTAAATAATTTAACAGAACGTTCAATCAAATAAACAAACGACATATTTAGTACCATATCAGTCATATTGAATAGAAAGGATAATGATCGATGACATCACGTTCACTCAAACAGCTCGCTGAGCGCTCATTCCGTATTTGGTAAAAAGAGTCAACCGGAAACCAGCAATCAACGTTTAACACTGTCAAATGATGAAAACAAACAGTCCAACTAGGTAAGTTCAACCTTTACCGCTTGTGTCTGTGCATACTTGGCATCTGCATAACTGAGCCGCTCCGTTCTCATTAACCGGCACCCGTTAGCCCGACTCGACTCCCGCGCACAACGGGATCATTCTCGACCTCGACGGCTCTACCATGGCTTATAGCTTTGCCTTTAGTATTTGGATATTCAATTACATATGCGTAATTTGTTATTTTAATAGTGTCCTCCTCTCCATTAATTGCTTTCGAGTCACCATTATCGGCATGCAATTATTGGTTTATTGAAATCATCTTGAACCGCCTGGATGCTTTCTTAAAGAACAAAAATCTGCCAATCATAATAACGGAGGGAGAATCAAAGATACTTCTCAGTTTGTAGCTAATGTATACGCTAATAAAAGATACATTAAATAATTCGATCAATCAAGTGGCCTTAAAGAGTTATAAAAAAGAGTTATACAGGGTGTTGTTTTGGTCGGCGACAAGCGACCCAGGAGCGGTAGTACAAAATATATATTCCCCAAAAATGGACTTAATTCCATTAAATACTGTAAATATGTTGAGAAATACCTTATTCAATTTGAAATAAAATTACCGCAAAGTATGATTACTAGGCACGTGCACAGACTAGAGCTAGGCACAAGCCGCCATCGCCCCACCCCTTTACTTCCTCGTACTCCCGTTGAGTATTATGTCTACACTTTAGCTTAGTACATGATTTTCAAAATTTTTATTTTTTATTTTTATTATTAAAAAAAAATAAAGTATTTTTTTTATATTTTTTTTAGCACCAGTATCATTTGTATTATCGACCCTGAGTCGCTCGTCGCTGACCAAAACAACGACCTGTATATACCACAGAGGTGTCGCAGACATTTAAACATAAGACACCCGCCTTTCAAGATAGCTATCATCTTCATTACTCCACGTAATACAGTACACGTGAAATTTATTTTATAAACATGTATTTAAAATGTCAATCTATAAATAGACATTCAATGTATGCACGAACATTACACGACATGCAAAAGTGCCACAAATACAGTTTGTATTAATCGAGCCCTGTAGGTGGAGGACGGAGGTCAAAGGCTTTCTCCGTGGGCAGTTAAGTACCTACTGGGGGAAAGAGGGAGTCAGAAAGTGGGGGTGGGGGGCCGTCGCACGCGTGAGTAGAAAGTACTTAAGTCATTGTTTTCTTCATTACGACACTTATTTATCAGCTGCCTGTCTAAGTCTGTTCAATTTTTCTATGCAAATGAAATTTGTAGTTAGTAAAGCATCTTTGCTTATACATTTATGATGTAACTATCTTCTACCCCGCGGTTTCATACCCGTTTAAGGACGTGCAATACAAGTAAGTTTCGTATTCTAGGATCATACTGTACTTTTGGTTGTGCCGTTGAGGGCTCAAGACCTAACAAACGAACAAACTCACTTTCGCTACTAGCTGTCCCCTACGTACTGGGTACCTATGAAATGGTTCAAAAGATTGGTCGTGAAAAGGTACAGTAGTACCCAATTAATATGGCTTACCGATGTACCTGCGCAGAAGATACATTTTCAAAGCGCGGGAAACGCTATTGGCCGACAGCTGCCGTCATGTTAGCGCGCGCCGTGCGGAGGGGCGTGACTTGCGAGTGAGACGGAACTAACAGCTGCAGTGTATTATGATCCTTATAGTAGTGTTCTAAGGTTGATTGTAAGTTTTATGCATTCTTTCGTTAATCTTCGGGGCCATACTTTCTTTTCTGTGCGAACGAAGATTCACGACGCGCCATATAAGTTGGGTAATACTGTAACAAACAGATAGAGTTACTTTCGCATTTTTAATATTAGATGGGTAAGGATTGATCAGTTTATAATAATCTATTTATAAATTTTATTTTATTTTTTAAGGCTTAGGATAGCTCCGTTGGTGTGACGTCGGATACCGAGACGAAGGTCCGGGTTCGCAACCTTAAATGAGCTTGAGCCTTTGGTGATTGAAAACATTGTGAGGAAATCATAGCAGTGTACTACCTAGTATGTACCTATCTGGAAAATTTGTCGCCCAGCCCCTATTGGTGTGTTTCAACAGTTGCACTTGGGAGCCAGTTCCTTCTAAACTTTATGTGTTTACCACCTTCGGCCACATCATCACTTACCATGGTGAGATTGTGGTCAAACACAGGCCTGTTCAAAGTAGAAAAAAATATTGGGTTCATTTATTATAATAGTAATTAATTCTGGTAACTTCACAAAAATAAGAAAATAAATATTAAGCCAAGAATTTTGCTATATACAGTCTAATCGCATATTGTTTATTCTCATACAAATAACTGGTAGATCAGAAGTAATAATAAAATTGTATATACATGGAAGTGAAGTCTCAATCGTCGCATGGCTTGCAGCAGACGGACCGTGACCATAGGATTTCGGGTAACACATCATTTGTAGTTGCCAAACAGATTGGGTCATTCTTTTGTCCGCGTGGGAATGATGCAAATGAGTCGCTTCACTATTTCTTTGTTTGATTTCGTGAAAGTTTACACGATCGACGAGGAAACGCGGCCGACGACGGCCCGATGTGAACGCCATTTTTATGTAATTGTTACGTCGTGATGTTTGAATGGTGCAAGCTACGAACGTGTAGCGTTAGATCATCGTTATATAAACAAATAAGTGACGAGCCTACTTGGCTAGTGTGTGGTGCAAAATATATGACGTACTGAGTTGTTATACTAAAAAACTTGAAATGACAATGAGTTAATTTTATAAGAGAAATAAAATCCCAGTTTGTCCATACTTAGCATGTGAATAATTGGACTGTTTTACAAAAAACTTAAACCGACTTCAAAGTACACTATGAAGTAATCAAATCCTGATCTGACCAAACGGGAAGTGTACCCTTTCAAATAAAAAAAGAATTTTCCAAATCGGTTAATAAATGACGGAGTTATGAGGTAACAAACATAAAAAAAAAACAATAAAAATACTACCGAATTGAGAACCTCCTCCTTTTTTGAAGTCGGTTAAAAAGTAACACCAACTGTTTATTGTTGAAAATTATTTGTTATTTCTCAATCAAACTTTCGCTCCTATCGATAAAACAGAATATACAGTGAATCAGTTTTGATAGAAACGGAAATCGCTAAACGCTTGTTACTTAAAACATTCTTAATGCTACGGAGGGGAACGCCCTTTACGAAATCAACCGAACTGCACCCGGGTCAAGCAGATTTTTGTACTTTAGGGAATTAAACATGAAACCTGTTATTAAATCATATTGTTTGTATACGGAAGGGCGATATAACATCTGCTTTCGGGTAACTGTAAAGTTCAAGCAAATAACTGTAAGGAGATATTGGTAATATTCTCGTGCATCATGTGATGAATATTGGCTCTTTATACAAAGTTCTTCAATGCATCTTTCTCCAATCCAAACATTACCATGATAAATGCAATTGAATGACGTAATTGTCTAATCGACTCTTCAATGTCCGTATGTGATCCTAGATACATTAAAAGGATACTAGAGCAGCATTCCTAATGGTAATTTAGTATTGCATCGAAATTCAATACTCATGTCCAAACAGTGTCACCTCTAATGCTTAATGAAGTAATGATTTTGTTTTAGACTCTAATAACATTCACTTAAGAGCTATCTGCTATGAAAATAGAGCATGCAATTAATCGAGCATCGTATAGTTGCGCCACGACCGCGGCCAAGACGAGCCCGTACCTAGCGTGCAAATCGAAACGGTAATATTTTTATTTCATGCTTACATTGCTCTTTTTATACCAACGTATAATCTCTATCCGCATCAAGAGAAGGCAATGTATCTAATTAAAGTGTAAATAATCTTTGTCATGCACGACCTGTGAGCGACTGAACAGAAAAATTACTGCGAAACGGTATGTCACGGCATCTATCCACTTACTGAGCTGTAATTTTGTTGGGTTACTTGATTTTCGCAACGCGTTGTCCCTTTTATTAAAGCTTAGGTAACAACAACTTTATAAATTTTATTCAGAAGTTTGTAGCATTTTAACATTTGCCTTGCTTACATCAGTTCCGATTATAATTGTATCAAACTTCTAAAGAAACCGTTCAAATGCAAAATGTTCATAAATTCTAGAATGTTATCTAAATCTGGGGAGAATAAGGCCATCTGGAGTTATGAACGTCTGGAATGAAACTCACTCAACCAAAGTTGAATTCATAGTCAGATTCAGTTACTGTCTGTGACTTAAGATAATTGTTGAGAAGCTTTTAACTCCAACTTAATCATAAATACCTAAAACAATAAAAATAACTTGTGAAAAATGCTGTTACCATGTTATTGATTAGGACTATGGCGTATAAAGCACTTATACGGCAACTTCAACTCTCACTATCAAATTCATAGTTTTATCAGAAAATATATTGAAAGCTGAGCTTGTAAATGCATTATTAATTATGTTATCGTCATATGGAGCTAGCGGCTGCAACCTTGATACAAACTAGCACACTCAGTGATTACCTGCCCTACAATACTTCCCTGACCTATTTCCCTATTTCCGACAAGAGAACATTCAATACTTACGATAAGCGACCTACGATCATTGGAAATATTCTTCTATAATAAGATTCTCCGTTGTCTGTATGGTAGTCCGTATTTTATCAGTGATGTCCAATTCTTAATTGTTATTGTACTTTTAAAGTTATATCCTGAAAAATAAAGGTCATTCCAAGTAGCATTAAAATAAGTTAATTATATACAGCATTACAATAATAGATTATATTATTGTAATTCTCATGTAATACTAAAACTTTTCCGTCTATTAACTACGAGATAAAGGCCGCGCTACAAAGGTACGCAATATCCGTGAGATGTTGAGATTAGGTTCACTGCACACTGGAGATTATTTGCGTGAATAATGTACATATAACTGAGACGTGGAGATATGTGTACATTATAAATGAATGAACATTCTGGAAATCTTTCTTATCTAATTTCATGAGAAACACGTTCACAACGAATACCTACTAATTACATATAGGTAGGTATTAAAAAATTTGTTATGACGGAAATGTTTCTGTTATCAAATGATATTTTATCAATTTACAAATTCCTATCTGCCGATAGTGAAATTAACGATGTCTTATCAAAATGGTCAAGGGGATATTAAAAGATAATTTTCATAGCCTAGACTGGCATTTTGAATACACTCCATTAATTTCTATATTCCTTGGACAAGCAGCAACGTAAAAACTCTGAGAAACTTCTTAGATATAGTACACCCACCTGGCTGGCCTCCATCCACATGTTTGTTGTTAAATTCTTTTACTTTACGATGTGCCCTACCTTTTTTTTTTTTTTTTTTTTTTTTTTTTTTTTTTTTTTTTTTTTTTTTTTTTTTTTTTTTTTTTTTTTTATTAGCGTGGGGAAATCCTCATAGGATACCCGACCGCCCTGGGGGGGAGCGGTCAGGTTATGCCGGACTTTTACCGGCTAAAACCCCACGGTGGTCGCCACCTGCGCTATAGAGAGGGGGGCGGGCTCTCGTGTTAAACGCGTACCTGCTCACCCCTCCAAACGCGGCGCTTTGATAGCTCGTCCCAGGGGAAGTCTGACACTTCCCCCCAGCACCCTCGCTGTGCTATCTCACGATGAGTCGTGACCACATCGACTCATCGTCCTCCTTGGGGTCGCTTCTGGGCGCACAGAGCCCCCGATCTGATTGCCCGCGACCCCAAAGGCCCCGTTTAGTCGCCTTTTACGACAGGCAGGGGAACACCGTAGCTGTTATTCTAAGCCCGAGCTACAGGGCAGGAGGGCCGCGACGAGGCGCGTCCGCGCCCCGGCGGCTTCGCCTCCGGGTGGGATCGGCTCTCTCCCGATCCCGCTCAGCCGCCTCCTTCTGGACCATTACGGTCTCACAGAAGGAGGCTACGGCCCTCCACGCCGTATCCCCGCTCAGCATCGCCGACACGACTGCTGGCAGGGAGAGATTCCGCCCGATCAGGCCGACCAGGATCCGCCGCTCGGGTTCCCATGCGGGGCAAACCGCGAGCGTGTGCGATGCGGAGTCCTGGTCGCTCCCACCGCAGTGGAAGCAGGCCGCCGTCGCCTCACGTCCGATCCTACACAAATAATCACCGAAGCACCCATGCCCGGTAATTATTTGTGTAAGTCTGTAGGTGAGTCGTCCACCTTCTCGCTGCATCCAGGCCTCGAAGACCGGCAGGACTGCTTCGACGACGCGTTTGCGCGCAAACCGCTCCTCGCGAAGCCTTGCGCGCCACGCTGCGAATGCGATAAGTCGCTCCTGCCGTCTGATCGCCTCTTCTGGATCGCCTCCACCACTTTGGCGGATGATGCGAATCCGGTCATAAACCCTCGCATCCATATCCGCCAGAATGTCTAGCGGTGGAAAGCGAGCCAGAACAGTTGCCGCCTCAAAGGATATTGTGCGGTATCCCCGTACGATCCGTAGGGCCATCTTACGCTGGACGCTGTATACTTTCCTTCTACAGCGTCGGATGGCCAGTCTCTTCGCCCATACGGGTGCCCCGTAAAGGGCTACGGATCGTATGACCCCCGCATAGAGGCGGCGAACTTCCTCTCTCGGTCCCCCGAGATTGGGTAGCAGTCTGTGCATAGCACCCGCTACCCTCTCAATCCGGGGGACTAGGCGATCAAAGTGTTCTTCGAAGCCCCAGCGACTGTCCAGGGTAAGGCCCAGGTACTTCATGTACCGCCCCACCCTGACTTCTGACTCACCTACTCGGACGCACGAGTCGGGTGGTTCCCTGCTCCTAGGCAGTTTGTGGAACCATAGCGCCTCGGTCTTATGAGGCGCTATTTTTAGACCCAACTCGTGGATTTTGGCGACGACTACTTCCACCCCAAGCTCGGCGAGCTGTTTGGTCCCCTCGAAGGTATCCCCACTGGCAACCACCAACGTGTCGTCTGCATAGCAAACGACTTTAACGCCAGCGGGGAGATAGACACGCAGAACCGCATCGTATGCGAGGTTCCACAGCAATGGGCCCAACACCGACCCCTGTGGAACCCCACACGTGATCTCCCTCCGGATTCTCCTACCGTCTTGGTCCATGTACAAGATGTACCTGTCGCGCAAGTAGTCCCTTACTATAGCTTGCAGGTAGGAGGGCACCTGATGGTATGTAAGAGCCCCCCTGATTGCGTCCCAAGGCAGAGAGTTAAAGGCGTTGACGATGTCAAGACTTATCGCCAACGCCACTCCACCCTGGGACACAGCCTGCTCCGACAGGGAGCGGACGCGCAAGACCGCGTCTATTGTTGAACGCCCCCGTCGGAAGCCGAACTGGCTATCAGCCAGATCGGGACCGACGCACGACAGATGCCCGTTGAGACGAGCGGCAAGTATTCGTTCGAATAGCTTGCCAACCTCGTTCAACAGGCATATGGGACGGTATGCAGAGGGAGAATCTGCGGGTCTGCCTTCCTTCTTCAAAAGGACCAAACTTGCCTCCTTCCAGGCCATGGGGAACTTGGCATAAAGGAGGCAGCTGTTGAACAACTGCCTCAGCCTATCCCCCAGGGCAGCCAGACTCAACACCCACACCCGACCCGGTACACCGTCGGGTCCTGGTGCGGTGTTTCGGGCTTTCAAGCGGCCAACGGCTCGATCTAGCTCTTGTACGGTCACCCCCATTTCGTCATTCCACTCCCACGACGTCGGGGGGTGAACTGAGGGACTTGACCGCCCTGCCGGGAAAAGAGTAGTCACTACTCGACCCAGCAGGTTCGGATCTAGGGTCTCCGTCAGGGGAGGCACCCATGGCCTGAGTTTACCCAGGACCATCTTATATGGGCGCCCCCATGGATCCTCGTTGAGTCCCTCCAGGAGCTCATCCCAGCACCGTTTTTTGGCATCTGAGATGGCGATCTGCATCGCAACTGTAGCCGCTCGATATGCCCTATAGAGACTGGCTGTCTCCTCGGCAGGAGTTCGCCTTCGTCTCCGAGCTCTGGTGTACAGGCGGCGGCTCCTCAAACAAACCGCGCGAATTTGTGCGATTTCTGCCGACCACCAGTACACCGCCCGGTGCTTGGGGCGACTGGACCGCGGCATTGATGCATCGCAGATTTGCGACATCGTACCGCGGAACCAGTTTGCTTCTCTTTCCGGATCGGACGGAATCTCTTCGGCATTTTCTGGCCAGGCCGCGACATTGGCGGCAGCTTCGAGCATGTCTCGATCTAGCCGCTTGAGACACCAACGTCGCGGAGGGCTGCCATCGTTGTGGATGGTACTGGTGTTGGGACGGCGGAATGCCACATCCATGAGGATGTGGCGGTGGTCAGATAGAGTGACCACCTCCTCTGCAACTCGCCATCCCGACAGCATGCGCATGGCAGCAGGAGTCGCCCATGTAAGGTCCACGATCGACTCCCCCTGCCAGCGCACGCATGTGCTCGTAGACCCCCGATTGACTAATCGGAGGTCCAGACCAGCCGCCCACTCCTGTACTGCTTCTCCCCTTGGACTATCCCTGGGGCTGCCCCACGCTCTTGCGTGGGCATTGAAGTCCCCCAGGACAATCAGTGGACGAGATGGGCATCTGCGGATGCAGTCAGCCACCTCGTCCAGGTACGCCTCATAGTCGGTGAGGGACCTATTAGGGGAGAAGTAGCAGCCCACTATGGCCAGGGTGCTCCATTGCACTGCAACAAAGCCCTGCCCTCTACTCAAAAGAGCGCAGGGTGGAACACCCTCTCCGCCCCCCCAGTAAATCGCAACGGAGCCCAAATCGTCACCGAACCAGCGAGGATGGTCGGGGACGCTATGGGGCTCTGCTACTACTGCCAGAGCAATCTGCCGCTCCACAATGGTCTGCATAAGCAGATGCTGAGCATTGCGGCAGTGGTTAAGATTGCCCTGGAGGATCTTGTTTGGGGGCGGAAATTTTAGGCCTCTGGAACTACCTCCATTTCCAGGCCAGCGCCTGGCTCTGCGGTGGTTGCCGCGGCCGTCTCTACGATGGGAGCCTGCTTGCTCCCTTTCTTTATGGGTGCGGGACACTTTCGTCCTAGGCGGTGATCTGAGGGACGCCCTAGATCAGCGCACAAGGGGCACCTAAGTATATTTGAGGTGCAGTCGCGGGCTCTGTGACCCGCCTCTCCACAGGCGTAGCAGCGATTGCTTCTATCTACGCCTGCGCTGCACCTGCAGCCCACATGCCCCTTTTCGAGGCATCGGAAGCAGTGTAAGGGCCTGGCTTCCAATGCCTCAACCCTCGCTGTCCCCCAACCCACTATTATCCCTTTAGCATCAGTCAGTTTCCTGACGACCGCTAAGGGACAGCGCACCCAGCAGGTTCCCATCGTGGTGGGAGTTCGACGGACTTCGCCCACCTTTACGTCGTCCACCGCACACCCACCTGCTTCAGCAACCGCTGCTGCCACTTCTGGAGGAGTGACGGCATCGTCGAGATCTCGCAGCCTCATTTCACCCGTCTTGATAGGACGGGCAATGCGCAACCCAAGGTCTGCGAGGGTCTCTCTTAATTTTGCCGCCAAGGCGTCTGCCTTGGCACAGCAATCAGGGCCGTCAACCTCCATGAGTATCCCCCCGGTAACACGATGTGCCCTACCTAGCTAGATTTGAGTCCCTGTTCAGGTTCCAGACTTAGATATATAGCACGGTCAGATACGATATTACTTACCACGGCAAAATTATGATGAACGCAAGCCTATCCAATCCTAGGCTGTGATTATTACCTTAGCCAAGAATATCATGTTTAGAATATCAAAAGCTGAGGACATTTAAAGCAAAAAGAACATTCTAGATAACACGAGAATTCAATTAATTAATTATCAATTGGATAATTTCCGTGTCAGAGTATTTTCTGTCTATAGCCTAACAGTGCATCGATTATTTGATAAATGCTATTGTTATCGGCACATAACAGGACAGTGAGCACGTGCATACGTGAATCTATACCTATCACTCATATCGTGCCTTATCACTTGTGTGTACACCAATTTTAGTAGCAGTGGTTAACCGATAAATTGGTGTGATTGAAGTGTTTGAAACTTTTGCATTCTTTGTAGTTTTCGCCCAAAAGATTCAGAAGGAAACTGCCTTCATTGTGCATCTGAATTCGATGTCATTTCAATTCCTTAATAAGGAATCCACCAAGCTGATCTATAGTTTATTCCTTGAGGTTTACGTTCCGATAGTCTGATAAAAAAATTGGAATGCCAAAATATTCAAATTCTGATACCGCCTTAGAACAAAGTAATTACAGAACTGCAGGAGAGATACGACGAGTTTATAAAACGGCTTTCGCTACAGATCGTGGTCTTTGAAATCAACAAGTCATGATTTAAGGAAGTTGATTGACACATACGTGGACCACCCAAGCATGTACAATGAAACGGAATTAATTTAACTAACACTAGTACTGCGGCTGGGCTAAGACGAGTAGTAATAAATTACTAAGTCGTAAAAGACGTGGGAAACAACGATTTAACGCGTGAAGATCATTGGAAATTATTAGCAACCAAGGTGGCTCGTGCGGCTTGCAACCTTGCAAATTAGTAGGCCGCTGGAATAGAAGGAACTTCTAATCATGATGTTCATATCATTGTTATGACGAATTGATGACAGCAGCGCACAATACAGATTGTATGAACATGTAAGTTATTTATAACGTAGTTACTGTTTGTAGGTTGATGGTTGTTTTGCGGTTGAACGATAAAATGATTGATAATGATTTGGTCGTTGTTTAATGAACTCTATTGGAACAAGTGTTCTCAGTTTTGCTACTGTATAATG
Source organism: Polyploca ridens (assembly GCA_951394255.1). NCBI lineage: Eukaryota > Metazoa > Arthropoda > Insecta > Lepidoptera > Drepanidae > Polyploca > Polyploca ridens. The sequence continues at coordinate 10,174,804 of OX596253.1, forward strand.
AAGAACATTTAAATCAAATAGCTTTTGAAAACTCTTGTAGGAACTTTATACCGGGCTTAATTTTTTTTTTCAAAAACCTTAATTATTATACAATTTTCCACGTATATTAATCGAATACATTAAAACACCTAAGACATTCCCAAGGCATATAAGAAAATTGCTGAAACTGAGAAGCAGATGGACAAATGTATTTAAGTACAATTTGTAATAAACATAAGCCCCGTTACAATCAATCAGTGGTACTAAACAGTGTGGGAGCGGGCGAAGCGGGCGCCGCGTGAGAACTATGCGTGCGCGCATTGTTTCTAGTGCGCCCGCAGATGAGCTCACACTTTGATTGTGTTCAATCAACTCTCTACATGATTACCACTGAATGTCAATCTTAATTCGATTATGACGATTAGATTACATGCGATTTTTTCATTGTTTGCATAACAGTACTTTGCAAAGTTTTAACCTAGTACTGAATCAGTACGTACCTAGTTTGAACTCAGAGGTGATAACAGGCCTATCATTTGAAGCTGCACCCTTGGTCGCTATTGAGCCACCATGGTATTTAGGAACTACTGAAAGGACCATGGATTGTTTTATTAAAATAATAATCGCCATTACATAGGAGAACATAGAATAAATTGAACTTAACTCACTGTGTAAGCTAATAAGTACCTACTAATAGGTACATTACGGAAGCGTTTGTCCTCGGAGGCCCCTGACATTCGGGTGTTAATTGCTCTCATTTTATTATTAAGCAACTGGTTTTGGTCTACAAACGAGCTTCTCTCCTCGTATCCGGAAAAACGTCAGGGTCTCGACGTTCACGCGACTGAAACATGCAGTTTACATCTAAAATGGCGCTTTTCTGTTGTATGAAATATTATTTAATTTTAATGGATATTGCAATACCTATTTAGTCATAGTTAATTAAACAAATAATCGTAACATTAATAGCGGCTGAAAAAGCTAAAGCATGCAAATACAGGGGTCTAGGCTCCGAATATGATTTTGTCCCATTCGGTGTCGAGACCCTTGGTCCGTGGGGTCCTAGCGCTATTAGGCTTTTTAAGGAATTATAAAAAAGGTTAGTCGACATCACAGGAGACCGAAGAGCTGGCAACTACCTCGGACAAAGAATTAGTCTAGCTATTCAAAGGGGGAACGCTGCCAGTATCGGAACCTTGCCTAAAGGGACCCCTTTTAATAATATATATATTTTAGTTATTATAATAATCATTAGGTAATATCCAACTAACTTGAAAAACGATTTATGATGATCAGGCAAATAAATTTAATTTGAGTTTGCGCTCTTTTTCACGAATTGTAGAGTCTGATGATGATCAAAATTAGTCAGGAGTCATTTTAAACTAATATTGTGTTGTAAAGATCGTGAACATGATTGAACATTAAACGCTCTTCAGTTTTTATTTCGTTATCATACAATAATAATTCAAAAGTTATATTGATTTTGATAACCCCAGATATAATGAAGCAGATAACTGCCAATTTCGCTATCTTTTATTACACACCATTTCCATGAAGAATGCATGTCTGTACTCATTAAATAATATAGGGACCTAATATTATCATATCTTCACGCCCACTGTTCTCACCTTATAAGTGATGATGTGGCCTGAGCACTCAGCACCTAGAAGGGAAGTATCGGTTTGATGCACGACAAAGTCTACAAATGATGGTGCCATACGACGTCTAATATAAATCTCTGTAAATAGTATGATCAGTCATCGTCAGTAAACAGGTAGGTAGTTCTTAGTAACAGTAAACTACTAAAAATAACTTTTTATTATATTTACAGAATTAATTAATATTTAACTTAAGTTTATAATCTCTCACTCCGGTTATAACCTACGTCATTACTCATTACACAACTTTTCTGTAAATTTTTATTCAGTGACTTTCCTGTGTATTGTCCTCAAATTGTTCACCTTATCACACGTTATCATATGACCGTGATGCTTACAATTTATTAAGTTTTAAAACAATAAGGTATAAGCAACATTTTATCGCCCTTGAACAACAGTCAGTGGTCACTTCTATCCGCGGTGACCGTGACCGAAGCATAGACTGAAGTCGCCTACGCTTACATCAATACCAGTTTACTTGACCTCACACACTGCCTATGTTCTATGGAAGCTTATTGGCAAAAAACGAGTGTCGGGCTCATTTTATACTAGACGTCGCATGTGCTCTATTCTACCTACGCCCGTTTAACGTAACTATGGCGCCTTCCAGCTTCCTAATTAAACTTATGGGTCTTTGACACGGTGCCAAACATTTGAATAGTAACTTAGCACGAATTTAACTAAAAGTTTCTCATGAGTTTACATTACGGAAGTAATTTAATTTGTGTATTACCTTCTTATTTGATGAAGTCCATAGATTGATTCGGCGATGGCGCCTATATTGTTCCAGAATCTTCAACCAGGTAATTACTCAAGTTTTTTTTCGAATATTTGTCTATTTTCTTAGGTAATGAATTAGTAAACCAATTTCCGCGACTTCCTAAACGCATATTTAAATGACTTTCAGCAACATTATAAAGGCTTGTTTATGAAACGATCAAATGACGTCGCTTTATAAAAGAGTAAACGTTTTCACACGGTCACAGTTGTTTTTTCCACAGATTATTATACTCATAATGTTATTTGTATGGATAATTCCATACACTGAGTGACGTTCTGTGGTTTACGTTTGTTTGCTTAAATATTTGTTTACGGGTCGTCTTGGCTCGTTCATATAGCGTATTTACTAAGGTGTTTAAGTTATGAACTAAAAGCAAGGAGAAAAAAAAGTAAATCTGAGTCAGAAAATATAGAAGAATTGCCGAAAAATATATATATATTTTTTATATTAAACTTGGGCTATACTTAATAAATAAAAATCCAGGAACTGCGAACCGACTATGTATAATAAAAATGGTCGCTCAAAAAATACAATATAAGTATATCGTGAGACACTACTACATGTACTAAAAGTAATGCGCCCGCTTTACTCCCATGACTTGTTATCATAATCATCGGACATGAGGTCTCACTGCGACCATGACCAGCGCGACGCACGTCGAAGTATGTAGGTGACCTCAAGGGGGAACCTTCGGATTTTCGGGCTTAAGCATTGACATCTCCGCAAAATAAATGAAAATAGAACAACACCTGAATTATTCATGACCCAGAAGATGCAAGACATGTGTTTCTAGTTATTGACAAGTATAGAAAGTACCAAATAATGTTATTTAGGCTGCACAGGTTGTAGGTTGAAAAGAATGGTGGCTTAGAGTTGTATGTGTAATGAAATTGTGTGTAGGAATATAGCTTCTTCTGCCCACTTCACAAATTGCGAAGAACATAGAGCAAGGAGTAAAGAGGTTTTTAAATCAGTGATCATGCGAAGTGATACCACGATAGGTTAAAATGAAGATGGAAGAAGTTCAAAAGGCTTGGATCCCTTGAGTTATATGTGTAACATGATGCAGTTAAGACTGCGTATAAAGCAAAATAACAATCTTATAATGGAAATTTAACCAAGTAAATAGTATTTAAATGGAAAAATATTTTTATATGGGTATTGTCATTATATACGCGAGGGTTCTGCCTGAGCAAAAACATAACGGAATGAAATTTCCTCGATAGAAAAAAATCACAAAGCTACCTCTAATAATAATGAATTTTCGGTTTTATTCGTTCATGGTGTATCTAATTAAGACAAAAATTCGATAAATAATATCACTAACATATGACCTAGGGCTGCTACTAACGATTTTTTAAAATATTCTATACTTTACGAGTTATTTAGATAAAAAGCGCTTAGTTCATTTTTGTTCCGCGGAACACGCTATCTCCATCTCATCTGCACGCGAAGATTAGACATAAGTTTGTTTCATCTGACATTGCCATATTTTTCTGGCTTGGTACGCACTCTTAAGAGGTCTGTGTTGAATTGATATAATTAGATGTTATATAAGCATCCAACTGCCCACATTACAGAAATATAATATCCTCAGATTTTTTTCTCACATGATGATACCAAACTAAGCACAGCTTGTATTACGGAAACCAGGTGACTGATACAATAATATCTAATATAGCAAACAGTTTACAATGCGCTAGTTGAGGTTAGCACAATACCGTATCGTCGAGTTGTCGACTTTTTAACCGTTCAATTACTTTAAACATGGTAAAACATTATGGCGTTGTGACATGCGCGGACGCCACGTGATTTTTCAAGTACACGTGCTAGGTAAATTTATCGATTCAGCCATCGGCCACCATTACATACTCGTTCACTCACGGGTAATAACTCATAGTTATTGTTTATCAACAACGCTTTGATGTCATATGGGGAGAAACATTAAATGTATTTGCGATTTTAATGTGTAATAACTATATTTCTATTTATGTACACCGTGCTTGGTTCGAGTTGTTGCTGAAATGTTTCCGTATCAGCTTAGATTATTTTCCTGTAATATTAATTGGTCCTTTCCCATTTTATTATGGAAACAGCCGTAGATTGTTTTGTTGTACATTATTATTCTTAAATGTATTATTTCAATCTACTATATGCTTATCAGTTAGTACATCTTAGTGTGAATCATATAATCAGATAAAGGACGCAATTAATTACCCAAAACCATCAAAACAAAGTATAAAGAACACCGACACCTAAATGTTAATCTCTGATAAGGTGTTCGTTTACTTTTCGATTTGAAACGGTCTTGCACCTCTGGACCGTTACACAATAGGTAAACATGTATTTAAAACAGCATGTACTATATTTACTTACTCAACTGGCTCATTGAACCAAAGTGGGTCTTGGCCTGGCCTCCAACAGTAAAAGACGCTATTGCTCGTTCTGCGTCATATCGAAGTACCTCACCTTGAAATGGAATACCCTCATTGGATTTTTTAAGGGAAGTGATTCAAAATTATATTAGTGACACTGGAACTGAATTTTATGGTAGTCAAGCCAAGACTGACACAGTGGTCTATCGTGATAGTGGAATTCACAAGTATATAGTGCGAGCTTGAACTATTTAACCTCTCGTTCAAGAGTGCGACATACATATATCAAAAATATGAACAAAAGTAAATAAGACAATTTCAAAGTCAACCCTCACTTTAGCATCTGTTGAAGTGATAGCTAAACAAATCAAAGAAGAATCATATTTACAAGAACCTAATGCAGGAAGTTTAACATGGCATGTCTAACAAATAATTATAGTTTTTAACTTCCTCTTGATGGCGTAATGATAACCTTGCTAAATGCGCCATATTTTATTCCATGACACTTTACATTGTTAAATAAATAAAAAGTTGGTTTAGATGCATTAGCAGACACTTATGGCCATTAATTGCCTACGTGTCAGTAGGTAACGAGAAACGTCCTTTAGAAAGTTTCTCTATTAATTTGATATAGTTAATGGATTATGGAAATTGAAGTGGCAAACTTGAATGTCCTAGTGAAACTGCATGTATACTACTCAGTAATTGCTTTGATAAATTGCTAGTATATCGTCGCCTCTACGGATAAAGCACAGTCAATCATTTATTTGAACACAAATATGGTCTTATATTCACTCTCTTAAAATTCATAGATTGTTGAGATCTTTAAACTTCATACAGAAGTAAATATCAATTCTAAAATATTGTGAACCACGTCACATTAATTCTACATTCATTAATCCGATTACTATTTATGCTACAAATATCAAGAGCTAGAACTTAATGGTCTTGGCATTTGGGCTATAAAATTCCAAACCGTGAAATAATTATCTGTCGAACGGTTGTTAACATCATTGTAAGGCGTTAGATGGAAAATGAGATGCGGAGACTGTGGAATGAGCTTCAATGTACTCGCAGAACGGTAAATATTTAGACAACAATTATCAGTAGACCGCGATCCTCTAATAACAGTTGCTACCTCTTAACTACCGCTAAATAATCGCGGTGCATAAACTCCAATGCTTGTTGTATTGTCTTCAAAGTTCGTATAGTAATATTCAGCGTGCAATGTATTCTGATTTTGGCGAATGTATGTGCTTAGCGAGGCTTGATATGTGAAGATAGTGGCTGGTTTGATTACTACGTAATCGTCTGGTACTGGTATGATATCATTTGCTGAGCATCGTGGTCACGCCTGCAATGAGATTTGAAACGTAGAACCAAGGCTGATCGTTCACTTCGGCTCTTATTTTAGTGCAACTCGGTGCACCGTGATTTCGTTACCGGATTTAAAATATTGACATAAAACTGTTTATTTTGTGGCGTGAATACTTTAGCGACCAATTTGAGCTAGGATTTTGAAATTCAAATAGAATCGACAAATTAACGTTGGATATGAGTCAATAACCTCAATATTAAGGAGGCTGCATTCAATGGGTATCCTATTGCAGCCAGGATTAGAATCATAACGAACAATATACTTATTTATGTTATAAGCTATAATAAACGACTGTTTTGGTTACTTTACGCAAAAATATCGATGTCAAATTAGACAATTGCGCGAAAACGCGAGTATTAATCCCCAGGCCCCCAATTCCCACGCTTTTGACATCGATGTTGAATAGACATTTGGCCAAAATCATGGCGGTCTTTTGTAAAAATGTATAGATTTTTTAAGATATCCGCCATGTTTTTTAGGAAATGTCTACGCGACTTTAATGTCGAAGACTCGAGAATCGGGGCCCAGAACCTTTATAAGAAGATATTTTAAAGTTACTTGCATCACCTTACCACCTCTACCTGTGTTTGGTAGATTATATTAAATAATTTCCATAATAATATATTGGTAAATAAATTTCGTTTAGAAAATCTTTATAACACCAATTAATTATACGACCAATTAACACTGTATGATTAAATGTGGTTATTAATATGTATGCTGTAATAGTGAATACTACAAGTCTCAAGTAAATGCATAAGATTTAAACTAAAATTATCTTCTCTGCAGATTTTTGACCGTCGAATTTTTTGCTGAAAGTAACGCATCCTCCTAATTTGTAGTAGAAAGTTACAGTTGCTAATCACATTAAGTAACTTAACCGTAAGAGTGATTAAGTAACAGTGGATTACGATTTAAAACAGCAAGCAGCAGTGTCCTTAAACTGTATGTGTTTCGTAACGTACTATGTACGCCAGAGTCCAAGTTAACACCACAATTTCATAGTTAGGTGTATGCAAATATCTTATCAACATCCTGTCTCGTGCGTGGCATTCAAAATGGAGTTTAGTTCTAAATATAGTTTGCGACATAATCGTTGATAGTATCGTTTTGTCTCGCTCCACATCTCAATTGTTGTTTGTTTGACATCATTGCTTGCGGATTAACTGATTTATAATAGCTTGTCTTTAATACTCCTTTTGTTAGCCTTTTGTTAGTCTATTAGCTGCCGTGTACAGAATTTTATGCGTTGTCCACTTTTGATGTCAACTTTTTTCTCTTTAAGTAATAAGTATCCTTACTAACGCATCAACCATTTACTAGATTTACTATTATATTTAAGATTTTTCACTTCAATCATTTAGGTACTAAAATTTTCCGCTTCAATCATTTACTAAGATTTTTCTACGATATATTTTGTAATTGTATTTAAAATTATAATCATTTTTTGAAGAACTCGTAAATGCACAAATTAATGCTAGTGTCAACGAACTTGATAGCCTACAGTAAAATAATTAAAGACGTTTTAAAATAGTCAAATGCGGGTGCTTAAAGTCAAAATAAACCTATGAATGTTAATTAGCCTTTACCAAATTTACGCCCGATCAGAAATGACTCTGCGGCCATTTACTTTGAGGCTCCATGGAAATTTCAATTGCATTACCTCACCCATAAAAAGAAAAATTCGAGGCAGTAGGCACCGAAACAGTTTGGAAAGCAATTAAAGTAGGGAAAAAGTTTGAATTGTGTTCCAATCAGTTACTTGTAAAATGTCGATAGATGGCGTGACGTGGTCGACAGATGATTGGCGCCCACGAGTTTAGCGTCACTTCATTGGACCACACAAGGCGCATGCGCAGGTATACGCGCGCCTTACCGGATCGCCGCCCTTTGTAGCCACCGTCCGGAATCTGGCCAAGTTTAGTCCAACAATTTAATTAATTAGTTCGTTGAATTGATTGATCGTCATTTTTGTTGTTGTACTGAATAATGTTAAAAGTCAGTGTAAGTTTTAAGGTAATTGTAAATCATGGTCAACGCTCTAATGGGTACTGAGTTGGCCTTGATTAGTTAGAAGTAAGTTGTTTTTATATTATGTGTATTTTTTTAGATCATTTCCTCATTTTTATAACCGCTGCTACCAACCTGCTGGGAACCTTGCCGGTGAATATCAGCAGTGGCAGCTTCGAGGAAAATTTCTATAAATAGATAGTTTATTGTATATTCGTTATAAATATGTAATAAATGGAATTTGATAATATTATTATAAATGTTTATTTGTTTGTTATCTCGTGACACATGTTTGGCACCTACTGGTAGCCTATGTAATGAAAAGGGACGTTAGGTTATTATTTATCCAAATAATTATTATCCCACTTTTATTTATACCTTGTTATTTATATTTTCCTCTCAAAATTTAAATAGGTACCAAATCAAATACCTACATCAATGTGTCTTGTCTCTCCAATTGATATGTATGTATTTTTTATATTCTTAAAGCTTATAGCGGACATGTCAATTCCCGAAAAATCCTTTTTGCCGAATTGCGGTTACGACAAAAAAAGAATTGATTCATATAGTTTCGTATTTGTACCACCACGCGGTATCTTTGAATCAGGCCTATAAAGTTTAATTTTTCTATAAGGAAGGCAGGTAGTAATAAAAAATGTCCGCACCGCATCACTGTCGGCAACCGTCAAAGTGTAAAGATGCTCCCACGACACGACACTATTTTAAAAATATCCAGAGCTTTTTTAAAAAGGCTGTACAACTCTTTTTGTGTTCTATGTAGGTATGTGATGTGTATTTGTTTTGTTTTTTATTCGCTTACTGAGAATAGACCCTTACCTTGAAGGTTTCGTATTGACTTAGCTATAGTAACAACTACCAATGTTATATACTCACGTATTCTAAAATTAATAGCGTCTCCTGTAATGATTGGTGGTTCTACAATTTGAAAATTACTGTTTTCTAGCATATTTACACTAATTATGAGGCAGTTTTCACAAGAACTTTCACTAGCTAGACTGAATTTTGCACAATTGTCTACAACTCTTCATGTTACATCTCAAGAAACAAAAGGATACATTTTCATTAGTAAGAATTTAAATGTTCTCGCACTGGGAAAGCTGTAATTATTTATGAATTAAGAAGAAGGCGTATGTTATACGTATATAAACTGAACAGTCTAAATTCTTCTGTAAAGCGCATCATCATAAGCCACAATAAAATAAACCACGCTTACTAATCGTTGTAGGTTAAAACCGGCTACAAATGGTAATAAAATAAAGGTATACACATACGTGAAGTGTCGAAATGCAGTTCTCTCTTTCCGATATAAATAGTGCGAGGCGAGGCAAGTCGAGTCGAGCGCAGCGCACTGACCGACCATCGACAGCAATCCCGATAATCGGGCGAATGTTTGAGTTTCTCTATTTTCAAATCGGGCGACTGCGAGTCCATGATGCATTACAGCGTTAAGATGAAAGGATGGCTGCAAGAAATTTGAAAGATAGGTATTTAATAAATCTATTGCTGTCGCGCTGTGGCCCGGAAATCAATGTGTGAGTGAACAGACTGTGCATGGTGCAAGTGTGCGTACCGTAGCTCGCACCGCTCCCACCGACCGCCCGCCCCTCGATTTTACTTTACTTGTAATATTATATTTCTGTGATTCGGCCGGCGCGGCGGCGACTGGCAAGTTGATATACCTTTCAGCGCTTGCAGTTCTGTTGTTCCAAGTGACATTAGGGATTTTGAAATTAGAACAAATACCTAACCATACGTTATTTTATTTGTATTTTGAGTCGATATAAAAAAATAGATTATATATTCGACATTTATGTATGTAATATTATTGGAACTGCATTATATTCACATAATGATAATCTATTAGGGCTTCCAAACAAATACCTATACAACATTATATAGATTTATATTTGTCCACAGTCCACGCATTTCTTCGAAACTATTTATCGAATTATGAACATTCTTTTTTTAATGCCTTATATTTACTTCAACTTAGGGAACAGTGCGAAAGTAAAAAATAACTCTAATCTGACACTGTCTTGATGTCAGCTATAATATTTTTAATTGAATATATACGACGTGCTCTTTCGTGACTTTAAGATATTTTCAGTTTACAGTTATTTCATATTTTTTTGTGTATATTATGAAGTAGTTTTTTTTACTAGTGAAAGAGCTTATTTATACGTATAAAACAAGCCCTTGAAATAATATTGTAGAATCATAATAAAACGTAGCTCGTATCAAGCCAGGCCTTCACGCGTATTACTCCATATCTTGAAAAAAACTGAACCGATTTTGATGAAACCTCTTCACAAAATATTAAAAATAACTCTAATCTGACACTGTCTTAAAGTCAGCGAAATATTTTTACTGGAATACGTCGTGCTCTTTCGCTGACTTCAAATCAGCGTTAGATTAGAGTTATTTCATTCTTTTTAGTGTATTTGGAAGTCGATAAAAAAAAAAAAAAACTTTTTTTTTGTGTATTTTGAAGTCGATTTCGTTTTTTAAATTACTTTTTTATTTCAATTACCAACTTTTTTATTTCGTATTATTTAGAATTTGACCAAGCTCAAGCCAAGCCGCCGCACGTATTACTTATTCCATATCTTGAAAACAACTGAACCGATTTTAATAAAACTCTCACTGAGTTGAAGTAAATGTAAACCATTAAAAAAAATGTCACAATCCGATTAATAGTTTCAGAGAAATGCGTGGACAAACATACACCTATGAAATTTTGTATATTAGTTTGGAAGCCTGAAATTTTGTGAGGAAGTTTCATCAAAATCAGTTCAATAGTTTTTAAGATATGGAATAATAAGTGTGTCGGGCTGGCTTATTGATACGAGCTATGGGAGTTGGTTGTGTCAAAGGGAAAATATCTGAAAACTTTGGTCAAATCCTCGTAAATGTAAGAAAAAAAAATTACAAGTCGATTTTAAATAAATATACCAGCCAAGTGAGAGTCAGACTCACACACAGAGGGATCCGTACAATATTAAATAACTTATCGTTGCTATGACAAAAAAAAGAAGTTTCTTGTATGAGCGGCCCCTTTAATTTTTCTTTTTCATTTTTATTATTTTTTGTTATAGCGGTCATAGAAATACATATTCTCTGAAAATTTCAGCTGTCTACCTATTACCATTCATGAGATACAGCCCACTGACAAACAGACGCACGGACGGACAGCGGAGTCTTGTTTGGCACCCTTCGGGTACGAAACTAAAAAGTATAGTCACAATCCGATTAATAGTTTCCGAGAAATGCGTGGATAAATATACATACTTACAACCATACATACACCTATAAAATGTTGTATATTTGTTTGGAAGTCCTAATAGATTATCATTTGAATATGTAATATTGTTTGGCAGTCCAATACATACGTGTCGAATTGATAATCTCCTTTTTTTAAGTCAATTAAAAATAGATATTTTGTCCTGTTATTTTGAAAAAGGTTACTAAATATTAGATATTATGATAACCTTTGAACGATCACATTTCTTGTTCTTTAATCCTTCATCACTCAAAAGTATAAAAAAATACCTTACATGTAGGTTACCAAAGACGTAATACTATATCGATATCGATGAACAACACTAGAGCAGGTATCGATAATATATTATCGACTACTACGCGACACTTCTTTGACTGTATATGTATTTGTCCAAGCCTCTCCTCCCTCAACCCTGCCCGAATACAGGCGATAGAGACAACTGCAGCTTGGATCGATTATACCTATTTAAAATTGACGAAATCGCTATTTCGTAATCCCCAGTTTCCTCCTCCAATACTGAATAGATTTTAATTATTTTTCAAGAATAGTAATAAGAAGGGCTTTGGCTATGTCGGTCGGTTTTCCTTTTATTATTTATATTCGTCATATTTGTTTTCTGGACGTCTGATAAGGGCAGTTAAAAATGATGAGTTTTTGTGATTTTAGAAGATTTTTAGTTTTTATAATAATTAATTTATGGAGAAAAACGAAACCGAGGGACATACAGTGGCACCTACAGATTGCATGGTAAAATAATCATTGCTCTAGTGTCATTATCCAGAGAGGAAACTGAGGATTACGTTTGTATGGAAAAAACACCACCAGTGTTTCCTCTTAACGTTTGCGTTTGCGTTACATTGAGTACGGGTGTTGCGAGTGGTCGAACGGGTTAACGTTTGTTGAGCGGGTGGTGTGCGGGAAGGGTATCGTTCGATCGGTCGGCCGTGTGAACGCGCCGCGTTAATTGGCGTGCGGAGTGTCCGGCTGTCTTCGCGCCACGCGCCTGCGCCTGCGCCGTTCATCTCGCAGCCGTTTGGATTTGAATTCAGAATTATTAGTTTTTATTGCAAATGTATTACTTGATAGGCTTCATTTCCGAACTAAAAAATCTTGAAATCTCCATTTCTTATCTTGTATTCTGCGAATGACACTACATTGTTAGTTAGCCTAAAAATTCAGTTCACACAATAAAGAAACGTAAGTTATGAGCATATTTCGTAAACAGTAACACTCGCAACAATTTGTTATCAAGAGCTTGCTCCCGTTATCGATGTTGTTCATAAGTCGAGCAAGGACGTCGATAGCACACCACACTCGTCCTGTTTGGTAACAATCACCAAAACTACATAGGTACATAACATATCAAAACAACAACATTTGTGGAATACTTAGGAAAGTTTTTAACAAACAAAAAACTCTCTAATGTCTATTTTAAATAAAAATTATGGCTAACAGTAATAATTGAATTATTGGCCATTCGAATTGTATATTATGAACCGAAATGGTGTAGAAACTTATTTTTTTCTAACATGCTTTAATTTTCCGCATCAAAGCACAATACTCAGGATTCAGAATAAGAATAGTAAGTAATATTTATTATTTTTGAACAAAGAAGGTTTTTTATCAGTTAACGGACCCTAAAAATATGCGGTCATTGACCGGGTCATTCTACAGAAACGTAGGTACTTTTCAATTGTTTTTGTGGCTTTTGTTTTGTTCATACGAAGATATATATAATATGCACACATGTGACTCGTTAATTTGTGTCAGTAACTTTGTAGGCGTCTGTACGTATAAGTATTTGATTACATTTTGCCATTTCCAGTCAGAGAGTAAATTGTACGAGAACCTTACTAAGGGGATCTTTCGAAATACATAGATGACTAACAGAAATTACGGAGTTTAGTTAATACAAATAAGGTTATCAACCCGGGATATCCTAATATAAGGATTAATGTTCAATAGTAGAGTAATGTAGCTCTATCATCATCGTCATACTCAGCCCAAGGATGTCCATTGATGAACAAAGGTTGATTCCATAACAATCGATTTGGATCGCTTACTTCAGCGGATCCCAACGACTCTGACTAGGTTGTTGGTTCACCTGGTACGGGCACTAGATTAAAAATAATTGAAACCAAGTCTTCCTTGCTATGTACCTAAGTATATAATGAAGTCATAATTCAGCAGTTTTCTTAAAAACAACGGCGCCAATATCCAATGTCGTAATGTGGAAAATAACCAAGACGTGTTCCACAGATATAAAACGGTATATAATAATGTATAAGCAGTAACATATTATGACGCAGTGTCTGGTGGCGTTCGGGATGGGTAGAGCTTGTGAGTATAAAGCTCGCACGAAAACTTTCGACTTGACGGTAGTGGAAAATTATTACATTCGTGACTATGGTGAGTCGTGCGAGAGACTAGCTGAAATGTTTGTTAATCTTCTGCTTACATTTCTTTTGTTAAGTTTGGTTTTATTTGGATTCAACCACTACATATACGTATCTAAATATACTAAACGATAGCATATATTAAAATGAAGATAACAAAACTCCAGTAATCAAATTGTTTATAAATAATTTATTTTTCCTTTTTAATTTCTTCTTCATCAATGGAAATATGTAATCTGGCTATTGTAAGTAAAGACTGAAAGAGCATGGAAAATATAAAAAGTATCAACATAGGAACTGCAAAATTAGTATAAAATCCCTGAAATAACCTATTACGTGTAAGATTTATATGTATTAGCATGTCCATGTAAAACAATAAAATAATTTGAGTGTGTACTTTTGTTAGCCAGACTCTACTCATGTCACAAGTTTCAGTAGCCATCCTTACAAATTCTAGTAGCAATAGCAAGGTACATAGTAAGTTATACTGTATATATATACCTAGAAATAAGAACCTTGTTTAATAAAATAAGTTATATGTATATAGTTTTATCACCCTTAATTAAACCAAAGTTCTTATCGACCCTTTAAAAATAGTATAAATATACCTTAACAATACCTTAGATATACGGTCTGCATTTACGCTCATCTATTATCTGGCAGATTATCTTACATTACCTGATACTAATCACGTATGCATTGTGATGTGTTTGTATATTGAATGGCATTGAACGGGAATATGCAACTAGTCGCTCGACGCCACTTGAAATAAATTTATGATTATTTTGAAGCGCGGTGGCCGTGCCAATGCGACGCACACAGAAGGATAAAGAACGTTGATCAACGATAATTATAAATGGATATGACAATCATAAACGTTTTTTATACTTTTTTAGTAATTGCGATTCATAATACCGTCTCATTAATTGTCTACTGCTAATGTACCTGCTCCATTTTCCACAACCAAGAGGATTTAGACTTAAAATTTCATGAAGGAATGCTTGTAAAGCGTTTGTTTGGATGTATACGTGTGTGTTGATAAGATAAAGTACCTACCTACAAAGTTTTAATACTTGCTATGTAATGATATGATTAAAGTAGACAGATACTGAATATACAAGTAGTATAGCCAGACCGATCTTACTTATTAGCAATTAGAAAAAAAAGGTAAATTTTTATGTTAGTTGTCACATTCCAAATAATTGTAATTTGGTACAGATAACATTCAGATAAATTAAGTCGCGTTAATTATAATTTGACACCATTTATTATTTGATAAACATAAAGTAGCTCGTATATTTTTTTTGTTCAAAACATACTATTCCTTAAGTTACAATACAATTTAAAATAATAATAGGTACTATCAAAAATTAAATATAAGTGAAACTGATAAGATAACTGTACCTATAAGTATTGATTTAATAATACAGTGCTGACTATCCATAGGCCTAATGTTTTTTTACTCTTTTTAAATTGAAATACATATTGCCATTATCTTACAGCTAGAAATGTTTAGCCTAATATTGAAAGCTAGAACATTTAATCATCAATACCAAGAAATCATCCTTGGTAAAAGATATCTCAAGGATCGAAATACCTACATATCTATCACAAAAGCTTATATATAGGAAAGTGATTTATTTCGGTAGATTTATCCAGCAAATTACACCACTTAGTTTCCCCTTACGTCATGCATACAGCGATGTGTACTAATTCCATAAAAGCATGAACGATTATACATATAGATTATATATACCTACACAAAGAAATAATGTGAATTCTGTATTTCAAGTAATTTAAGTGTGAAAGTACGCTTCGTTCAAACCCTTTCGTCATTTCTGAGTGGCCATCCAAACTCAAGCTGATGCTTCCGATTCCTGATTTCAAGCAAGGTTAATTTATGACGTCTTGTTACTGAAGGAGTGTACATAATCTGGTATTGGTGTACCTTTACCTCATGTAATTTCAAGTACTTATAATATTAGTTAACTGAGCCAAAAATCCTAGCAAGACCCAAACTAGCGCTACAAGAATAATAAATTTGCATAGTTTCTGAAGTTATTCATCACAATATTTGAAAGAAATAAACAATTTTTAAAGAAATGTTTGATATCAAACATATATTTACGGCGTTTTCCGCACGTATACACGCTCTTATCGCTTTGTGAGTGTGGTTGTGCAATAATCTTATATAATAGGAATTTTACCCAGTATAGAAAGTAATGATTTATTATTTCAATGCCATTGTTATCTTAAATACGTTATTCAGTTAAAACGCTTGCTTTTTATGCAAATAAAAATTGCATGATAATCTTTGTGGCTGAGATAAAATTCATATGTATAGGCTGCCAAAGTAGGCTAAGGTTTACCGCTATCAAATAGGTCTGCCTCGCCTTAGACAGTGCGATGCGTAGAAATATCATATGTACTCTGTAACTAAACGCGTATACATAAAGATACAGACTCGTGTTTAAGGCGCCGATACCACAGAGAGAGTTCTAGAGTTCCGAGTTCCGAGTTCTGCATTCCGTGTTGACTATTGTGCAAACAGCAAGCAGTTTAGAGTTCTAGAGTTCTGCAATATTCACTACTGATCGCACATCATACACTTTTTTTACTATCAAAGGCCCCACATAGCTTACAGTCAACGCGGAATGCAGAACTCGGAACGCGGAACTCTAGAACTCTTTTCTATGGGATCGGCGCCTTAATAGTGTGTGTGTATCTCAAGAATTAGAAAAACTTAGGTAATTTAATGAGTATAATATTAATGCATCAGTTTTACCTTATCTTATATGACCTACCTACCGACTTAGCTAAAGAAGATAGTATAGTAAGGCGCGCGGCCTGTGCACTTGAGACAATATGTTACGCTTTCTATGTAGCGAAATATATAACAAGTACCCGCCATACATTTTCCTTTTTATCTCAAGGCGCCCCAGCGCGCTACTTGCTATATGAAATCCATAAGACCAAAGCGCATGCGTGGATTTGTTGACTGTTTTTTTGATCCATCAGCTTCACCCAAATACCAGGTGAAACTATATATTTTTTTCCCTTGTTTAAAGTATTCTTCAATCGTAAAAAGTATAGATCAATAATATATGCCTTCTAATAAAATCTAAAAGTAAATATATAAAACGTTAAGATTCACTATGTACAATTTCATTAAACTGAAACTTCCTTTTAACTATGTCATAATTGATTTACGAGGCATACACACACATTAAAGCGTGAAACTACAGCGCAGTCGCAGCTGCATTAAAAAACCGATGTTGGACTGATATCGATAATTGAGTTGCGCGTGCGGTTATCAGTTATGTAACTGGTTGTAAGAAAATGTGACATGTGTAACATTGCCTTGGTGAATTGTGGCCAACGTTGGTGCCAAATTGGTGCTGATAAAAAGATATTTATTGTATAAGGTTTTTAAATATTTTCCATGAGGTATAATGTAGTTAATGGAGTTTTTGTACATCGAGAGCTAGTTGTCTTCTAGGCTTTGTGAAGTTTATAGTACAATAGCATTGTTATATGTGTATTGTAGCAGTGTTATCCTTAGCTGATGGTGGCCAACAGGTGAACCATCACGGCTGGTCACCTACCAGAAGTAGTACCTTCAAAGTAACCTACTATAGTGCTTAAACATAATAAATGGATATAACATAGACGGAAAATTGCCGTTATATTAAAATAGAAGAGAAATAAATTGGCCAAGTGCGAGTCGATCTCGCGCACAGAGGGTTCCGTAAAGAAGGTTAGCGGGAAAGAAATACATAACCTATTACGGTTCATGAGATACAGCTCATTGGCAGGCAGACGGATGGACGGACGAACAGCGGAGGCTTAGTAATAGGGTCCCGTAGGCACCCTTTGGGTAAAACCCTAAAAAAGCAATAAGATCTTAATATACTTATATGTCAGTTTTATTTTTAACTAGAATTATTATTTACTCCCACACACATAGTGTTATCTCTAATTAAAGGCGTAAACATTGGAACAAATTAATGAAGATGTGTTATAAATAGTTAAGCTAGGTACTCACGAACAAAACGTTTATGCTGACCTGAGCCTGATGAAAGCAATTTTCCGAGACGAGCTATTACCTTTTATTATGAAGTTTCTTTTTTATTGCTTACAGGTTATATTTCAGCACAATTCCTGATAAAGTATATTAAAATTAATCAAATATGTGTCTGTGTGTGATTTTGAAAATAAGGCTATTGTTTCAGCTTATATATTTTTATATATCTATCAGGCTGTTTATTTATCCGGAAACGGCTTAGTGGTAGAGGATTTTTCAGAGTAATCAGGTTTTTTTTATCTCGAAATTATATAGGGTCGTTGCGTAAATAAATTAAAACTGTAGAAATGAAGAATACAATTTGAATTATTTAGTAAATAGGATATAACTGGTACATTTCATCCTGCCGGAAACTATACTATCAAATATAACGACAGGATAGTTGGCGCAGTTGGTTAAGGTTCACCTTACGCACCGCAGGTTGTGGGTTCGATTCCCACACAGGACATGCATTTGTGTGCATGGACATGTCTGTATGTCTTGAGTCTGGGTGTAATTATGTATATTAAGTATGTATTTACAAACAAAAATTTGTATATGTATTATATCAGTTATCTGGTTTCCATAGTAAAAGCTCTGCTTAGTTTGGGATCAGATGACCGCGTGTGAGGAATGTCCCAGGATATTTATTTATTTATTTATAACGACAACTGCTTATAAAACCTTTTATTTACAACAAATACCTATGTACAAAATACAATTTACATATGGAAAATTTCTTCGAGTCTGCCGCTGCTACCGATTAACGGCAAGGTTAGGAACCAAGCTAATGCGTTGACGGAAAAAGTTCCCAGGTCGCTGGTCTCCGGAAGCCTCGATCAATTGTGAAGACAAAATGCGTGCAAATCATTCAGATTCGGACCCTCACAGTCCCATGGTCCAAGGTCTCGACCGCAAAAGAGATAAAAAGATAATTTGGTCCAATCGATGCGTATTTTTGAATGTTTGCTTTTTATAAATTTTATGCTCCACTCTTAAATAGGTCACCAGTATAACTTTTTCAATTACATTCCAAGGTGTCATTCAGAAATAAGATGCTTAATGGTAATATAT
Organism: Polyploca ridens; assembly: GCA_951394255.1. Lineage (NCBI taxonomy): Eukaryota > Metazoa > Arthropoda > Insecta > Lepidoptera > Drepanidae > Polyploca > Polyploca ridens. The sequence continues at coordinate 10,193,819 of OX596253.1, forward strand.
ACTACCTACTAGTAATGGTATTATTTACTGGTGAGTACCTACTTACTTCTAAATTAGTTCGTTGACTAACTTATCAATGTTTCGAACCACTAGATAAATAAAATAAAAATAATTGGTACCAATTCAATATCAGAATAACATTATTATTAGGTACATATGTAGACATTTATATGTTGTTGTTGTACTATTTTATACTGGGTGGACATTTTCAGGGGGCATCTTTTCAATCTCTATGTACTATTTGTTCGTCATGCTCGAATATCTCGAAGTATAAAATGATTAATGTCCCTTGACTACCTACTAATATATAATGTTTTATAAATAAACTAGAATAGGTATTTAACAATCTAAAATGTTATCCAAATTTAGACTAATTGCCTTTTAATTGTACTCGAAAACTAGCTTTCCAATCCATTTATAGTCTTGGCAAGTCAAGTGCCGAACATTAACTAGTCATAAAACTGATCAAAATTGTTCCGCAACGGTTGATTACAACAAGAACTATGAGACTCGGATGTCGTTTAAGTACATAAACAGTGGAGAGCGTTTGCCGTACGTTTTCACCGTTGTCGATAAAACGCGATCTAATTCGAAAGCGATACGCCTTTCACCTTCCGACCGCACCGCCCGCGTGCGTTATGCGCCGAGTACCTACTACAAACAAACACTTGCATTGCATTGTCCATAACTCACGATGGGAACAATTAAAATCATCCGTATTATATCCGGTACAAGATGAGATCATTTAACTGTGAAAGAGATAACGGTCAGTTCACGCGGATTTGCTTATTATCTCATCGTATAAAAGGGAATACATCATTATAAAATATTTCCTATTTTAACTGCAATTCTTCTTAAAAGGTTGACTTTGACCGATAGTGATGATTCTCAAGTTAATGGATATTTTCTTTAGTTAGTCAAGTACCAAATAAGTAAAATAGCTCATCGTAAACAAACGAAGTTGCTTAACTTACCTGTCTATTTCCGTCAGTGCCAGTTGATTACAAACAATCCGCAATATAGCACAGAAGAAACATCTCAATGTCAGTGTACCAGTGACGATGACGGCAGAAAATAAAAGGAAAATTTCAAGGTATCACACAATTGTTAGCATTACGTGAGCGCTTCCCATAAATAAATAATGCTAGTGAATTGTTGATGACTGCTAATAAGCATAAGTGATATCTATTCTGTTCTTATCTCTGTAGAAGACACAGCGATAATAACAGATACGATTCGCAATACCGATGAAAAATAATAACATCAAAGTTCTGGATAAGATTACCAGGAGTTGCTGACTGCAATTGCTTCGAACCGTACAAAAACAATTTAGAGCATTTGCAAGAAAAATGCTTGGAGGTTCTACTGCCAATACTTAAGGCTAAGAAGATGAGTTTTATGACAAGTCTGATTTACAATAAATACATTTCCTGTTAAAGGAACGTAGGTACCTACGTTTTTATTATTGGCTGTCTATTTCTGACTTCCTTTTTCCTCGTTGTATTTGCATTGAGGTTAGCAATCCGTTTATCATCATATTGAGATTCGACTAGTAACTACATATTTCAAAAGAGTGTCTTTGCTTTACTATCACTGTTTTTAATTTTTGTTATTAGCATTGTGGGATGACATTTTTGGATTCATGGCACAATTTGTCATATATTAAGATTCCTTATTCAAATATCAACTATTTGTGAGTTCAATGCCTCAGCATTGAATTAAATAGTTTTTGCTGAACCATGATAATTGAAGTCTGTACATTCAATACCAAAGTAAAACTTCATGATCCAAATACATGAGTTAATTTAATAATAATCTTTGACTTTGATGTACAGTCCTTGTTGTAAGAATGTGACACGATTTATTGAAAATTCTCGTAGGTAGATCTGACGCATGGAAAATCAGTTGACAAGGTCAGGCCACTCTGTGTATAGACATTTTTTATATATAGTGTCGATACGCTCTTTAAAGGATAAATAGGTTGTCATTATTTTTATCAGGGAAGTGTCGTTAGTGATATATATCCCTAACCTATTGATCCATGTTATGTGATATGATAATCATAATATGTGCCAATTATCTAAGTCTGATTATCACAACAAATATTGTGTAAAATCTAGAGCCTTACAATTATCTTAATAAAATTAATTTTATATGAATATTTTATTGTAAATCACAACCATTTATTATTTGTTGTCGAGTAACACTAACAACATTTTATGCACATTTTATACTAGTGTTATAAATCTTAGTTGTTTACAGCTCAATAAAACTGGCCCTTACAATCAAATGAGGTGTGATAGACTAAGGAGCAGGCATCAGCTTACTGAGTGAAAGTACACTTTCTTACCGCCTTGTCTCTACTGCAGCCGTGAAATGATAATGTCTTACTGGAAGTGACAATTTCCAAAGAAAACTTACCTACTACAATATTAAAACCACTTCAGAGTAAAATCAGTTCCAGAATAATCCACTTGGTGGAATGACGATCTAATCAGCGTAACTTGGAGCCGCGACTCAAATCTGTTTGATGGGTAATTCAAGGTGTATTTTATATCTGGGGAAGCCACAATTAGCAGCGAAAATTTCTGGAATTGACGTTTCTGCTGAATGCGATAAGAACCCATTTGTGATAGTTCCAGTGTCAATTTACGTTTGGATTTTCCGATTAGTACTTTGGTAACGGAAAATGCCGTTGGAATAATTTTACTTTCAGTGATTGAAGGCATTTTCCACCGCTCTTTTTGAGATTGCAAATAAAAATATTATCTTTATTTTCCAAAGTAATGCTAATAAAACCTTCGTTTTAATTTAAACGCAGTAAGGGAATATCAGCTTCACCAAATTGTGGACCATTGAAATACAATATAAATTCTACGTAAATACTATACACAATATTTCATGTTTTCGGTAAAGATAACCGAATTGATACGTAATGCACCTGCATAATGTATCTTTACCACAAACGGAACACTTGAGTTTAGCCAGCCATGGAAAACCGCAACTGTTTCCAGTAGCTTTACATCCACGTTACTCACTATAATTGAGCAAAACTCGTGTGACGATTTTCCCTACAACACTGTAGGTTAATGTATTGTCGCTTTCTTGCCTCTTGTCTGACGCATCGCTAATTATACGATTGTTAGCCCACTAATTTAAATCGTCTATTGGAATTGGAAAACTCTACATAAATTCCTTTAAATTTCGGAAGGTGACCTTTTCATTTGAATTTGCTAGTTTTTAATCAGTTTTCTATTTTGGAATGTATTTGGATAGGACTGGCGCTACCTGCAGAGTGTGACATATTACAAACAAATAGTTTGGAGTTAGCGGTACGTTAAAATTCTTTGTTCGTCAGTAGGCTTCACCTGTTTTAAAAGTCAATAATGATGATGTTAAAGATGTTTTTGTTAGCACAATTATAGATCTTCCATGAATACGTTTTCATTATTAATGCTATCATAAATAAATCGCCAAGATGAGTTGGACTGATACCAATCAGGAAAGATGCTCTTACCAAAAATAGTGTCGATCTGGGAAATTCTCGTGTAATAAATTAACAAGACGGAGGTCTCTCCGTCGATCGAAGTCCAACAATCATTGGCACGTGTTCAAGTACGCACAATGCACAAAATATTTACCTGTGTGACGCTATTTTTTACATCAAGCTGCTAAATTGTGTGATCCGTGTTGATACACTCAATCAGTTGATTACTCGATGCATTTTAATTTAGTCAAGTATAAGAGTGAGTGAGATGTATTTTTTCGATAACAGTTTATTATTAGATTCGGTGCTGTTTGGCAGACGTTTAGTCGAAAATCGTCACATTGTTACAAGTCGCGGAGAGTCTGCCAGACGAACGCTATTTCACCTTTAAATGTTTACATGAACGTCGCGTCGTATCATTAGCATCACAGCTTTGGATTCCTCCGTTGTAAATTTTGGCTAAACTAGAACTAAACAAAATTGTATATAGTGTATTGATTTTAATCTCGGAGATGGAAAAGATGAGATCAAGGCAATTAATTAAAATGATTTCATCGGTATTGGATTTCTATAGCCACGATATTTGATTCTTAAAATTATAAACGAAAAGTAAGTTTTAGTGAATAAAATACCTAGTAAAATTATGATGGTTGTCTATGTTTTACGAAACATGCAAATTTTTATTTGCCAAAAATAATTACTAATGACCCGTATTCTCGTCACCAAGCGGAAATTCGTAATCGCGACACCAATAGTTAAACTTTCGCTTCTCTACCACTAAGACCTTAATCCATACGCATCCGTACTATCAACGTACTTGACAAATTGCACCAGCCGCTAGTCGAATTTGTTTCAGTAGATCTTTGTTTATTTTCCCTTTGGAAAGTTCATTTCCCCCGTATTAAGTGTAAATGGAACGAGAAGAGAGTTGTGCTGGATTATGAAGGAATCGATGGACAATGAGGTTACGCGCCGTGGGCCCGAATGCCACTAGTCGTATATAATAAGGTCGCGGACGCGGCTGCTCGGCGCCCGGTCGTCGACTCGACGCCCTACCTACTACGACTGTATTAATCAAGTCTATATAAAGTGCTTGTTAGGATTAATTTTTCTCTTTAAATCCTTTTGGTATTATATGGTTGCCAAGTGGATTATATTATAGTGAAAGTTTTGGTATTTTCGGAAAATCTCTAGCTTAATACATTGTAAGCAGAGTAATTCTAAGGTTCGTAAGAGTACGATATCAGCAAATATTAAAATGATCCTGGTTGTGATATGAAAATACCGCCTACTAATTTATCTTCTATTATAAAGTCTATAGAAAAATCGTGTCTGTAATTGCAATTTTTTTTTGTGAATTGGAGGCTAATTGAGCGATACTGAAAATTGATGTCTGTCTGTAAATCCACGTATAACTCAAGATCTATTAGACGGCCGGTGTGCAGGTAGATTATGACCCTGGTCATCATTTAGGGTACTTTAAATCAGACTACGACAGCGCACAAAAGAATTTCAAATAAAATCTGAACAATGGAGTATTTTTATAACATATTTTTATTGGAAATTACCACTAACTCGCATTTTATGGCTAAGGTAGTTTATTTATGGACCGGAGAGTGACATAGGCATAGAGGGTTTAAGGGGGGGGGGGTCTAATCAGCAACTAGTATCCCCAAACGTATAACCTCACCTGCTCTTGATATACCCTGCCGCTGACTGACAAGGCTCTATCGAACGACCGATAGCAGGATAGGTATCCAAAGCTAGATCATCCATAATACTTTAGACCAGTAAGAAGCAGCAGCGTTACTAGTGCGACACCAACCCGCTTGCCCAGCGAGGAGACTATTAACTTCATTAATCTCCTAATGCAAGACAAAACGAGAAAACGCCCCCAGTTCCCTGTGGATCCACTATCCCGACTATGGTAGCGGCCAGGGTAATGGTGGGCGGGGGGTGCAAATAATCCCCGGGTTAGTGCAGGCTACTGTAACCGACGACTATTTTTGGCTACGTATAACGGACGCACAATGAGGCTGGACCATCATCTCACAGAACTCGAAGTAGAGCTAAGTCGAATAAAGTGGAATATCCTAGGGCTATCAGAAGTCCAAAGAGAGATAACTCTGGAGTCCGGCAACTTAAACTATTTCCGAGAAGGTGATCAGCCCTCCCGAGCAGCAGCAGTAGCAGATCAGCAGCGTTGTTGAAGTCAATTGATTGTCAACCCGGGTAGTGTAGGTAGAACTAGGACTGACAGGTATTCCCGATAGTTGAGGTATATGCACCGACATCCGCACACTCTGACGAATGGCCAAGGCCATTATGAAGATAACTTTAAGGCACTCAATAATAGCACCAAGGCTCACTACAATGTTATTTTTGGGATTTCATGCCAAAGTGGGATTAAAAGAATGCGGTGAATCGAAGTTTAGATGGCATGGTTTGGGTAGCCGAAATCACAGTGGGCAAATACTCGTTAACATTCTAGAGTTAAACATGATGAATTAATTCTTTTATAAAAGGCACCACATGAGGTGGAAGTGGCGAGGCCCTGACTCTGTGACAAGAAACGAGATAGACATGATTATTTTTTTTATTTTTTTTATTGTTTATAGGCCTGTGTTTGACCGCAATCTCACCATGGTAAGTGATGATGCGGCCGAAGGTGGTAAGCACACAAAGCCTAGAAGGACATGGCTCTCAAGTGCAGCTGTCGGAACACACCGAAAGGTGCTTGGCGACAGATTTTCAACTTGAGGGTGGTAGCCAGCCAGGCGGGTACTGCAAAGTACCCTACCACCGTGCTATGGTTTCCTCACGATGTTTTCCTTCACCGAAAGCTCAAGCTCATTGTAGGATTCGAACCCAGGACCTTCATCTCGGTATCCGACGACGAACAATAGGTAAATATTCAAAGACGTCTCAGTGATCATTAGCTTTAGTACTGGTAGTGATCACAGCTCAACGGGTCAAACTGATGAAATCTCCTTTCCGACAATGAAAATTATGGGCTTTAATTTTAGAAGAAACCTCCTTTGTACCAAAACTTGTGCCATTATGACAGCGGTAGAGTAATATCGGGGGTCGAATGTCTTTCCCTGTCACTTTGGGAGAAGCCATCTGACGAAGTCAAAGCCACAAATGGAAACATTACTTCTTCTAAGCCGGAAAAACGGGCCGGTCACATCTGAAAATAATCTTAGAGAGGTGACGTCTTGGCAAACGTAGTGTTTTAGTGCAAATAATAATTATTATTATTATTCTTATGTCAAGAAAGTTGCCGGACTGGGCTGGATACTGGTGGCACGAAATCGGAAGGAGTGGCGTGCTCTAGGAGAGACCTATGTCCAGCAGTGGAAATAAAAAAGGGCTAATGACGATGATGACCTAAATCGATTCGAAATAGAAAACCAAATATAAGTTTCTTTCAGTTTACTTATTATATATTCTGGAATTGTCCTTTTATTTTATCAGAATTAATAACTATGTTTCTATGTCAAATATAGAAAAAACAGTATTTCAATTAATTATTCCTTATTCGTAAAATAAATTTACAAGCTGTTTTGGCTAATCATTAAATTTTGCATGCTTTTAAATAGGCTAAGTTACTTTACACATAATTAATGAAGTCACGCTAAGAAGTGAAAATTTACTTGTCACTGAGCATTTGTGATTTGCGAGCACGAAAGAAGATAATTATTATTTATAGGTCTGATCATTTATGCTACAAGCGAAAAAACGGTATAGATGACACTGACCATTATGTTCTGCTACTAATTTACTCACAATTTTACCATAATGACAACATCGATATAAAATCCAGTTCAAATATTAAATAATCGAGTTAGATAATACACGAATATAGAACACAGAACAATCGCAATGGCTATTTGTTTATTCAGTCGGGTGTGGTCTTACCATTGTTATTCTACACGTACTGCGAGTTGCAAATGACATCTTCGTAATAGTGAATTGGGTTCCATGACCTGTATGCGTGGAGTGAAGTCGCTTCCGATGGTGCGCGCGACGCCTGGCGAGATCACTTCCGCCCTTGCACTTGCGTACGCGCAGAGTGGCTGATCGTGATAACTGGGGCAATTATGCTATACCTGTATTTCTAAATGTTCGTTTTGGGGTCAGAGTTTGGTGATTAAGAAATATATGGAGTGCGCCATGAAAACTTGATAGTATTAGAGAATTCTTACATTGCAGCAGTTTGATGGTGATTTCTCATAAAGCATGACATATTGAGTAAATTATTAATTCTTAAAGTCTGATGTTTTGATAGCTAACAGATCTTTAGTAGTAGCTTTGTAAATCACTAAAATATTTCCGTATTGAAGTTAAAATCCGTAGACATGGGTAAGGTTTAAAGGCTAAAAGGTTACATACAATAGCTAGACGAAGTTCACAGTCATGTATGACGAGCATATAAATACTAGAACAGCCTTGCCCGTAGTAAGTTAGCCTACTCGGTGTATAGCACTACTAAATAATTCACACATGTTCTGATGGCTGCGGCACGTGGCGGACTTATGAGGGTTTTTTCATCGCTGGACATTGACCTTGACCTTGGTCGTGAAACCCATACAACAATTAAATGAAATTAAATTGTAGCCGCTAATTGCTTTTTTGCTATCTTCATTGCATAAATAAAAATGTCTGTAGGGTAATTGTGTCACTTTGCGAATAAGCTCGGCATTGTTATTGTCAATTTGGGGATATTTTTAATTGGGAAAGAACAAGTGGATTTTTATGATTTTTTATGTACACAGTCATAATTATTGAGATTACAGAGATGTTTGAGATCAGTGACATCGCCTGCCGTGCGCAGGTAGCTGGTTCAAATCCTACAATGAGCTTGAGCTTTCGGTGATAGTAATGGGGCACTTGAGAGCCAAAACCTTTCTAGGTTTCGAATGCTTATCACCTCCGAGCGAGAGATATTCGAGAGATTGTAATCAAACACGGACCAATACAACTTGTACAACGGACAGTGTTCTGTAGAATTGTTTAAGCTGATGCCCACGGCTACCTTCTACCATCGCAACTTGCGCCATCGACGGGGAGTTCATCCTTACACATTGAAACCAGAATGGTTTCGAACTGTGCGGTCTCAAAGTAAATTCCTTCCACGGACGCTCGGATTGTGGAATGAGCTCCCCCGCCGTGATTTTCCTGATAGAGTACAGTATGGGGTTCTTCAAAAAGGTTGTGAAGAGATTTCCGCAGGATCGGCAAAGTCGTGATACCCCTGGTGTTGCAAGCGTCCATAGGCTACGGTAACCGCTTACCATCAGGCGGGTCGTATGCTTGCTTGCTACCTAAATAGTATAAAAAAATGGTATTAGTTTATTTGCTACCGATGTACTAGAAATAGTGAAAACATTTTATTTCTTTCTATAGAATTATATGATAACCGACATGTATGATGACTTCAAATATCGTGACCATCGCGTTCCGGAATCTAATTGCGTTTAAACTGATGAATCACTTGTGGGAAATGCGTTCATGTGCAATGAGTAATGTTTAAAAGGATAAAAACATTTTTGGATTTAGCGGAATTAATCATTGAAATGACACAGCTTAACAAAAATTATATATTGTCTCACTAACATGGTAAAGGAAAATTTAAAAGAACACAAATTTTTCATTTGAACGGAAAATAATAGAGATATGTTTAACATATGTATGTGTGAATATAATAATTCATAAATAACATCATATACCTATAATTTAAAGTAAAAACTATTATTATCAAAACATTATGATGTATATCATAATAATTATATATTATTGTGATAAAATAAGCCGGCAAACCATTTAAAGATGGAAAAATACTTTAGATAAGCAATTTTAACATAGTTGGTACATAAATATAAATCATGATAGAAAAGCAATTTTAACAAAAACGTTGCACGTCAACATTACGACCATATGATTTTTATATTACAGCTGCCAACAACGCCGAGAATCAAACACATATACCTATATTTGAGCCGTTTGGGGTTAAAACCCTGGAGTCAGCGAACCCACCACAAGTCTAAGCAGTTAGTGGAAAACACACGGGATCGAACTGGAGGCTACTAAGCCCATAGCCTTGCGATGCAGCGAGGCAATACTGCCAGCATTCTAGGTACTCTGCCACCAGGGCAAGAGTTAGGGGAGGCATTCTATTTATTATTAGGTTCCTTGGTTTATTTAGATTTTGGTTTCATGTATCATCTTTTGTATTATGCTTCGTTATCTGTAACTTATACAGAACGTGTAACGGAAAGGGTATATCCGAATGAAGACTACATCAGGTACAGAGTCTATAAAAAGATTCAACTCAAAATAAATTATTCTAAAATTCATAACACATATTTGCTTCCAAGTTTATTAAATTCAAAATCATAACCAACGTGTCACCAGTCCATGACGGTCATTATCTTACCAAGTCACTTGCTTATATTATTGTAAAATTTTCACTTTCGCTCTGTACGCCCAGTACATAGAATCTGAACCAAACTTAATGGTGGCTGTGAAGTGCGCTGCGAGCCGGCTTTGCGCAGGTACAGTCATCTCGAATGTACCGCATATCTTCGTTTTCGCTACTGCGCAGCGTTCCGCGCCTAATATCACAACCCCCAATAAGTTTGACTCAGTCTGTACCAAAGAAATCGTGTACTGTTATGGATATACTCTTTCCGTTACACTTTGCATAGGTATATATATATATTATATTATGTCAGAGTTCACCAGCTATATTAGCACGCTATTTTTATTCAAAAGCTTTTTACGGCTTATCTTTTGGTATACATACGTATTAGTACTTGTTTACGTCAATGCCTACGTATCTACGATTTCCGTAATTAATTTTTATGCCGACCTCTTTGACTGCTATAACGAACACAATTAACAGTATCTTGTTTTTATCAAAAAGTAATGTTTACTCAAATAGGCCGTATACCCAATTGCTTAAATAAATAAGTTATATACGTTTCCAGGTACAAGACTAAAATAAATTGGTACTTTATCAATTAATTGACAAAAACTCAAATACATTAGATTTTAGAATCAGCCTTGAATTTAATTAATTTGAAGTATTCTCGTTAGAGCACCATTGGTATTCCCTTTTGAGCACGATCAATGTTTTAGGTGGGTGCTCAAACGAGAATAAAAATCAAATTCCAATATATTCCCCATAGAGCACCTATGGTGCGGTAACTCCTCCTGGTGGGTTGTTTGATAAAACATATTGATAAAAATCAACAGCTAAAATATTGATCGTTGCTTTAAATGGATTACTGTTAGTGCTCTAAGCATACTTCTCAGTCGGGCACTCTCGTCAGAGTGGTCGTGGTTGCAAAAGATGGTGTACATGGAGAGTCTTCAACGTCAATGTTCTCCTTTACTTGGGTTACTGCTTTTGCAATGCTTCTCCATTTATGCTTTTTTTTTAGAGCACCTATGCTCTAAGCATAGGTGCTCTAAAAATCGGTGCTCTAACGAGAATAATCAATAATTTGATTACTTATTTAAAAATCTAAAATGGATTAACAATCGTATAGATAACATCGCCAAGATCATAAATTAATAGATAACATCGGCATCTATTGATGATACCTGGTTGCACTCCAGGGTTACCGGCTATCTGATTCCAAAATTAGCAGAGCTTGTGCTATGGAAACCAAATAAGTGATATACTACATACATTTAGTTTTTTATGTGAATACCTACATACTTAAAATACATAATTACATACAGACTCGTTCGAATCTATGCCCTGGTTTTGAATTGAACCCACGACCAGTGCTGTATAGTAGCGTAATACGTAGCGTTCTTACCAACCACGCTAACTGGACTGTCAAAAAGAAAATAAGAAAGAAGGTATGGAAAACAAATACAATACCTACATAATTGTTCCATATTGATTAGTTTGTTATCAATGGTAACTATTTGTTTTATCAGTGCTGGTGCCATGAAACCACATTGATGACGCGATACCTACGCTATATGTGGTTGCGATAAGTTTTTATACTAGAATAAAATTAAGTGAAAGTAGGTAGTAACAAGGGGCAATAATATAAATTATCATAATTATACGAAAGGGCAACCACCACCTCACAGAATACCGCAGCCAAATAACTTTATGTTGTGTAAAGTTGTGTTGCCAGAGCTCATTGGGGAGGGGGAAAAGTCGGTAACGCGTGAGCGATGCTTCGTGTGTTGCAAGCGTCCATATGGCTGCGGTAACCGCTTACCATCAGGCGGGCCGTATGCTTGTTTACCAACATAGTTGTATAAAAAAAAGGGTTTATTCGAATGTTTGTGCTGGCATTGTCTCTATTACTAAGCAAATATAAATTGGCTAATGAAGACATCAATATTTTCGCGATTCTTTATGGTCAGTAATAGACGTAAAATAAAGTAGAACTGAGCAATTTATAAGTCATAAATCATTTCAAGTAGCGATCTCCTATCACTAATTAAGGCGTGGCGAAACACCTAGTAGCACGATCCTTGCAAACGATTAGAGAAAGAAAACTTTTTTATTGTAGGTATTAAGCAAGTAAGCATTATATTATTTACTAGTATCTCGGTGAGCTGTAGATATATTTTTTTGTCGATTCGGTATTTGGAAATTTTTCAAAACGGCGGATCCAAAAACTGGTCCAAAAACCAAATCGGCAACAAAACAATATAATTACCGAACTTATTCACAAAATTTCTCGAGAATTAGTTGAGAAATGCGACCTGAAGAAGAGAACAGCTGGACATCCGCCGGAAACCGGACATACGAAAGCATTTTTGCCCAAGTTGAAATGGAGACGATTCGCTCGCGCTTCGCATTCGCTCGGTCAATTATTCTTATAATATAGTAAATACCGTAATCCTTAATTAGCGTATATTGATTTTTGATATTTTTTAAAATAAATAAATATCAATAACTTGTCAATAAAAAAAAGTACATATTAAGTTATATTCGTAAAATTTTAGAATAAGATGACATGAATTAATATTCGTGCCTGTAGCTCAGGATAAATGGTTTCAATTGCCATGGATTTTCGATTTATTACAAGGCGCACAAACCAATATTCGATGGTAAACAAGTTCCATAAACCATGATTATTATAGTTAATCAACACCCCAATCATTATATTCATGACTCAATCTTAACAAAACCAGTTCGTTATTAGTCTTACTAAAGGTTAAATTACAGGTAATTAATAGATTGTCAGATTGGTATATGCAATTGATTTAATTGGAGTTTCGCAGTTGAACTCACGTGGATAGTTCGATAGACTCACGAATGTTGGACATATACGTACTTGCGTAATGAGAGACTTGCAACTTGGGATAGGATTTACGCATAATTTTAAAGTGTTAGAGGATGCACACACAATAACAACAAAATGGGAAATGGAATATTCCAAACTAAATTCCTGAAAGCAGATTTAGGTAAATTGAGACATTAAAAATGATGGAAAAATACTTAATTTTTTTTCGGAAATTGACAGTCTGACCACTTGATGGAAAGTGAGTATTTGACTTATGGACAGTAGCATATCATGAGAAGGTCAGTAATTTTGCCCACCTTCACAAAGCTTAGAAGAAAATTGACTCTGAAAAAAGAAAAGTGCAAAGAACTAGCAAAATACACCGATATTTGGCGACAAATTTTCAAAATAGCATAATATATCGATGATAGTAGACTACTAGATCAACTGATCTGATCCTATTAATTATTCGTTTTTGACTTCATGCGGCCAGTGCGGGCGGGCAGCGGCGCGCGGCCGCTTTGTCGATTGTGTGCGTAGCTGCGTAGATAAGCAAGGCATATGGTGCATGACGTGTTACTAAAAGCCCAATTATTGTAACAGATTAAATAATTGGTCATTACCAACTATAACCTAAAAAAAAGAATGGTTTCGTTTATGGAATGTATTGATTTAGGAAATACATAATACATTTTTTTTATGTATTATTTCCAAAATACCATTAAAAAACATAAATTATGTTAATAAAACGGCAGCAGCGTCAGCCTTTATCAAAATAATTTATTTATCTTTTATTGATTAATGTATTCGAAGATTTTTTTATCCTGTTATTCTATACAACAGGAAGGTTCTAAATTTATAGCTACTATTCCTTTAATCTGATGACGTTGGAATGTTTATTCGCGATGACGTTTGCAATTCACAATTAACTCCTAAAACTACGCAACAAAAAAGGATTACGTAAGATAAGTACTGACGCCATGATTGTTTTCCACAAAGTGCTCATGACGCTCGTTGTAAACACACGCAATATGGTTCCGTTTAAATGTGATTTTCCCGATAAATTCTGTCATTTATCTATGATGTTTGCTTAAGTTAGTAATGTTTTAAATATACTTCAGATATTTGGTATAGAAATATTTGAGTGTTATATTATTTTAGCTTTTATCTATTTTAGTTGTATTGTTTTAAAACCTTTAAAAAACATGTTTTTTTTAGTACCTATTATTTTTAATAAAAACATTTTGCTGTGTGCTTAAATTTAGAATATGACGACATAAAATGTAATCAATAAGTTTCATATACTTTACGGTAAATTTTTCACAAAACAAAGACCTACGTATGGTTTAAAGATTTACGTAAAAATACTTATTAATGAATACTAAAAAAAGCTCATAAAAAAACAATGAAAAAAATCACGTGCTCAGAATTCTGACGTTTAGTTATTGTGAAGCTTGGTCAAGCGAATACATTTAAAAACATCCTATAGCAACTCATTACGATTCTGAAATCAATACCTACCAACAAATTGCTTAAATTCAAATAAAATTGAAATATTATTTTAAGTAACTAAACTTCATATTAAATTTTCAGGAATCTCTTCAGTCTACTCCTACGTTTGAGCGTGGGCGCGTTTGTATCGATGCTGTATCGTCGCAAAATGTCGTCGTGGGCGCAGGACCTATTTAGGTTACTGTACAACTTACATCTCTCAAATAATAAAATTAAAAAATTCGAACTGTTGAACGTTGTGTATGTAATGAGTAACTATGAATTTTAATGGTTGATATAATGATATATCATATTTAAATAATACAGCCTAAGTCCCAAGACTTTCCCTTTCACCCTCATTTGCGAAAGGAGTCCTGTACGCAGCAGTGGGACATTATAGGCTGATGATGATGATGATGAAGTTCCAAGGCAGACTTCTAGTTCTAATTCGTCTGTTATCTCTCTTATAATCTAGCAAAAAGTTCAAATTCGCAACTAAAAACGTATCAAGTAAGATCAGGTAGCAAGATCTATTATAAAGAGGACAAACTGCATGCTATTCTATCATAATCTTGGTACAATTATGATGTCGATAGAGACGTATGTGTATGATTGTATCAAGGATGGTGCTTTCGTCACGTCTCGTTCAGCGGCAGCGGTCGATTGAGTCATTGCCTGTCGAGTATAACCGTGTCAGTGCGACCGTCGCGGAATAGAATCAAGGCTGTACGATATGGATCGACCCGACGTAAAACACCTGAGTCGGCCATCTTTTGTTGTACAATTACAGTTTGATTTTTCAAACAAACATTTTGGATGTGTAATTGGCATTTCATTAATTATATAAAAAAGGTACTTGATAAAAACAGATTTTGAACTACTAGGTAGAGAAGACACGCTGTTTGTCTCAAGGCTGATAAAGATTTTTTTTTTATTAATTCGTAATAAATAAACTTTACAATACTACGTTTATTTTATACTACTTAGGCAGCAAACAAGCATACAGCCCGCCTGATGGTAAGCGGTCACCGCAGCCTATGGACGCTTGCATCACCAGGGGTGTTACTCGCGCGTTGCCTACCCTGCAGAAATCTCTTCACACCCTTTTTGAAGAACCCCATGCTGTACTCCATTGGGAAAACCACGGCGGGGAGCTCATTCCACAATCTGAGCGTCCGCGGAAGGAAGCTCCTTTGAGACCACACAGTTCGAAACAATTTTGGTTCCAATATGTGAGGATGGACTCCCCATCGATGGCGAGAGTTGCGATGGTAGAATGTAGTATACTAAACTAGACTTTTTTGAACTAATCTTAAAACATCATCATCATATCAGCCTATGGATGTCCACTGCTGAACATAGGCCTCCTCCATTGACTTCCACTTCGAACGGTTTTGGGCCGCTTGCATCCAGCGGCGTTCAGCGACTCTGACCAGGTCGTCGGTCCACCTGGTGGGAGGTCGTCCCGCTCGGCGCTTTCCAGTACGTGGTCGACAGTACTCGAGAACCTTTCTTCCCCAGCGGTTATCGGCTCTTCGAACGATGTGTGTGGCCTGCCCATTGCCACTTCAGCTTACTAACTCTACGAAATTTCTGTAACAACTTACTAAAAAGGCTAAAAAGACAATATGAAAAAGATAAAATTAAAAAAGCAGGTAATAATTCTAAGCGCCTATGGGATGTTGTTAAAGAGACGACCAACTCGCATAAAACTAAGGAATTGCCAAATGATTTGTTAAATATTTCTGACTGCCCAGAAACTGCGGTGGATGAAGTAAATTCGTTCTTTGTTAATGTCGGTGAAGAACTCGCAAAGCAGATAAAAACTCAAAAACCCGCTTCTTTCACTACAAAATGTACCCCTGCTAGAAGCCGTGATTCATTGGTGTTTTTAGAGACTGATCCATTTGAGGTGGACCGTCTAATATCCTCTCTCAAAACGAATTGTGCCGTTGGTATTGATGGTATATCTGCAAGTATTTTAAAACATAACAAAGATTCTCTTGTCCCACCGTTGACACATATATTTAATATTTGTATCAATAAGGGTATCTTCCCCGATAGATTCAAACATGCACTTGTTCATCCAATATACAAGTCTGGGGAGAGAAACCGTGTCAATAACTATCGCCCTATTTCTGTCCTAACGTCTTTGTCTAAAATCCTTGAGCGCATAATGAATAACCGTCTTGTTAAATTTTTTGAGGATAATGGAATTTTATCCCCAAACCAATTTGGTTTCCGAACAGGAAAGTCCACTTCTGACGCCGTAATTTCACTAGTTGATACAATAGTTAAAGTTCTGGACAAAGGTAAAAAATGTTTAGCAATCTTCCTAGATCTGGCTAAGGCTTTTGATACGGTTTCAATCCCCCGACTTTTGTCTAAACTCGAGACGCTTGGTGTTAGGGGCATACAACACGCCCTTTTTACTGATTACCTCTCAAATCGAACTCAGCAGGTAAAAATTGGCCGTTATCTAAGTAAGTCCCTTGAAATTAAATACGGTGTCCCTCAGGGGAGTATTTTAGGCCCAACTCTATTTCTGGCATATATTAATGACATCTGCAATATTAGTCTTCAAAATGGAAAAGTGTTTTGTTTTGCTGATGACACTGCAATTGTATTTACAGCCGATAATTGGGGACAGACTTTCAATCTTGCTCAAAAAGGATTTAACCAAATTTATAATCTGTTAACAGAAAACGAACTCACGCTAAATGTCGATAAGACTAAATACATGACTTTCTCCATCAATAATAGAGGCCAACCAGCTGAAAATCAATTTAATATACTCGCGCATAGACAACACTCAAACTCGTCCTCCAACTGTAACTGCCCGTCTATCTGTAGAACTAATATCTTTAAATATTTAGGAGTTACTATGGACCATAATCTTACCTTTCAATACCACATTGAACTTCTTACTTGCCGTGTCCGTAAACTAATATATATATTTAAACATTTGCGATATATAGCCGACGGCATGATTCTGAAAGAAGTATACCTTGTCCTATGTCAATCAATATTGACGTATTGTATTACCACCTGGGGTGGTACGTTTAAAACATATTTTCTTAAGTTAGAACGTGCGCAGAGAGCTGTACTGAAGGTTAGCACTTTCAAACCTTTTCGCTATCCAACTACAGAGTTATATGATTATTGTGAAGTTCTAACAGTAAGACAGCTTTACGTGCAACAAATTATTCTTCTACAACATTCTCAATGTCTCCTGTAAGGAATAGCTTTGTCGATGTGATGTATGTCACATACATACAGTATGTGTGAGTGGAGCTGTTGGCGGCTGAACATCTCGCCTACCCACTCGCTTGTGTTTTGTGAGCGACTGCGTGCGGGTGTGACCGATTCGGTTCTTAGACGGCGCGCGGCGCGGCGGACGGTCGTGGCGAGTGCATCGCATTGTGTATTCAGAGATATCATTGATTCAGAGTTAAGAAGGATAAATAAATGGTTCAGAGTATTGAAGTAAATTGTTGTAAGTTATTAACACAGTCTCACCCAACCCACCTAAGTTTCCAATTAGTCCTACATGGCAGCAGCGCGTGGTTGAGATCTACGGAATACTCGGGTGACTGTGTGTAATAAAAATTAAGTGCTTTGTGATTTGGATTCAGAGGACGGCGTTATTGCATAGTTCAGGTTGGAACCACGCCGTGTACAATAACATTCGTCACAAAGAATATTAAGAGTAAGTAAAGGGTGTCTCAGAGTAAGTAAAGTGTTGTACTTTTCGTTAAAAAAAATAAATAATAATAATTAAGAGTCTATTGAAGGTGTGTGTAAATTAAATGAGAAAAATAATAAAATTGCATTAGTCGAAAGTTAGAGAACGGAAATAAGAGTGTAAAATAATACGGGAGTTTGGTTAGCCGGGCAGCGATAGTGTGCATGAAGCGGCCAGGCGAGGCTTGTCGGTGCGTGTTCGTTGTGGGTTTTTGGGCAGTGGCCGCTGGCTGAGTGTGCGCGAGTGTAAGGCCTAACGCTCGTGTATGCGAGGTTAGCGTGCTATCTGTCTATTTCTCTCGGGGCGGTCGCGTATCGTTGGTTTCGGGGCAAGCTTGTACACCTTGTGTACAAGTGAGTCGTGTTGGTTTCAGCACTCGTGTTGGCTCCTTGACTCAACACGTTGGGCAGCACACGTCGTTGTCTAGCGAGCTAGCAAGTGACTTGCGTTCGCACTAAACGGAGGGAGTTTAGGCGGCTTTCACAAATATCCCGGGCCGGTACGTAATTTGTTAAATGCCCTTGGTCCCATGCATGCTATATATATTTCTCTCTTGCGTAGATGCAAAAAGGGATTTTCATTTACTGCCGTGCTAGATGTACTTGTTGTAACAAAGTGTTACAGTCAAGATATTATATAGTGACGAGGCTATATATTAAAGAGATAAATATTAAGAAGTAAATTACGTTGTGGTTGATAAAGAAGGTTTCTCTTATCTCATTGTTAATAAATTCATAGACTATCGATAATACCACTGAGAAAGCAATTTCGTCAGAAGGTACTTTAATATTTTCAGTAAAAAAAAAAAAAAAAAAAAACTACATTTAAACAATAAAATATATATCCAGAGTATACTTCAGAAGAAAATATAAATTATTAAATTAATATTCAGAGTATAACTTAACTATTAAGAGGGAATGAGAGGAAGAGAAATTCAGTCGAATATTGAATTTGGCTCAATACTTGAATATGTTTCTTGAATTTACTGCTACGAGTGAATAGAGATTCTTCGCATGAGTTTGGTGTCCCGTTCTGGCTTGCCTTGCGGTCAGATACTGGATTACTGGCTCTGTGGGGTTTTTCGTTCATTGCATAAATTCTAATCAAAATTAATCACGAGCAAATTCATTAAATTCCAGGATCAATGTTCAGATGAAGTTTGTGTTCAGTGGAGCCTGATTATTGATTAGGGAGATTGGAGGACCTCATTCGGGACCTACGTGTGTGCTTGCGCAACCCAAAACCGACCAACTTTCATGGTAACGCGTGGAGTTGAACATCGGCGAGTGGTGTGCATGCGTAGTGTGCTCGGTGAGAGAATCTGATTTCTCGCTTCGAGCTAAAGTAACTTGTGGTTCGGTGCTTTAGTTCAGGAGCAAGAAACATTACTTGATTAGTTGAAAAATAGAGATTACCTGGTATTGTATTAAAAATCAAGAGGAACAAGTAAGAGTTGATTGTTTTGGGAGAAATTTCTTATAAATTTACCTAAAAATAATAATACATAAATATAACAATAAAAGCAACTAATTTAGAATGTTTCACAATTCTGGAACAGATGGCTAGTACAAGCGCTCAAAATGGAACTACCGACAATCTGAGCGAAGGGTATGCAGAGTACATGAGAGTCAGAGTTGGTGAGGAGGTTAATCATTCTGATCCCATCAAACAAAATAAGAATATTTTGCTTTATAATCCATCTATATTTGACTGAAAATTCAGAGTGCTGTGATTATGTTAAGAGGTTAAAAGTTTAAATCTTGTCAAGGTTAGAAACTTTTGTATAAAGAGTGTAAGAGTTCAGATCTGAAAATGTTTAAGAGGAGTAAACCCAGGTAATTGTTGAATATGTTACTTCACAGCAACAACCACAACTAAAGGAGGTTCAGAGTACTTCAGAGGTTATGAGTGGGACCACAAAAGATAATTCAGAGTATACCACAGTGACTAACAACACACCCAATCCTCAAAAAGGTTTAGAGGATTTGTAGGCTACTATTTCCAGTCTAAATGATCTTGTTAAGATATTTGAATCACGTGAAATATCGAAAGATTGGACGACTGGGGTCTTGGTTAAGGATGTAGTTCGTCCTATTTTCTCCAATATAGCGATGAGGCTAATGGCTGCCACATGCGCCATACTTGTGAACAGGTGCTGCTTGAGGGGGCTGGTCTGCTTGAGTTTGCTATTTACTTAATAAGTATCGATTCAGTCTAATTTGTAGTTTGCCATCGAGGCACGTAAATGTTGTCTGTGTGATTATAATGTAATAATAAAATATTATGTAATAAATCTTAGCTTGTTTTGAAAAGAGTAATTACTGAGTTATTGCCGGCTCTTCTCAGCAGATGCAACCTTCCAAATCAGTATTAAGAAGTTCAAAGTTCAAAGTCTTTATTTGTATAATGTGGTACAGTGTTGGTTGGTAAAAAAAATATTAAAATAGTAGGTATCACACATTTAACCAAATTTGGCATACAAATTTCAATACAACAAATAAAATTAATCATGTCATCTTAATACTTGAAAAATTAATCATTAAACATATTATTACTACACATACACCATACATTACAAAACAATACACATACACCATATATTACAAAACAATGTCAAAAATAAAAAATAAAAAATTATGAAAAACACAACAATTTGTAAATGTCAAAACTTAACCCTAAAAATAAGTAGGTACATTCAAATCAATAAATTATACAATTTCCATCACATAAATAACATAAAAAATCTTTTTTACACAAATTAATCAGTTCAAAATTATAGTCTACTCTTATGCGATATCAATTCATTGATGTCATAAAAACATCTTTCTTTGAGCCATGACTTCAAAAGTAATTTAAATTTATTTATTGGCAAGTCTTTAATAGATGCTGGCAGTGCGTTATATATTTTAATACACATAGCATAACTATTATTTTGAAATAGGGCAGTCCGTGGAGCACATTCAAGTACTAACCTATCTCCATCCCTGGAATTTTTAGAATACACATCTTTGGCTCTTATAAATATATGTGAGTGTGTTTTAACAAACACGCCTATCTCAAAAATATATACACTAGGCAAGGTTAATATTCCGAGATTTTTAAATAGTGGTTTGCACGACTCATATGGTGGTATGCCAATAATAGCACGAACACACTTCGTCAGAGTATTAGAGTCAGACTATTCATATGTGCCTGCGAAGGTATATTTGAAATAAATGATTTGTTTTGGATTGAGTTGATAAGCTGTACAAATGTCAAACGCACATGCTTGAATTTGAGAAATTCAAAGGTTTGCAGATACCACAATAAAGAGCAAACATGCAATCTCAACAGGGATTAGGTTGTAGCAACTTAAACAAGATAAGTCCAAAAATTCAGAGGCAATACAAACAGACAGGTGTCTGTTTTTCTTAAGTCAAGTTTTGTTAGACTGTTGAACACAAAATTTAAAAATTGGATGTTTTTTGATCTGATTGACTCAAACCAACCAGCATCAACTGGACTTTCAGAGTCCGAGATTATGTTGAGGAAGAACTTGGTAAAGGGTATAATTATTAGTCTTATAAATGAAGAATATTATAAGAAAATCTTAGATTTTACTGAGCCCATAGTAATTTTAAAGAAGTTCAAAGATAGCAGGAAAGGAGAAGTCAGTTCAACTCGAGTAACTTCAGAGGAAAACGTATCAATATCCGAGGCAAGTTCAGAGGCAAGTTTAGATGCAACTTTAGATTTAACTTTTTAGATTCTAATTCATAGGCAAATTCAGAGGCAACTTTAGAGGCAGTTCCAGAGGCAACTTCAGAGGCAACCTCAGAGGCAGCTCCAGAGGCAGCTTCAGAGGCATTTCCAGGTATAGAGGAGGCAATCGAGGATCAAAAATTCAGTCAATAGATAGAAGAGCTGACTATGATGAAGGATCAACTGAGCACGAGAACTACAAGGGCTGTGATGGATATTATGATGAGTATGAAGATTCAGAGGGTAAGAGACATTTTGATAATAGTTTAAATAATAACAAAAAAAAAACAGAGTGAGTGCTGACTGAGGAGCTACAAGTCATATTGTTAATAAAAGTTATTATAAGTTATTTAAAAAAAAAAACTGACAATGACATTATTAGAAGCGCTAATTAAGATGAATTTTCTGATATTGTATAGATGGTAGAAGTAATAGTTGGCTTAGAAATGATAAATAAGATGGAAATCAGATGAAAGTAAAAAAAAATATAATTGCTGTTAAAGAAAACCTATTGCCGTTACGTAAAATAGTAAATGAAGGGTTTTGTATATATTCAGATGACAAAATATTCAGAGATTATAATAAAAATAATGACAAAACTGTATTTGAAGGGGTTTATGAAAAACCTATTACTACAATAAATAAATACTTAAATAATATACTTACATTAAATAATAATAATGATAATTATATTTGCCCTTCGTGTTTAGCAATTGACGATGAGTCTTCCGAACAATCGCAAACCAATAAAGACAACGAAATGTCAGAGTCAGAGATTTCGGAGTCTGTTGAAACATATGTAAGAGATGTAGGGTCTGCGATTGGGAGGGAGAGTTTGGAAGATCTCAGCTCATATAAATTCAGTTCAGAGTGTTAAGAGAACCTATTAACTTAAAAACCCCAAAATAACCTAAAAACAAAACAAAAATAATTAAATAAAAAAAAAATGTTTTCATAAGCCAGTCAGAGTGAAGCCATGCTAGATGTGTCAAAAATGGAAAACGTCCACTAAAACAAAATAGAAGTAGAACAGAGAGGTCACTTCAAATAATTTATTCAGATGTGATAGGGCCAATTAAACACTTTTCATGGCCTGGTCAAAAGAAGTACATAATTGTTCTTGTAGATGATTATTATCTATAATATGCCAATGTACCTATACTGCTTAAAATCTAAAGACGAAGTGAAGCGTTCTTAAGCTATTTCAGTTCTACTCGAAATTTATTAGGTACAGACAGATGTCAGATAGAGGTACTTAGTTTACAGATGGAAACTTACAGAGATTACTAAGTGCCCTTCTGGGGCCTAAATTTAATAAATGGCTTTGACTTTGACTTTGAGATTATGAAAAGAGAAAAGATAGAGTCAGATAGCGGTCCACGCTATACTCCTGAACTTACTGGTACAGCCAAAAGATTCAATAAATCTATTCAGAGAACGATGAGAGCGTATATGTGTGATTCAGGTTTACCACCAAGTATGTGGGAATTAGCTGCAGCTGTTCATACTTATAACATAACCCTACATAAATCATTTAATTATGAAGTCCCTATATTAAAATTCTCACCAAAAGCAAGATGTCATTTAGAGTAAATAAGAAGTTTGGTTGTATCGCCTACATAAAACTACCTTTTGTTGAAACAAAGTATAGCAATGTATCGCAATTAGTAGGGCATACATCCACATGATATAATATATGGCATTCTAGCACGAAAAAAAATAATAGAATTAAGACATGTAAGATTCATAGAAATATTAGTGTATAAAGATGTATATTCAAAATCTCAATCTACAGTGGTAGAAGAAGAAAGTGAATCAGATAAGAAAACTGAATTTACAGTAGGTGAAGAAATAGTAGAAAAAGATCATTCAGAGGTAAATATAAGTATATCTGGGCCTAGAAAGAGAGGCAGATAAAATAAAATACATTCAGAGAAACAGTATGAACAGAAAAATTCAGAGATGCCAATAAACAAAGCTGATGGTCCAATTACGGGAAGTATAGCTAAGACAATTGAAGATATAAGCTTTGCCCGGTATACCAGAGTTTCAGAAGTGGAAGAGATAAGAGAAGATGAATTAGGGCATATTTTATTAACATGAATTCAAAAAGACTCAATCACATTTGAAGAAGCAATTAATACAGAGGATAATTAAGAGTTATGGAAGCAATGGTTCAATTAAATATAAAACAAGACAAGAGGTCTTGCCGAGTTTCTTGCCGGAATCTTCTCATTTACAGTTATTTGGAACCCGTGTAGAGTCATTGTGTTAATGTTCATAAGTGCCTTATCAGGGCCTAAATTGAATAAATACTTTTTGAGTATGAATTTGAATTTGAGGACTTAAGAGATAAAATTACCAAAACAGAGAAAAATAAGAAAATTAAATTAAGATGAATTACAAAACTCAGACCAATATTCAGAGATAAGATTTAACATGCATAGATTTTTATTTATCTCTTTGTATGCTTTCAGGACAGTTACAACAATGAAACCATATGCTAGGAAAAGAAAAATAAGAAGTTGAAGCCAAACCTAAATCATTTAATAATTTATCATCATATCTTTGATATATATAATTTCAGTTTGTTTATTTATATTGTTCATTATATTGTTGTAAGCTTATCTTTGCCACTCGCTTTGGCTATATTGTTAAATTAATTTGTTCAATTAGAATTTAAGTATTGATGATGTATTCGACAAAGGGAGGGAGTGTAAGGAATAGCTTTGTCGATGTGATGTATGTCACATACATACAGTATGTGTGAGTGGAGCTGTTGGCGGCTGAACATCTCGCCTACCCACTCGCTTGTGTTTTGTGAGCGACTGCGTGCGGGTGTGACCGATTCGGTTCTTAGACGGCGCGCGGCGCGGCGGACGGTCGTGGCGAGTGCATCGCATTGTGTATTCAGAGATATCATTGATTCAGAGTTAAGAAGGATAAATAAATGGTTCAGAGTATTGAAGTAAATTGTTGTAAGTTATTAACACAGTCTCACCCAACCCACCTAAGTTTCCAATTAGTCCTACATCTCCCTTCGCCATCTACCGAGCCCAGGCGTAGGTATGTATGTCCATTGGATATACATCCAAAAACATCATTCTCACATAGATTTTTCTGTTTTTTGGGCGGCTTTGTGTATAACAAAATAAATAGGCAGCTGGACTTACATAAAAAAACACATCATGAATGTAAAAAGGCAGTATATAATTGGCTAATTCAACTTGATTATGATGCGACTGAATCAGTTCTTAAATTCCTTCAATGAGGCACTTCCCTGAAATCCTTGCATTAAAAGGCTGGCTAAAACTCATAACCTGTTGCTAGACTACACACTACTTATACTCACCTGATTGCGCATCTCCGTGGCTAAAAAGTCCGGGGCTCTCGATCCCAAGGCATTTATTCTCGTGACCGTAGGGCTATCAGACACTTTCACACACATACATAACAATTACGAAAACTACACTCACACTCTCACACATACACCAAAATTACACTCTCACACCTCTCACTCAGCCGATTGTGCATCTCCGTGGCTTAAAAGAGTCCCGAAGCTCTCGATCCCAAGGCATCTATTATCCGTAGGGAAATCAGTAACACAAACACACCCCCACACACACATACACATACGCACACACACACACACACACACACACACACACACACACACACACACACACTCACACACACACACACACACACACACACGCACATAACCATAATTTATTTAACGTAGATTTTAATTTTAAATGTTATATTATGTTGTTTTATGTTTATATCTTTCTCTAAATCATGTTTACACATATTTCTGCATGCATCTGTTTCTGCATAGCTTAAAATAGTCCGTGGTGGAAGAGGCTGGTTATCCTTAACACAGGCTCCGGCTTAGCTTGGATACCAGTTTCTCCTACAAACTTTAAAATGTCATGTTTATCGTATAAATTGTTATTCTAGTTTGTAAGGAGAAAGAAAATAAATTTATTATTATTATTATTATTATTATTAACTAAGTCCGTCGTTTTCGTTCTCCTACGAATGTCCTCATTTCGGACCCTGTCACGTAGAGAAATTCCGAATATCTTAAAAATCAATAGAGTAAAATTACTGTTAATGTGTTCGTATTTTCCTGGTGCATCAATCAATGCCATTCAAAAGCAAAAGAACATTTTCATGCAGTGTATTCTGCATTTTACTAGATAAAAAAAGCAGTAATTATTATGTAGGCTCAACCATTAATGTTCTGTGAAACTCCAATGAGTCAGTACAAGTGTCTGACTTTGTCAGTCGGCTCTGGTCTCCCTGTTAATATTTGAAATATGTAGGTAGAGAAGGGTATTTATAGATATTTTCGGCGAGAATCCGGGTGGCGGTCGAGGGTCCCAAGATTTATGGCAGAGTGGGAGAGTCCCATCCAGCGGGGATCTCCTTTATTGCGGTGCAAGGTGCAGGAGCGAGAGCGGAAAAACAAGTACTAACTTCATGGTTTGGGCTATAATTACAGTTACCACATTACTATATAGGCTTGGAAGAATTTAAAGACTTACACTTGGAAAAGCCTATGGTACGTAAAGTTATGATCCTCGATTCTCGCATCTCCGACATTACTGTCGCATAGACATTTACCAAAAAAATGGCGGATATCTTAAAAAATCTATACGTTTTGACAGAAGACCGCCTTGTTTTTCACCAAAATTAAATATCAATTCGACATCGCTACCAAGATATATCATCGTAAGAATTGGGCGCCTAATCTTATGCAATTAAATACCAAAATCATTTTTATTAGAAGTCTTTTTTAGTTCGATATCTAATACTTTTTTATTGCATTAAGCTGATTTTATTTTTGTTACTAAGACGTGTGTATGTATGGTTTCAGTTGCTAATAATATCTGATAAACTTATGACTTGTACCACAGACCAATCTCGACCGCCTCACACCCTCGCCGGCTAAGGGCAACTCATTTCGCCGCTCAGTAGTATCTTTGCTTCAGGATATTTTTCTTTGTAATGCTTGTTGAAAGAAATTGGCGATGAATTTTACTTAAACCTACCTATGAAATAGGTATAGTCGATATTAATCACCGTATATTTACCTACTATCAGGTAATTGTTTAATATAATTCAGGGTTTTTTCACTTCATTATGCAAATAATTATGTAGTGTAGAAATTAATTGGAAAAGTATCCTGTCTAAAAAGTTTGAAGGAAATACTATTAATTGAATCATTTATTCTCTCTTCACAAAATATATGTAAATAAAAACAATAATGAGCATTTTAGTATGGCAAAAGATTGTGAGAGACTGGTGTCTGTACTAGGAAAACCTGTACCACAGATCACAAGGCTTCTACCCCGCGACAATGATGTAGTAGCTCAATGATGTACTATATATTTAACATGTTGTTTATTTTAGTAGCTGATCTTCATTTAATTGTGCTCTGTATTTGAATCGATGTGTAAGGGTAAGTACATATTGAGAGGGGAGGGAGAGCGCCGTAGTTCAACGTAGATTAGAGCAGATTTCGTTTTATATGAAAGCTGTATGTGACGCAGAAATGTTCCTGTTCATGCATTTATACCTGCTCTACCTAGCGCCTTTGTTGAACTGCCTACGTGGCCGGAAATGCTGAGCCGGAGTATTTAAATGTACGGGATTTTGATAAAGTTTCTGTGGCCATCACCGGTTAGCGTCACTAGCGAGTAAGGTCCTATCGCTGTCGCTGATAATGTTTTTTTTGCGCGGTAGAGCCAATATAATTAATAATACTTACTACTATCATAATTGCGAAAGTGAGTTTGTTTGTTGATTTATTTCTTACGCTTTACCTACTAAACCGATCATGTTGAAGTTTGACATACAGATAACCTATGGTTTTGAAAAGGAAATAGAGTACTTTTTATCCCACCCCGGGGGACAGCTATTAACCAAAAAAAGTGACGACATATTTGGTAATTTGAAATAACTATCTAACATCTCGAGTACATTTCAACTTAGATAAAAAACCTCAGAGACAAAACCGATTAGCATGTCAGTACCTGTTAGAACAAATGTATTGTCTAAAGAACCGAGTGGGCACAAAAAGGTTGGAAGCAAGCTGCAAACGGATCGCACGTGGCATTGGGCCTTTCCGCTGTTTAACAGCAGGTAACCTTTTTTTTAACGACTAAATTGGAAATTATGGAATATTCCAGGCGCATATCGGTCGCAGCGAGCTTCTTCGTTCTTATTCAAATGTCGTATCTTCCCACGCTTTAAGAAAACTCATTATCTCTTGTAACTGTCCACCTACTTAAATATCACCCTGAACAATCTAGACTATGCAGCTCAGGAAAATATAATATTATTTAAATTTAATTAAAATAACATGCGTCCACACTCTCGCACGTCTCAGCATTGAGCTGGTGGAGTAGCTGACTGTACCAAAAACCTTATGCGGTGCCTTTAGAGCCTTTTGGGGTAGACACTGGATCCGTAGGGGAGCCCATTAAATTATTCACGACACTTCCCGTGACTAAAAGGCTGGAGAATACATTGGCCAGAGGATTTCCCATGCAGCGTGGCAAAGCCGCTAGCGTTTTGGACATTCTTCCAACTGGCAGCACCACTACCATCAACTGTGCATATTCCATTGTGAAAAGTCTCTTCTTTCTTATTTATGTGTTCTTTTCGGTTTACATTTTCTTTTCCTATTGTAGATATTTAAGTAATTTTAGGTAGTTATTTGATTTACAAATATTGTGATTGAATAAATTCCAACTTCTTTTAAATCATATATTACAATGATATTATATAACTGCCAGTATAACTAACTATATTTCTACTATAACAATAATATTATAAGTATTGTAGTTTGCGGTTATGTTCATACAAACAAACACGACCGCGCGGCGGGATCCGTCGTCGCCGTCGTCGCGCGGATCTGCCTGACGATAGGTGGGCAAGGCCTTAGTGCTTCATTCATAACTTCAGCTGCAAACTATTACGTAGCTGCTTCATGAAACATATTGTAAAATAGTAAAACTTGTGGAAGGATAGTCCAAATAGTTATAACAATGCCAAAAGGTTGCGCAATATTTGTAATTGTTTTCATATTCCATTGTCAACCATTGTCTTACAACCGATAACAGATTATAGTAGAATTTTATTATTTCACGCTAACGCATCCGAAACTAAGCGCCAAAGACAAGGATGCGCCAACATTCGAACACTATAATTTAACCGATTTAATATAAATGGCCATCTACACGTCACGGGTGCAGCATTCCAATCCCAATTCTCTAATTTGTGGGTCCTTTCTTTATGTTTTATGTTTTTTGCCGATTGGGGTGGCAGCGGCGGCGTAATACCAAAAGACTTTTTTGCTGGTGCTCGACAAAAGGCCGCCCTAACGGGACCTTTAGACGGCGACCTGCGCCTCCGCAGACACCGGTTGTACGCTGCAGTTTATGAGAATGGTGTTAGTTTTAAACTTGTATTGAAATATTGAAATACATCTTCTGCTCATGTATGTTGAACATACGGTTAAAATACAACCTAAACTTTACACTCACTGCTCTCTTTTTCACCGGCGTGAAGTTAGCGGCCAAAAGTTAGCAGCCAATATAATCCGACCAAATTAAGAAGAATCCAATAAAATGCTTTATTTACCTTATTTACCATGGAAAATTGTTTAAAATATAAGGAAATGATAAAAATATTTGAAAAAAGGCCTCACAGGCGTGAAAATATCCTAAATAGACATGAATTCAGAATTAACTAAATACCAAAGTATTTAATTATTTAATCGGTTTCAAGGGTTCAAAGCAAAGAAAATTTTACAAATTACAAAAGACCATATAAAACCTTTGTACTAAATTGAGTTTGAATAATCTCATGAAAATTTCAGAGCCATAGCTCGAACAAAAACAAACGTAAAGCCATAATTATACGTTTTCGTTTCTTAAGAATGAGTATAAGACATGAAAAAAGTCATGGTGTCACTCTAGAAATTAATTTATTTTAAAGATATATTAGTATACTAAGTAAATAATAGCATTCCATGTACTTACCGAGGGGATACATAGGTTTGTTAGCCATCGGCGAAAATAATATCGACAAAAATATCTACATTGAATTTGATGGTAGATTAAACTCTCAAGTCTTGTCGGTATCACTTCAAATATGTATTTAAATGATTGGTACATAAGTCTTCTAAGTAAATAATATCATTCTATGTACTTGCTGAGAGGATATGATAGGTTTGTGTATCAATAGCGTAAATTTTATCGATTAAAATCTTCCTTTGAATTAATGGTAGTTGAACCTCTGAAAACTTGCCGGTGTCACTCCAAATATGTATTTAAATTAAAGGTACATGAGTCTTCTAAGTAAATAATATCATTCTATGTACTTGCCGAGAGGATATGATAGGTTTGTGAGTCACCGTCGAAAATAATAAAGACAAAAATCTTTCATTTGATATTGATGGTAGATTAACATCTCAAGTCTTGTCGGTGTCACTCCAAATATATATTTAAATTATAGGTACATAAGTCTTCTAAGTAAATAATATCATTCTATGCACTTGCCGAGCGGATATAATAGGTTTGTGAGTCAATATCGTAAAGTTTATCGATTAAAATCTTCCTTTGAATCAATGGTACCTTAACCTCTCAAGACTTGCCGGTGTCACTCCAAATATGTATTTAAATTAAAGGTACATAAGTCTTCTAAGTAAATAATATCATTCTATGTACTTGCCGAGAGGATATGATAGGTTTGTGAGTCAGCGGTGAATATAATAGACACAAAAATCTTTCATTTGAATTTGATGGTAGATTAACATCTCAAGTCTTGCCGGTGTCACTCCAAATATGTATTTAAATTATAGATACATAAGTTTGCTAAGTAAATAATATCATTCTATGTACTTGCCGAGGGGATATGATAGGTTTGTGAGTCAGCAGCCTAAATTTTATCGATAAAAATCTTTCCTTTGACTTTGATGGTAGATTAACATCTCAAGTCTTGCCGCTGTCACTCCAAATATGTATTTAAATTATAGGTGCATAAGTCTTCTAAGTAAATAATATCATACTATGTACTTGCCGAGAGGATATGATAGGTTTGTGAGTCAGCGGCGAAAATAATAGAGGCAAAAATCTTTCATTTGAATTTGATGGTAGATTATCATCTCAAGTCTTGCCGGTGTCACTCAAAATATATATTTAAATTATAGGTACATAAGTCTTCTAAGTAAATAATATCATTCTATATACTTGCCGAGAGGATATGATAGGTTTGTGAGTCAGCGGCGAAAATAATAAAGACAACAATCTTTCATTTGATTTTGATGGTAGATTAACATGTCAAGTCTGCCGGTGTCACTCCAAATATGTATTAAAATAATAGATACATAAGTCTTCTAAGTAAATAATATCATTCTATGTACTTGCCGAGGGGATATGATAGGTTTGTGAGTCAGCAGCGTAAATTTTATCGATAAAAATCTTTCCTTTGACTTTGATGGTAGATTAACATCTCAAGTCTTGCCGGTGTCACTCCAAATATGTATTAAAATTATAGGTATATAAGTCTTCTAAGTAAATAATATCATTCTATGTACTTTCCGAGAGGATATGATAGGTTTGTGAGTCAGTGGCGAAAATAATAGAGACAAAAATCTTTCATTTGAATTTGATGGTAGATTAACATCTCAAGTCGTGCCGGTGTCACTCCAAATATGTATTTAAATTATAGGTACATAAGTTTGCTAAGTAAATAATATCATTCTATGTACTTGCCAAGGGGATATGATATGTTTGTAAGTCAGCAGCGTAAATTTTATCGATACAAATCTTTCCTTTGAAATTGATGATAGACTAACATCTCAAGTCTTGCCGGTGTCACTACAAATATGTATTAAAATTATAAATACATAAGACTTCTAAGTAAATAATATCATTCTATGTACTTGCCTAGGGGATATGAGAGGTTTGTGAGTCAGCGACGAAAATAATAGAGACAAAAATCTTTCATTTGATTTTGATGGTTGATTAACATCTCAAGTCGTGCCGGTGTCACTCCAAATATGTATTTAAATTATAGGTACATAAGTCTTCTATGTAAATAATATCATTCTATGTACTTGCCGAGGGGATATGATAGGTTTGTGAGTCAGCGGCGAAAATAATAGAGACAAAAATCTTTCATTTGAATTTGATGGTAGATTAACATGTTAAGTCTTGACGGTGTCACTCCAAATATATATTAAAATTATAGATACATAAGTTTGCTAAGTAAATAATATCATTCTATGTACTTGCCAAGGGGATATGATAGGTTTGTGAGTCAGCAGCGTAAATTTTATCGATAAAAATCTTTCCTTTGATTTTGATGGTAGATTAACATCTCAAGTCTTGCCGGTGTCACTCCAAATATGTATTAAAATTATAGATACATAAGTTTGCTAAGTAAATAATATCATTCTATGTACTTGCCAAGGGGATATGATAGGTTTGTGAGTCAGCAGCGTAAATTTTATCGATAAAAATCTTTCCATTGATTTTGATGGTAGATTAACATCTCAAGTCTTGCCGGTGTCACTCCAAATATGTATTAAAATTATAGATACATAAGTTTGCTAAGTAAATATTATCATTCTATGTACTTGCCGAGGGGTTATGATAGGTTTGTGAGTCAGCAGCGTAAATTTTATCGATATAAAACTTTCCTTTAATTTTGATGGTACATTTACATCTCAATTCTGGCCGGTGTCACTCCAAATATGTATTTAAATTATAGGTACATAAGTCTTCTAAGTAAATAATATCATTCTATGTACTTGCCGAGAGGATATGATAGGTTTGTGAGTCAGTGGCGAAAATAATAGAGACAAAAATCTTTCATTTGAATTTGATGGTAGATTAACATGTCAAGTCTTGACGGTGTCACTCCAAGTATGTATTAAAATTATAGAAACATAAGTTTGCTAAGTAAATAATATCATTCTATGTACTTGCCGAGGGGATATGATAGGTTTGTGAGTCAGCAGCGTAAATTTTATCGATAAAAATCTTTCCTTTGACTTTGATGGTAGATTAACATCTCAAGTCTTGCCGGTGTCACTCCAAATATGTATATAAATTATAGGTATATAAGGCTTCTAAGTAAATAATATCGTTCTATGTACTTGCCGAGAGGATATGATAGGTTTGTGAGTCAGCGGCGAAAATAAAAGAGACAAAAATCTTTCTTTTGAATTTGATGGTAGATTAACATCTCAAGTCTTGCCGGTGTCACTCCAAATATGTATTAAAATTATAGGTATATAAGTCTTCTAAGTAAATAATATCATTCTATGTACTTTCCGAGAGGATATGATAGGTTTGTGAGTCAGCGGCGAAAATAATAGAGACAAAAATCTTTCATTTGAATTTGATGGTAGATTAATATGTTAAGTCTTGACGGTGTCACTCCAAGTATGTATTAAAATTATAGGTACATAAGTCTTCTAAGTAAATAGCATCATTCTATGTACTTGCCGAGAGGATGTGATAGGTTTGTAAGTCAGTGGCGAAAATAATAGAGGCAAAAATCATTCATTTGATTTTGATGGTAGATTAACATCTCAAGTTTTGCCGATGTCGCTCCAAATATATATTAAAATTATAGATACATAAGTTTGCTAAGTAAATATTATCATTCTATGTACTTGCCGAGGGGTTATGATAGGTTTGTGAGTCAGCAGCGTAAATTTAATCGATAAAAATCTTTCCTTTGTCTTTGATAGTAGATTAACATCTCAAGTCTGGCCGGTGTCACTCCCAATATATATTAATATTATAGGTACATAAGTCTTCTAAGTAAATAATATCATTCTATGTACTTGCCAAGGGGATATGATAGGTTTGTGAGTCAGCAGCGTAAATTGTATCAATACAAATCTTTCCTTTGAATTTGATGATAGACTAACATCTCAAGTCTTGCCGGTGTCACTCCAAATATGTATTTAAATTATAGGTGCATAAGTCTTCTAAGTAAATAATATCATACTATGTACTTGCCGAGAGGATATGATAGGTTTGTGAGTCAGCGGCGAAAATAATAGAGACAAAAATCTTTCATTTGATTTTGATGGTAGATTAACATGTCAAGTCTTGCCGGTGTCACTCCAAATATGTATATAAATTATAGGTATATAAGGCTTCTAAGTAAATAATATCGTTCTATGTACTTGCCGAGAGGATATGATAGGTTTGTGAGTCAGCGGCGAAAATAAAAGAGACAAAAATCTTTCCTTTGAATTTGATGGTAGATTAACATCTCAAGTCTTGCCGGTGTCACTCCAAATATGTATTAAAATTATAGATATATAAGTCTTCTAAGTAAATAATATCATTCTATGTACTTTCCGAGAGGATATGATAGGTTTGTGAGTCAGCGGCGAAAATAATAGAGACAAAAATCTTTCATTTGAATTTGATGGTAGATTAATATGTTAAGTCTTGACGGTGTCACTCCAAGTATGTATTAAAATTATAGGTACATAAGTCTTCTAAGTAAATAGCATCATTCTATGTACTTGCCGAGAGGATGTGATAGGTTTGTAAGTCAGTGGCGAAAATAATAGAGGCAAAAATCATTCATTTGATTTTGATGGTAGATTAACATCTCAAGTTTTGCCGATGTCGCTCCAAATATATATTAAAATTATAGATACATAAGTTTGCTAAGTAAATATTATCATTCTATGTACTTGCCGAGGGGTTATGATAGGTTTGTGAGTCAGCAGCGTAAATTTAATCGATAAAAATCTTTCCTTTGACTTTGATAGTAGATTAACATCTCAAGTCTGGCCGGTGTCACTCCCAATATGTATTAATATTATAGGTACATAAGTCTTCTAAGTAAATAATATCATTCTATGTACTTGCCAAGGGGATATGATAGGTTTGTGAGTCAGCAGCGTAAATTGTATCAATACAAATCTTTCCTTTGAATTTGATGATAGACTAACATCTCAAGTCTTGCCGGTGTCACTCCAAATATGTATTTAAATTATAGGTGCATAAGTCTTCTAAGTAAATAATATCATACTATGTACTTGCCGAGAGGATATGATAGGTTTGTGAGTCAGCGGCGAAAATAATAGAGACAAAAATCTTTCATTTGATTTTGATGGTAGATTAACATGTCAAGTCTTGCCGGTGTCACTCCAAATATGTATATAAATTATAGGTATATAAGGCTTCTAAGTAAATAATATCGTTCTATGTACTTGCCGAGAGGATATGATAGGTTTGTGAGTCAGCGGCGAAAATAAAAGAGACAAAAATCTTTCCTTTGAATTTGATGGTAGATTAACATCTCAAGTTTTGCCGGTGTCACTCCAAATATGTATTAAAATTATAGATATATAAGTCTTCTAAGTAAATAATATCATTCTATGTACTTTCCGAGAGGATATGATAGGTTTGTGAGTCAGCGGCGAAAATAATAGAGACAAAAATCTTTCATTTGAATTTGATGGTAGATTAATATGTTAAGTCTTGACGGTGTCACTCCAAGTATGTATTAAAATTATAGGTACATAAGTCTTCTAAGTAAATAGCATCATTCTATATACTTGCCGAGAGGATGTGATAGGTTTGTAAGTCAGTGGCGAAAATAATAGAGGCAAAAATCATTCATTTGATTTTGATGGTAGATTAACATCTCAAGTTTTGCCGATGTCGCTCCAAATATATATTAAAATTATAGATACATAAGTTTGCTAAGTAAATATTATCATTCTATGTACTTGCCGAGGGGTTATGATAGGTTTGTGAGTCAGCAGCGTAAATTTAATCGATAAAAATCTTTCCTTTGACTTTGATAGTAGATTAACATCTCAAGTCTGGCCGGTGTCACTCCCAATATGTATTAATATTATAGGTACATAAGTCTTCTAAGTAAATAATATCATTCTATGTACTTGCCAAGGGGATATGATAGGTTTGTGAGTCAGCAGCGTAAATTGTATCAATACAAATCTTTCCTTTGAATTTGATGATAGACTAACATCTCAAGTCTTGCCGGTGTCACTCCAAATATGTATTTAAATTATAGGTACATAAGTTTGCTAAGTAAATAATATCATTCTATTTTCTTGCCTAGGGGATATGAGAGGTTTGTGAGTCAGCGACGAAAATAATAGAGACAAAAATCTTTCATTTGAATTGGATGGTAGATTAACATGTCAAGTCTTGCCGGTGTCACTCCAAATATGTATTTAAATTATAGGTACATAAGTCTTCTAAGTAAATAATATCATTCTATGTACTTGCCGAGGGGATATGATAGGTTTGTGAGTCAGCGGCGAAAATAATAGAGACAAAAATCTTTCATTTGAATTTGATGGTAGATTAACATGTTAAGTCTTGACGGTGTCACTCCAAGTATGTAATAAAATTATAGAAACATAAGTTTGCTAAGTAAATATTATCATTCTGTGTACTTGCCGAGGGGTTATGATATATTTGTGAGTCAGTGGCGTAAATTTTATCGATAAAAATCTTTCCTTTGACTTTGATGGTAGATTAACATCTCAAGTCTTGCCGGTGTCACTCCAAATATGTATTAAAATTATAGGTATATAAGTCTTCTAAGTAAATAATATCATTCTATGTACTTTCCGAGAGGATATGATAGGTTTGTGAGTCAGTGGCGAAAATAATAGAGACAAAAATCTTTCATTTGAATTTGATGGTAGATTAACATCTCAAGTCGTGCCGGTGTCACTCCAAATATGTATTTAAATTATAGGTACATAAGTTTGCTAAGTAAATAATATCATTCTATGTACTTGCCAAGGGGATATGATATGTTTGTGAGTCAGCAGCGTAAATTTTATCGATACAAATCTTTCCTTTGAAATTGATGATAGACTAACATCTCAAGTCTTGCCGGTGTCACTACAAATATGTATTAAAATTATAAATACATAAGACTTCTAAGTAAATAATATCATTCTATGTACTTGCCTAGGGGATATGAGAGGTTTGTGAGTCAGCGACGAAAATAATAGAGACAAAAATCTTTCATTTGATTTTGATGGTTGATTAACATCTCAAGTCGTGCCGGTGTCACTCCAAATATGTATTTAAATTATAGGTACATAAGTCTTCTATGTAAATAATATCATTCTATGTACTTGCCGAGGGGATATGATAGGTTTGTGAGTCAGCGGCGAAAATAATAGAGACAAAAATCTTTCATTTGAATTTGATGGTAGATTAACATGTTAAGTCTTGACGGTGTCACTCCAAATATATATTAAAATTATAGATACATAAGTTTGCTAAGTAAATAATATCATTCTATGTACTTGCCAAGGGGATATGATAGGTTTGTGAGTCAGCAGCGTAAATTTTATCGATAAAAATCTTTCCTTTGATTTTGATGGTAGATTAACATCTCAAGTCTTGCCGGTGTCACTCCAAATATGTATTAAAATTATAGATACATAAGTTTGCTAAGTAAATAATATCATTCTATGTACTTGCCAAGGGGATATGATAGGTTTGTGAGTCAGCAGCGTAAATTTTATCGATAAAAATCTTTCCATTGATTTTGATGGTAGATTAACATCTCAAGTCTTGCCGGTGTCACTCCAAATATGTATTAAAATTATAGATACATAAGTTTGCTAAGTAAATATTATCATTCTATGTACTTGCCGAGGGGTTATGATAGGTTTGTGAGTCAGCAGCGTAAATTTTATCGATATAAAACTTTCCTTTAATTTTGATGGTACATTTACATCTCAATTCTGGCCGGTGTCACTCCAAATATGTATTTAAATTATAGGTACATAAGTCTTCTAAGTAAATAATATCATTCTATGTACTTGCCGAGAGGATATGATAGGTTTGTGAGTCAGTGGCGAAAATAATAGAGACAAAAATCTTTCATTTGAATTTGATGGTAGATTAACATGTCAAGTCTTGACGGTGTCACTCCAAGTATGTATTAAAATTATAGAAACATAAGTTTGCTAAGTAAATAATATCATTCTATGTACTTGCCGAGGGGATATGATAGGTTTGTGAGTCAGCAGCGTAAATTTTATCGATAAAAATCTTTCCTTTGACTTTGATGGTAGATTAACATCTCAAGTCTTGCCGGTGTCACTCCAAATATGTATTAAAATTATAGGTACATAAGTTTGCTAAGTAAATATTATCATTCTGTGTACTTGCCGAGGGGTTATAATAGGTTTGTGAGTCAGTAGCGTAAATTGTATCGATAAAAATCTTTCCTTTGACTTTGATGGTAGATTAACATCTCAAGTCTTGGCGGTGTCACTCCAAATAAGTATTAAAATTATAGGTATATAAGTCTTCTAAGTAAATAATATCATTCTATGTACTTTCCGAGAGGATATGATAGGTTTGTGAGTCAGTGGCGAAAATAATAGAGACAAAAATCTTTCATTTGAATTTGATGGTAGATTAACATCTCAAGTCGTGCCGGTGTCACTCCAAATATGTATTTAAATTATAGGTACATAAGTTTGCTAAGTAAATAATATCATTCTATGTACTTGCCAAGGGGATATGATATGTTTGTGAGTCAGCAGCGTAAATTTTATCGATACAAATCTTTCCTTTGAAATTGATGATAGACTAACATCTCAAGTCTTGCCGGTGTCACTCCAAATATGTATTAAAATTATAAATACATAAGACTTCAAAGTAAATAATATCATTCTATGTACTTGCCTAGGGGATATGAGAGGTTTGTGAGTCAGCGACGAAAATAATAGAGACAAAAATCTTTCATTTGATTTTGATGGTAGATTAACATCTCAAGTCGTGCCGGTGTCACTCCAAATATGTATTTAAATTATAGGTACATAAGTCTTATATGTAAATAATATCATTCTATGTACTTGCCGAGGGGATATGATAGGTTTGTGAGTCAGCGGCGAAAATAATAGAGACAAAAATCTTTCATTTGAATTTGATGGTAGATTAACATGTTAAGTCTTGACGGTGTCACTCCAAATATATAATAAAATTATAGATACATAAGTTTGCTAAGTAAATTATATCATTCTATGTACTTGCCAAGGGGATATGATAGGTTTGTGAGTCAGCAGCGTAAATTTTATCGATAAAAATCTTTCCTTTGATTTTGATGGTAGATTAACATCTCAAGTCTTGCCGGTGTCACTCCAAATTTGTATTAAAATTATAGATACATAAGTTTGCTAAGTAAATATTATCATTCTATGTACTTGCCGAGGGGTTATGATAGGTTTGTGAGTCAGCAGCGTAAATTTTATCGATAAAAATCTTTCCTTTAATTTTGATGGTACATTAACATCTCAATTCTGGCCGGTGTCACTCCAAATATGTATTTAAATTATAGGTACATAAGTCTTCTAAGTAAATAATATCATTCTATGTACTTGCCGAGAGGATATGATAGGTTTGTGAGTCAGCGGCGAAAATAATAGAGACAAAAATCTTTCATTTGAATTTGATGGTAGATTAACATCTCAAGTGTTGCCGGTGTTGCCGGTGTCACTCCAAATATATATTTAAATTATAGGTAAATAAGTCTTCTAAGTAAATAATATCATTCTATGTACTTGCCGAGGGGATATGATAGGTTTGTGAGTCAGCGGCGAAAGTAAAAGAGACAAAAATCTTTCATTTGAATTTGATGGTAGATTATAACCTCAAGTTTTACCGGTGTCACTCCAAATATGTATTTAAATTATAGGTATATAAGTCTTCAAAGTAAATAATATCATACTATGTACTTGCCGAGAGGATATGATAGGTTTGTGAGTCAGTGGCGAAAATAATAGAGACAAAAATCTTTCATTTGAATTTGATGGTAGATTAACATGTCAAGTCTTGCCGGTGTCACTCCAAATATGTATTTAAATTATAGATACATAAGTCTGCTAAGTAACTAATATCATTCTATTTACTTGACAAAGGGATATGAGAGGTTTGTGAGTCAGCAGCGTAAATTTTATCAATAAAAATCTCTACATTAATATTGATGGTAGATTAACCTCTCAAGTATTGTCGGTGTTACTCCAAATTTACTTGTCGTGTCGTGTACTTGTTGAGGGGATATGACAGGTTTGTTAGTCAGCGACGAAAATAATAGAGACAAAAATCTTTGATTTGATTTTGATGGTAGATTAACATCTCAAGTCGTGCCGGTGTCACTCCAAATATGTATTTAAATTATAAGTACATATGTTTGCTAAGTAAATAATATCATTCTATGTACTTGCCAAGGGGATATGATAGGTTTGTGAGTCAGCAGCGTAAATTTTATCGATACTTATCTTTCCTTTGACTTTGATGGTAGATTAACATCTCAAGTCTTGCCGGTGTCACTCGAAATATGTATTTAAATTATAGGTACATAAGTTTGCTAAGTAAATAATATCATGCTATGTACTTGCCTAGGGGATATGAGAGGTTTGTGAGTCAGCGACGAAAATAATAGAGACAAAAATCTTTCATTTGAATTTGATGGTAGATTAACATCTCAAGTCTTGCCGCTGTCACTCCAAATATGTATTAAAATTATAGGTACATAAGTCTCCTAAGTAAGTAATATCATTCTATGTACTTGCCGAGAGGATATGATAGGTTTGTGAGTCAGCGGCGAAAATAATAGAGACAAAAATCTTTCATTTGAATTTGATGGTAGATTAACATGTTAAGTCTTGACGGTGTCACTCCAAATATATAATAAAATTATAGATACATAAGTTTGCTAAGTAAATTATATCATTCTATGTACTTGCCAAGGGGATATGATAGGTTTGTGAGTCAGCAGCGTAAATTTTATCGATAAAAATCTTTCCTTTGATTTTGATGGTAGATTAACATCTCAAGTCTTGCCGGTGTCACTCCAAATTTGTATTAAAATTATAGATACATAAGTTTGCTAAGTAAATATTATCATTCTATGTACTTGCCGAGGGGTTATGATAGGTTTGTGAGTCAGCAGCGTAAATTTTATCGATAAAAATCTTTCCTTTAATTTTGATGGTACATTAACATCTCAATTCTGGCCGGTGTCACTCCAAATATGTATTTAAATTATAGGTACATAAGTCTTCTAAGTAAATAATATCATTCTATGTACTTGCCGAGAGGATATGATAGGTTTGTGAGTCAGCGGCGAAAATAATAGAGACAAAAATCTTTCATTTGAATTTGATGGTAGATTAACATCTCAAGTGTTGCCGGTGTTGCCGGTGTCACTCCAAATATATATTTAAATTATAGGTAAATAAGTCTTCTAAGTAAATAATATCATTCTATGTACTTGCCGAGGGGATATGATAGGTTTGTGAGTCAGCGGCGAAAGTAAAAGAGACAAAAATCTTTCATTTGAATTTGATGGTAGATTATAACCTCAAGTTTTACC
>OX596253.1:11435185-11816060 GCA_951394255.1 Polyploca ridens
GCATATTTGATTACTTTTAACATACTAAGTTAATAATATAGTGAAAATTCTCTAATTTACTGATAGATGATATAACTGCCTTTCAAATTAACCTTTTTCAGTATCTGCACGGCACTTAGAGGCAAAGCAATCGCATTTTTTCTGCACAGGTAACTAAAAAATAATGAGAAAATTAAAATGTCGGCCATTCCAACAGCCCTCCTGTTGGTATGGTATGGACATTATTTGAAGATGGTTTTGTCGAGATTTTTGTGCACGCCATTAAAATATCACTCCGAGACTAAACACACTGTATGGACTTTTAAATGATTTTTATCTATCCATAAGTTCGGGAAAACTAAATGTTTTTTCCATGGGATTTTCGACAGGATAACGTCTGTCGGCTAGCAATCATTTAAAAACTACACTGGTATACATTTTTTGTGTGTTAAGAACGGTTGCTAACATGTTACATTACCTACGCATCATTGATCTGACGCGTGGTTGTGGAAAAATTTGAAATAATTTTTCTTGGTCTTTTGGGTTTGGAAACGCATAGTACGAGACCATTTTGGTTCCAATAGAGGATGGACTCTCCATCGATGGCGAGAGGTGCGATAATAAAAGGTAGCGGTGGGCATCAAGTCAAACCAAAAGATAAGTATAATTGTTTCTTGTTATTTGATCTTTTGCGTACTCTACAACTTTTTCAGCCTGTTAAGTTTATCTTAATTGTTCAGTGAACAGTATAATTTCAACTAAACTGACGCATTAAGTTTTATGTTGTTACGTTGAAATTAAAGGATAAATGCTGTCTACGCCTATAATGGAGCGTAATCCTGCCCTCAAATAATTGAGAAGGCACTCATAATCATAATCGTAATCGTTAAAAGGGTAATATGGGGTAGGTGTATTATTTTCGAGATCCATCGCCAAATTAGGTTCAATTATACGAGGTGCTCCGCACTGAGTATTATATATTAACTTTGACACTTATTTTTCAACTTACCCGGTGATATCCTGTCAACAGGGCCGTAACCTTTTTTGTATAGTTAGGTATACCTATTTTTTTATAGTTATGTTATTGTTGTTATTCTTTTTTCACCAGCCGCTAAACTAGCACTAGCCACCGCACTAGCTCTACCACCGCACCTACTCTAACCGCGACACAAACAATAGCCGCCACACTAACACTAACCATAGCACTAACCCTAACCGTCACAATCACCGCTAACCAGCACTAGCCACCGCACTAAGTCTACCGCTGCACTAACTCTACCCACCGTAGTACTAGTTCTACCTTCCGCACTAACACCATCCGCTGCACCAGCACTAACGCTTACCGCCACACTAACTGCTGAACTAGCACAAGCCACAGGATCATATTTCCATAATTCTTTAAAGCATTTTAAATGGAATGTTCTAAAAAAAACATCACCTGGCTATAGTACCTATATACTTAAAGTATCATTCATAAAAGTATTAATAGCTCCCGAAATTTGTTAAGAGCATCTCAATTTCAGGTTTTAGGTTAACAGGATCTGAAATATATAAAATGAGTTTTCCTAATATTAATTTGGGTTGACATCTAGGCCCTTGTGGACTTAACGAGAATCGAATATTCGATACCTACATCAATTTCCAAAAGCTTTATCGAATAATGAATAATAATATAATTCTAAATAAAACTAGTAGGTAATTTTGCTTTATTGATGTTTTGATGTATACGTTTTTTCATACATTAAGATGAAGCCAAGGTTATTGGAAAAGCTTTCAATATTAAAGGAAAAAGCTTATTGCTATACTTACTTACTTACTTAGTACACAAGGTTACAACAAACTAAAAGAAAGATCGGCTTATTCCCGTTTGTCTACGTTCCCGTTTGTCAACGGTACATATACATTGGTTATGTTTGTATATATTACGTACCTGAGCACACGTTAAAGTACAGTTAGAGTTAGTTGTGTGCCGAATTTATTTAATATTATTTTTAGTTTGTATATTTTAAAACTACATACTAGTAGTAGATAGTAGTAGTAGTAGTAGAATACATGTAAACCTATCTAGTTGACAATATATTTTTTAAACACAGGTAAAATATTCAACAAATATGAACATGGTCTATGTGACAAAGTATTTTTTGAAGCGAGTATCTTTTCTTTGCCGGCTATTTAATTGTTTTGTTTTTAAATTTCTATTCAGTAATATTATTTGTTGATTTTGCAATGTTTCGTTAAAATAACTTCTATTTTATATTTTAGTAGCTGACCCGCGCGGTTTCACCCACATTCCCGGGATAAAAAGTAGCCCATGTCCTTCTCCATACCATAGGCTATATGCATGCCAAATTTCATCGCGATCGGTTCAGCGGTTTAAGCGGGAAAGCGTAACAAACAGACAGACATACTTAGTTACTTTCGCATTTATAATATTATAGTTAGGATTTATCTATTATTCCGTTGCTTTTTTGTGTTGTGTAGTTGAATTATATACCTACGTTATATTTAGTGTACACATTATTTAATTGCACTTGTTGATTTTACTTTGTTAAATTGTATTTTTTTATTTTCGACTT
The DNA here is from genome assembly GCA_951394255.1 of Polyploca ridens. NCBI lineage: Eukaryota > Metazoa > Arthropoda > Insecta > Lepidoptera > Drepanidae > Polyploca > Polyploca ridens. The sequence goes on from OX596253.1 coordinate 11,437,741, forward strand.
TATTGTTTTTTTACTTTTTTTATTTTTATTTTTGTATAGTCACAATTAGATAAAAACATTACGAATGAATACATAACGTTTACCCATTGTATATTATAGTAACGTATGTTGTTGATTTTGCTTTGCATAGGTTAAATAATTACTAGTCATAATATATTATATTTTTACATAATACATAAAAACTACACTATAAAAATCTTAAATATGTACTTATTTAATTTCAAACCAATATTTACATTCCTTTAAAATTAGACTTAACATACTGACTGTACTTGGTGTACACGATACACCGCTATAGGTAAGTATATGTACCGTTGACAAACGGGAACGTAGACAAACGGGAATAAGCCGAAAGATCTAAGCACACGCTACGCCCAACAGTCTGCGAACTTAAATTATTTACTTTAGTATTATGCTCTACCCAATGAAACAATAATATTTTACGAACTTTGATGCACTATTATATTTATAAATAATTAATAAATCAAATAATATCCCTGGACATTCTTTAAACAAAGCCATCTACTTTATGTAGAGGTTTTTTTCAAATCGTAAATATAGGTACGTAAGAAATATATACAGGTTGTTGTTTTGGTCAGCGACGAGCGACTCAGGGTCGATAATACAAATGATTCTGGTGCCAAAAAAAATATAAAAAAAATACTTTATTTTTTTTAATAATAAAAATAAAAAAAAAAAATTTTGAAAATCATGTAATAAGCTAAAGTGTAGACATAATACTCAACGGGAGTACGAGGGAGTAAAGGGGTGGGGCGATGGCGGCTTGTGCCTAGCTCTAGTCTGTGCACGTGTCTCGTAACCATACTTTGCGGTAATTTTATTTCAAATTGAATAAGGTATTTCTCAACATATTTACAGTATTTAATGGAATTATGTCCATTTTTGGGGAATATATATTTTGTACTACCGCTCCTGGGTCGCTTGTCGCCGACCAAAACAACACCCTGTATACAGGTTGTTGTTTTGGTCAGCGACGAGCGATTCAGGGTCGATAATACAACTGATACTGGTGCTAAAAAAATATTAAAAAAATACTTTATTTTTTTATAATAATAAAAATTAAAATAATATTATTTTGAAAATCATGTAATAAGCTAAAATATAGACGTAATACTCATCGGGAGTGCGAAGGGGTAAAGGGGTGGGGTGATGGCGGCTTGTGCCTAGCTCTAGTCAGTGCACGTGGCTAGTGACCATACTTTGCGGTAATTTTATTTCAAATTGAATAAGGTATTTCTCAACGCATTTACAGTATTTAATGGAATTAAGTCCATTTTTGGAAAATATATTTTTTGTACTACCGCTCCTGGATCGCTTGTCGCTGACCAAAACAACAACCTGTATAGTACTGACATTAAATTATCATGTGATCCACTTAATTTTTCAAGCGTTTATACATTTTGTTTTAAGAAACATTTACGATTAAAGTAAAAACAATTCAGTACGATTCTTATGAATAAAGGGCCAATAATTGGAATCCATAAAAGTAACAAATTGCTTACAACGGCAATATGAGCAAATTGTCGGAATCGGAACCCGTGATTGTGTTCCCAAACCGCTAAGGTATTATTGACATTGCTCGTAAAATTTATTAAAAACTCGTTCTCTCCCAGCATTAATTAAATTTCAAAAGGTTTTATTTCTGTTTACATTGTAAGCTTGACGTTGACTTCAACTGATATTATCAAAGTGATTTATCGAAGCATTTTAATACTTATGTATTTAAATTGAATTTGCGGGATTACAAAGAAATTATCATCCTCACACCACTACATCTACACACCACCACAATTACACACCCCTCACTCGTACACAACCTCACTTTCCACTACATTTTAACAACCAACGCATTTATTGGTTTTGTTAACATGATCTCAGTTTTTTATTTTCATTTATCCTGTTTTTTTTTAATAATAATAATAATAATAAATTATTTATTCACTCCCACATATAAACAAAAGATCAATTTTTTAAAATATAACTAGGTAAGTACATTTAACTGTGGGAGACAGGAGCTCAAACTAGGTTTCCCTGTGCTATGAGTCTCCTGGCTCCCCCTCTTGGTAGGTTCTAGTTAAGTTAGTTAAACATTTTAAAAATAAATAAATGAAGTCGGTTTATACAAAACAATATAAATAAGAAAAAGATAAATTAATGTGCGTGTGTGTGTGTGTGTGTGTGTGTGTGGTTGCATGTGTATGTAAATATCCTGCGTATCAAATAGATAAATTAGGAGTCCCAGTATAATATTTTTTCTGTTTCTTGGTAGTCCAATTCCAAAAGCCAGTCTCTAATTTTATTTCTACACTAGCTTTATAGCCCGCGACTTCGTCCGCGTAGATTATTTCTTTTTTCTAGATATGAATCATTGTAACAATATAGAGCTTTGTTCGTGGCTATTGTCCGCCACTACGTGTGATATTGACAAAAGTTCAGGTAGATTAAGAGCTCATATGCGAGGATGCCACATAAAACTGAAACAGTCCTGCCGCAAATCAACTCTGAAATTAGCTTCAGAGTTTTTCCCTGTGACTACAAACCTTAATTAGGAACTGTTATCTTTTAAATTCAAACGGAAGGTGATTTGGGATCAATGGTATACGCGGCAAAAAGACTGTTTCTCCTCTGGCAGAACCAGTAAATATTTTGGCCTCAATAACATTGCGGCGGAGAGCTGTTACTTGTAGTCTAGTTCACAGCACAATTTTGGAGGCCTTATCTCTCATTCCCTCATGTCTGAGGATCGTGGTCAACATCGGGTTTGCTTCTAGAGCGAATGATCTGCCTCCACTGGTTTCTGTCTTCTGGTTTCTGTTAAACTTGGAGGACGATGAGTCTTTTACTTGATCGGACCATCTTGTTGGTGAACGACCACGTAGTCATTTTCCTTCCGTGTTCCCAACTATGATCAGTTTCCAAACTTTCATCGCCTTTGCGCACCATTTGGCCGAAATACGAAAAAATACGTTGGTGGCATATGGTGGACAATCGTGTTTTAATTTGGAGCTGCGATAGGATTGATGCATTGTTGCGTTTAGCGGTCCAAGGTATTTCCAACATCCGTCTCCAGCACCACATCTCGAATGCATCAATCCTTTTTCTTTCTCGGGCCAGTATAGTCCACGCTTCCACTCCTCATACATGAAAATGAGGAATACCAATGCTCGTATTAACCGGATCTTTGTTTTAATACCGATTCCTCTCTTTTTCCTGATGTTGTTTAGGCGAGTCATTTCAATACGCCAATACCATAAGCCGAAATAATAAATTATGAAATTATCACTCCGAAAATAAAGAACTTCATATACTAAATTTAATCCCCCTTTTCACTCCTTAAGGGTTCAACAACGCCGATATTCGTTACGTTAGTTTATAACCATAAGCATAATAATAAATTTAGTGTAATTCCATATACAAATTCATCCCCCTTTTTACCCTTTCGGGATCGGAATTATCAAAAACGTTGAGGCACATATAAATTGATTTTCAATCGTCAACCTAAACACAAAATTTGAAGGTCCTAACTTCGAAACTGATGGACTTTCATATAAACTGGCATCCCCTATTTTACCCCCTTAAGGATGGAATATCCAAAAATCCTTAGTGGTTGCCTACACTGTGTAATAATATATTAAGTGACGTTTACTTTGAAACTGAATGACTTACATACATCCCATACCTTTTCACCCTGTCGAGGGTGGAATTGTCAAAAAGGCTGAAACATGTATAAATTAATTTTCAATCGTTAGCCTAAATACAAAATTTCAGGATCCTAACTTCAAAACTGACGAACTTTCATACAAACTTCCATCCCCTATTTTACCCCCCTAGGAGTGGAATTTCCAAAAATCCTTCCTTACTGAATACCTACACTGTATAATATTAAATTTAGTGAAATTTACTTTGAAATTGAAGGACTTGCATACACAACTTCATCCCCCTTTTCCTCCCTTCGGTGGTGGAATAATCACAAACGCTGAGATTACTATACATTAATTTTCAATCGTCAGCCTAAACACAAAATTTTAAGATCCTAACTTCAAAACTGACGAACTTGCATACAAACTTTCATCCCTTATTTTACCCCCTTAGGGGTGGAATTTCCAAAAATCCTTCCTTAGTGCATGCCTACACCGTATAATAATACATTTAGTGAAGTTTACTTTGAAATTGAAGGACTTGCATACACAACTTCATCCCCCTTTTCCTCCCTTCGGTGGTGGAATTATTACAAACGCTGAGATAACTATACATTAATTTTCAATCGTTAGCCTAAACACAAAATTTGAAGATCCTAACATCTAAACTGACGGACTTGCATACAAACTTTCATCCCTTATTTTAACCCCTTAGGGGTGGAATTTCCAAAAATCCTTCCTTAGTGGATGCCTACAACATATAATAATACATTTATTGAAGTTTACTTTGAAATTGAAGGACTTGCATACACAACTTCATCCCCCTTTTTCTCCCTTCGGTGGTGGAATTATTACAAACGCTGAGATAACTATACATTAATTTTCAATCGTCAGCCTAAACACAAAATTTGAAGATCCTAGCTTCTAAACTGACGGACTTGCATACAAACTTTCATCCCTTATTTTACCCTGTTAGGGGTGGAATTTCCAAAAATCCTTCCTTAGTGGACGCCTACACCGTATAATAATACATTTAGTGAAGTTTACTTTGAAATTGAAGGACTTGCATACCCAACTTCATCCCCCTTTTCCTCCCTTCGGTGGTGGAATTATCACAAACGCTGAGATAACTACACATTAATTTTCAATCGTCAGCCTAAACACAAAATTTGAAGATCCTAACTTCAAAACTGACGGACTTGCATACAAACTGTCATCCCCTATTTTACCCTCTTAGGGGTGGAATTTCCAAAAATCCTTCCTTAGTGGATGCCTTCACTGTATAAGGTATCTTTGTGCAAAATTTCAAATCTCTAGGTCCAGCGGTTTGGGCTGTGGGCTGATATATCAACAATCAGTTTATCATTTTATATATTAAGATTTCATTTCATTTAATAAAGTATTATTATTATATATTGAGAAATCTCATTCACATTTATTCTCCCGTATAATTTATGCCCAAATTAAATATGCTTTGCTCCGAAAACTATCGCTTGTCTATCAGTCACTTGTACACACTAATCTGTAAGATTATATTGGTCAGTGTAGCCCAACCAATGTTAATGCCTGGAGACGAAGCGTAATACTCTTTTGACAAAATGATAATTAATAACCTTTCACCACATAATCCTGGCCCATATAATCGTTATCTGTGTATAAGCCCCTGTAAACGTCACACCCAATATAATCTTCTCGTAGTCTTTATTAATAACAAGGCTTTCGTACAATACCTTGACCTTAAGGGTAAAGGTTTTTTTTATAAATTCAATATTTTTAAAAGTAATGTAGATGGGTATGGAATACCAGTTAATGGACCGATGACCATGGCGGAATAAGTTGGTAGAGCGTAGAATTCGTATAGTAGCAAATTTGATAATGTTGATGATAATTAAATAAACTGAAGGATGACTACCGAACTGAACCGGTGGTCACTTCAGTAGCTTTGACCTTCATATGTAGGGAAATTAAGTAAAAAAAATACATTTGCTCAAAAGGTTTTTGCCGACGCCAAATAAAGCTGAGGGAGCACAGGAAGGTTAAAACCCCCTAGCTAATGTGTCCACCGTTCCCATGTCTAATACAACAAAGCCTCCTGCCCTGTATGTCGCGCGCGTCGTCTGATTTTAACATCCGACCTTCACCTGTTTTCTGCGCGCCTGAAGAAGTAAAACAAAATTTGAGCTTGGATTTGTAAATTATTATGTTTCTGACATGATTCGATTTGCAGCTTTTATAGGAAACACACAAAAAATAATAACGCTTATTAGGAAACAAAGACAAATCATTTTAAATAATGAGATTATTTTGATACCTCTAATATAGTAATATTTTGTAAGGACAATAATATTATCTAAAGATTTTATTTTATATATAAAATGTGTGGTTGTAGGTACCTATACAACATGTAACGGAAATGAAAGAGGTGAAGACTACATCAGGTACATACAGAATTCATACCAAAATGCTTTTTATTGAATTAATGTCATAACCAAACGCCTAGTACCAAAAATGTCGTGTAAGTACTTTAATGGATATACACTTTCCGTTACACATTTTAAAAGCATAAAAATGCCATTAAAAAGATTTTTCGATGATTTCAATTACCCAAAGACATCAAATTCTCAAAGAATTCCGTAGATAAATAAAGTTTTCCTCAAATACAAACTAGAAATGTCTTTTGTTTGAATTGTTGTGAAGGTTTCTACACAAATCGCTGACATTTTAGCATCAAATGGTCTCATAAAAGAATCTTGTCATGAATGGTAGAGTCATATTGTTAACAGTCACAAGTGCCTTATCAAAACCTAAATTTAAATGAAATGAAAATGACAGAATAAAAATAGGTAGGTACATACAAAATAATAACAATAATAAAGAAAAATAAAACAGTAGCAACAATAATAATAATAATAATCTGTCCGTCGCGGTGTAAAAAAGACCCCGACTCAGTATAAAGTTGTGGGAGCTACCCACAACACTGGTATTCTGTCGGCACCTTGTGACGCGTATTTACGTGTTATTATTACGTGTGAATTATTAAATTTATTAAGAATCTTACCATTTATGTAAATATTATTGAGTTCACTCTAACTATTCTATCTAACAAAGGAATCTGCGAGTCGAGTTTCCTGGGTTTCTGCTGCAGCGGCAAAGAAAATAATTATACTCACTATGTAAACGTGATATTTTAAAGGCAAAACTGTGAAATTATGTTTAGATATAGATGGTTTCACCTCAACCTTGCCCACCCAGCAAATATTTGGCCAAAGTTTGTTAAGGGACGAGATCCGTCAAGCATGAAATATCTTCGTTACATAGAAACAGTATTGTAATTTTCACACTTTAAACAGAATAAGTGTAACTTACATAAAATGGCATCATTTATTGGATTATTATGCTCTTGTATAGTTTAAATGTAAACTGAAAGGTTTTTTTGACTGAAAATTCATTTGATATTTTGTAGAAAGCTTTAATTTAAGATACTTACAACGTTTTCAAGAGAAGCGTGCAAGCTAAGTGCTGTTTCGGAAAACCCCAACGTCGCTTTCAGTATCAATACTCACATTTTCAAAATACTGTACATTTTTAATGTCAACACGAGTAGGCAGATGATTTGAAAATTTAACATTTGCAATACCAATAACATTAAACAGCTCCTATTAATATTTATTTATTTCAGACAGCATAATTAAATAATTAGCATAATTTACAAATAAATTCTAAAATTTACAATGTCTTTACGAAGCTGTACGTTTTACAAATGTTGCTAAAAATTACATTACACTATTACAAAAGCCCAATATAATAATAATACGTCCCAAGAAAGTACAAAAAATACTTTCGCTAAATAAATTTTTATAAGATGACGGTATGTTTATAAATGAGTTGTGAATAGCCGTGCATAGTTGGCGTACCGACCGCTGCCGCTCGCGCTGGAGCAAACACGCTGGCTTATACCTGAGGGGCTGAGCTCTTGCGCGATAAATCAATATCTTCAGCTTGTTAACTAACTTTATCCCAAGATGCCCCGATATCGTATGCACATCGACTTACGCACTGTGGGTTCAAGCGGTAGCATTGCTGGACAAAATTGCTATAGTTTTATTTTAGATATTTTTAGGTGGTATATAGAATTAATTGCTTTGTTAAAACAATGTTACCTACGTGTGCAATAGAAAATGTAAAAAAAAAAACAATATTTACAGTTTAATGGGTTTTCACATGATACAAGAGAAAAGGATGACAACAGTTACATTAAATACCTTTAATATTAGAAAAAAACTTAAATTGGGTGTTAAATAATTGAAATATATGGTACGTTTCCATCGGTTTGATTTTGAAAAACTCTAGATAGCGCAGCGCAATAGCTACTAAGAAATTATAACATATTTTTCAAATATGGTCAAATTGAACAAAAACGAGAATAATAATACTAATATTATAGAGAGGTATAATGAAGATTCTGAAAATCGTAATTAATATTAAAATATCGTAATTGATACGAGAAAGAGATTTTGCTGTGTAATTGAGAAACGTTATTTTTTTTTGACTACTTTTAAAGAACTAAACTTGAAGAACTCGTGGTGTTGCGGCAAAGTTAAGCTTCCACCGTCGTGGTCAATGCCATGTCAATGCCTGAATGGGTGCTATGGTTTAAAAACTAGAAATAAAATCGTATTGTTTCTTTTATTTGTCACTTGAGTTTTGTTCCATTTTTAAACACAATGAAACTGTTTTGTGGCTTCGCAAAATGTTTTTCGTTGAATAACCGGTTTTTTATAGAACTAGAGATTTCTTAGGTATTTATGTGAGTATATAAGTATAAAGCAGGTAACCAAAACGAACACAAAGAAACTTGACTCACATCACTTATCTTAAGCGGCTATTACCTAATCGTTTAATTAGTTTGTCACGGAACCAACTGATTAAATTAAGTTTATCAATTTCAATCATCTAATGAAATGTAAAGGATCATGGGCATTTTGGTTCATTGGCCATCTTGAAACGTCCGCCATATTGACTTTAGAATGACGTCACATATTCTGCTTTCACAAACCCTTACATTTGATACACATGTCATGAAGGTTATAAAGAAACAATCCGTAATCTTGGAGCAGCCATTTTGAACATCATGTAAGTATAACTATATTGTATTGTCACCCCAAAGGTGCGTGCAAAAAGTCATTTGAATCAGTTAACCCCCAACTGGTTCACAATTCAGTTGCAAGATTCGACCCATACATACAGGGTGAAGCAGTCTAACAACACTGATTAGCCCGTAGTGGCTAATTAAACATAAATTATAAAAAATCCCGAGTTATAACTGTCTCATAACGTCACAACTTCGATAATGTAATAATTATGAGGATTTGGTCCAGACCTTTATCATAAAGCAGCCTATTTCATAATAGTACTTAAAATATAATAAAATTGTAGTAATATTCTTCTTATCTTTCACGAGCAGGATGAAAATAAGGAAAGTAAAAGGCATATCTTGGATCGGATTGAAAATCTTTGGCTATGGTAGAAAAATTGGAACACGTTGAAATATGTACGCCGAAGAAATAAAGTAAATTCACAACCAGAGCATCAGTGACCTGAGCACAAGAATCGTCGTACCAATTCTTGTAAATAAAATAACTAATGCAACATACAAATATCGATATTTAAACACATAACAACTTTTTACTTCCAAATAAGTATCATAATTTTTATCGTATTTTTTCATATCGCACATCAATAAAGGTAAGCGCAACTTTTCTGTGATAGAACTTGCATTTGTTAATAGCGTAAATGCGTTGATTGAGTTTGGACCCTCGAAGCACGTCCGAATTAGGTTATATTTACTCTAAGCTCGATACATTATAATTGTGAACCGGGAATGTATTAACGAGGGGACCGAGCGGTCACCATCTCTATCGCGACATCTCTAAACGCCTGGTCCAAAAAATCTCGTGACCAGAATGCTGGCGTATACCTCGGTCAGAGAATCAGCATTGCCATCCAAAGTGGCTATGCCCCCAGAATTCTGGGAACGTTGCCCTCTGACAACGACTTTTTCATTTAGTTTATTTCATTTCATTTATGTACTTTTGAAGACATTTTATATTTTTTGAATACTTGTTACTAATAACTAATGTGTGGGTGGGTAATACGTGAGAAAATATTAGCTGATTATGTGTATAATATTCCAACTCTACGGTAAAACCATATCCAAACAATTACAAGCCTCGGGCTATTATTAATTCTATTCTGTTATTGGATATAAATATTTTCCTATGTTGTATTTTAAATCAATTCTTGCTCCAGTTTATTATTTGTACCACCATACTTTGTGACAATTACTTAATTTATTACAATAAAGGAAATGAAAAAGCTTTGAAGCTGTTTTATCTGTTTCCACTTAATGCTCCTTTTATAAACATTACACAACAATAGAATTTCTTATCTTTTGACCAATTGCTTTATTCCAGCATTTAATAAAGATTATCCGGATATTACGAGCATTATTTGTTTCCTTTATTTTCCTTAACTGTGTAAGATAATTTATCAAAGAGCTAATAGGTCCCAGCTATAAAAATAACATTTTATTTAGGTGCCAGATTTTTACAATGTTCGTACGTCTAATTTATTTCGTATTCATCAAACACTCAATAGATAATTCGTTTGAACAAGAATGTGTTTTATCGGTGAGGAGAAATAAGGTTTAATTTCAATCAAGGGCTCAACTGCTCTATCTTTGGTGGTAATCACAAGTGGTAATCGTATATCTAATCAGGGCTCTACCGCGTATCTTTGGTGGTAACTGTAACGAACATGGTCATCTTCGTTCCACGTCATTGGATGAAATCATGTTACGATTACCACCAAAGATACGCTACAACCTGGCTGGGCCCACCAATGGTCTTCATCTTATTGCGTCATTGGATGAAATCATTCATTGTGTCCAGTGTTCGTTACGATTACCACCAAAGTTACTTATCATGTCTCATGTAGAGCCAAGCTCATAACTCTACACGCCCTAAATCTACAAGCACTAACTTCACAAACTCTACACACCATAGTCAAAATATGTAGCTTGGCCGTTTCGCTACCGTCACATGAGCGTAAGGTGAAAAATTTATTCACTGTTTTAATTACTTTTCTGTAGTTCATGTAGTAGCGAAACGGCCAAGCCACATATTTGACTATGGTGTGTAGAGTTTGTGAAGTTAGGGCTTGTAAAGTTAGGGCGTGTAGAGTTATAAGCTTGGCTCTACATGAGATCTAATAACGTTTTGACAGTGCGAGCCTTATGGTCTCGCCTTGGCAACATTTTACATGAAAATGTTTTTGGTGGAATTTCACTTCTTTTTGTAAGTTGCTTATGAATTTTTTTTTACACGTTGTTTTTCTGTAAATTTGATAGAGAGTGTCTATGTAAGTCACATACTCGTACCTTTTAGTATTACCTGTATTAATATTTTAGTAAGTCACTACTCACAATATCATCCAATTTCAAATTTATGATAATGTATCACTCCGGGCATATTTCCTTTACGAAATGTCTACATTAGTCATGTAGACACTATTTAATTTTTTCTTTACATAATAAAAAGAATGTAATGATATAATTCCCTAACTTTGTTAACACTGTGAATTAAAACGGATAAGTTTAACAAAGTAGGTAGTTACTCAACTTGAATTGTAAATATTTACCGTATCTTTCTTGTTTTAATTATCTCGACAAGCGTCTGAATAAAAATAGGGCAGAAATGTAGCGAAGTAAGCGGGTGCCGGTGAAGGAGAGCAGTTTGAACAAGTTAATGTCAATTAAGTGAGCGACGAACTCCCGAGACTCCACGCCGCACACCGCGCGCCATCCAGCCGCTATTCGCCGCTATCGCCACTCGGTGGTAACTAATTCCAAACAAAGTTAATTTTTAATTTTCCTTCGTTAATAATAACAGATGGATGGATCTAAATTTAATTTTAGTTTTAAGTTGCAGTCTGGTTACTTAGATACTTATGTAGGTAAGGTACGTATGCATCATGGGTTTTGTCGTTGTTAGCAACAATTGGCATAAGGGCCACTTTTGCCTTCTGGAGAAGTAGAGATAAGTGATACTTCCGCAAATAATTTACAAAGCAGTTTCATATTAATGTTATAACTGATAAGGTTGTATATTCTCTGCCGTATACCCACACCTTACAATAAAATTAAAGAAATCAGTGAACAGATAATAAGTATCAGGCATTTTTTTTTTTATTCAAATCTTATCATGTATTTAGCGATGCTAGGAAAATCTTTTCAGATTTGAAATCTTTTTACCCCACTGCGTACTTAGAATGCTAATATTATATCGCTTTTGCATGACACTGAAAATCAACCCCGTTGAAACAGAACCCCATGGTTTATATTGTTTGAAATTGCTGCGAAATGCGGGTCAGGGCGAACCGACCGCACAGTTTGAACTTCAACATACTCGTGTTCAGCATATCTATGGCAGGTAACTAAATGTAACAAAGTTCTCTTTAGTTGTAGTTAGTAAGTAGTTGTAGTAAGTAATTGTGATACATGATATACCTACACGGCATATACCTAACGATGTTTTGAGTACATAGTTCTATATAATCTTGAGCCATATAAGGTATGTGTCATGTGAGGTGGATGGCCTCCATTTTGAAAGATTCACGAATATTTATTGCGTTTTTTAGTATACGCGCTATTCACTGATTTATTAGAAAAACTATTAAAAGGCCACCTAGGTATTGGTGGCCTTTTACTATATTTATTATTAGAGATTAAATCTAAGAAGCTTCTCACATTTAGTGCAATTTCACGATGCAGTCATTAGCTGTTGGCAGTCAGCGTCAAAAGGACCATCGCTTTAGTGTTTCACATTACAAAAAAAGTATCAAAAATATATGAAAGGGTACTACAGTAACGTTCTTTTGAAGCTTTCTCTACCACAAGGGTTCAGTTTTCCACATCGACACGCTTCTATCACTTCACGATATTTATGAGTTCTCTTTTACGTTGAACTGGATTTTACTATTTTATTTATTCGGAAAACCAACAGCTGATTACATTAGTATAACTTCAGTGTACATGGTGTGTGAGCCAACGTTATAATAACTCCTTTTTACGTTCATGGCATTTAGGTAGTTAGATCTAGTACTGTATAACAACTAAATTGAAGTTATCGATTAAATATTAAAGAACTCGAAACATAATTGGTAGTGTAAAAAATCTGCGTCATAAAATAATGTATAACTGCCACCAAACAACTCTTGGTGTGTTCCTGTAGCGGAATTTGAGTGCCAGTTCTCTTATAGGCTTTGTGTGCTTACCACCTTCAATTACATCATGGGAGAGATAGAGAGATTGTGATCATACACCTGCCTAAAAGTAATAAAAAATAATCAAGGCAGTCAACTCACTTCAATGCGTGGAAGATACATTTTGGCCCTAATAAGGCACTTATGAACATTAACAAAACTGTTAGCATTACAAAATTATTAACAAAAAAGTTATTATTTTCGCACTGTGCTATTTTACTGTAGCTATAAGATAATTAACTTTGTACTAAGTGTTTGTTAAATGAGAAAATCAATAAACTTTATTATTATTATTATTATTAGTTATTTATTTTAAATAGAAGGTGAGTTCAAGTGCAATGTGCCTTCACTTATCAATCAGTAATGTCAATTCTATCTTTACGTGAGCTTTTTCTGATTTTTCATAAAAATCATACTCGTTCATGATGTCGGAGATTTATTAGTATTACACTACCTACGCTTTTGATTGTTATTGTAGAAAGATACATCATTATGTAGGTAGTTTATGATGAAATATATTCTGTTTACGTGTCAAAGTATCCGAAGCTATCGGCAAATTTATTTATTTAAGTATCATATTTTTATATATTCCATTTCTAATTTATAGAAATATTTGAAGCCTTTTATAATAATTCAACAGATTAATTTGCTTATAAAACAAGGCATATCAAAAATTTTGTTTTTATAGTTGACTGTATTCCTATAAATTTCTATTGCTGTTTTCGTTACAATAGCTCCAAAACCAGGAACATGGTTTTAGTGCACAGAAACATGTGTTTGTGGAACGTCGAAACTGAAGGGTTGTAAGGGAGAGAGAATGTTCACCCGAAAATTTCAGTACCGTGTAGTGAAAATTGCAATACGAAGACAATTGTGGTATTTTCATTTTAATTCTTATGGTGCGTCTTTGCTTTCTAAGCTGGCAGGTGGACTCCACCTTGGTGCAACTGCTGGAATTTACCGCTAGACAAACTATATAATACGTCTTTGGTAATAGAATTTCAGTTTAATGTCCGTATTCTAGAACGTCAATAATGCTCAAATCAAGTTTTTTTCGAGAATTCGAGATTAAAACTGAATTTGGAACCTGCATGAATGATATTAGATTGTTGATACACCAATGATTTATTTTCGATGAACATGATCTATTCTTGAGACTTTTTATCTCGTTCTATAATACAGGCCTTAGAGTGTTAGCCAAGCAGGTGAGTACTAAAACCACCGTTATGGTGTTGTGTTTTCTCTCATTGGAAGTTCAAGCTCATTGTAGGATTCGAACCCACCCTTTAATAGGACATAGGATATTCAAAGATCATGCCGAGAATACAGGTGAAACCGAAGGGCAAGGCTGCTGAATCAATAATCTCCTGCCAGTGCTACATACATACCTGCTCAAGAATTTACGATCAAAGTATCAAGATTGTTGTATGTATCGTAGAATCGGAATGTTATTAAATGTGGAGTTTGAAACATTTGGATCATTCACGTTTTATAGAGACATAAATAAGGATGGTGTAAACATACACGTCTCTCGGCACGTGCTAATGCCGCACGCGCCGCATCACATTGACTTACGAGCTAACATAACGGCTTGTTTATGAATCCGATTCAAATAGCTTTAGATACATTCATGGGTACTGCACCAAAAAAGCGAGAGGTTTTAGGATGATTGATTACGTACTGATATTTTAAATCTATGACTGACTGAATGACAATATGAACGTAGATGCCCACAGCTACTTTCCACCAGCGTAACTCTCGCCATCGACGGGGAGTCCATCCTCACATATTGAAACCAGAATTGTTTCGAACTGTGTGGGCTCAAAGGAGTTTTCTTCCGCGGACGCGGAGATTGTGGAATGAGCTCCCCGCCGTGGTTTTCCCATTGGAGTACAGCATGGGGTTCTTCAAAAAGGGTCTGAAGAGATTTCTTCAGGGTCGGCAACGCGCGAGTGATGCCCCTGGTTTTGCAAGCGTCCATAGGCTACGGTAACTGCTTACCATCAGGCGGGTCGTATGCTTGTTTGCCACCTTAGTGGTATAAAAAAAAAAGAAAAAATGTACGGCTTAAACTGCTGGGATTAGAAACGTGAAATTTTGCACAATACTTCCTTTTATAATGTAGGCGAGATCTAAGAAGGGGTTTTTGGAAATTCAACCTTTAAAGGGGGATTTCGGTTGAATGAAAAATCTTACTTCATGAGTTTAGACACTAGGAATATTTTTTTTCATTATTAGTTTTTCAAAACTACCCCTAAGTAAAATATGTGGCCAAGCCACATATTTTGACTAAGGTGTAGGTAGAGTTTGTGAAGTTAGGGCTTGTAGAGTTAGGGCGTGTAGAGTTATAAGCTTGGCTCAACATGAGATCGGATAAAACTTTTTGACAATGCGAGTCTAATCTTGGCAACAAAATTTACAAAATGTTTTTGGTGGGATATACAATACATGTCTTTAGTAAGTACCTGCCTGTAAGTACCTACGATAAAATAATTGACAAAACCATATAAAAGGATATACCTACTAAAAAAAAAAAGTAAATAATTTAATTAATTAGCAACATTTTCCGTTACATACCTAAGTTATACCTTGATATTATATTTTATTCGATGTTTAAATTATAATATGGCCTCTGAAATCTAATATGAAACTCTCATGGTCGATCCACAAAGCGGTATTTAACCACAAATTATACCTATAATCACTACCTTTGTATTGTTTAATAAACAAACTCTTTAGATCTTGGTTATTAACTCCTTGTCATAAGCAAAATCTACAAAATCTAGAATTTATCTAGATTGGTTATTTTATCGTTACTTAACAAAATTGGTTAATAACTGTAAAATAATACCTGAACCTCAGAGTATACAAATACTACGTACAACCTGAACTATTACGGATTAATCTGCGGAGGATATAGAGTTCATAAATCTTCAGAAATTTGTAAAAAACATAGAGGTCTATGGAAAAGTAACTATGTAGTATGAAGTATGATCGTAAGGATTTTTTTGTATATTATCCTTATATTGTAAGTCAGGAAATACGACGCCGGAATCAAGTTTCACTCACTCCTTTGCTGTCCGCATTATAAATGAGGATGCGACGTTATCCGTATGTTCGGTATGTCGACAACGTACGGGTAAATATTTTCACGGCTTCTTGTGCTTTGGTGTAAGAATGGGGAATGTGGAATCAGGTTAAATATTTTTTTGAAGAGAGGTGGAGCATAGCGTTTATCTTATAGAATACCGCAGCCAATAACTTTATTGTTGTGTTCCTGCGCGTGATTAAGGTCGACAGAGCTCATTGGAGAGAGGAAAAAGTGGCCGGTAACGGACGAGTGCACGCCTCGTGGGTTGCAAGCGGCCATATGACTACGTTAACCGCTTACCATCAGTCGAGCTATACTTGTTTACTGACTTCGTGGTATAAAAAGAATCCTAAACATACTCTCCAAAATATATCTAGATATAATTTGTTCTATGTTAGTGTATACAATAAAGAATATTTCATTCATTCATATTTCATTATATCCGATAGAAAACCGATAAGCAAGCAACTTTGCACTATTTTACATGCCATTAGTCGATAGGCTTACATACACTCGATAACCTTCTGAATAGCTCTATCGCGTAAAATGTAATGAACTAAACTATAACATAGTATTATGCTAACATTTTCTGGCATTCAATTTTATTTAGGGGACAATTAAACAATATCTGGCATCAGCTTATGCCAACTTGAGGCCTAAATGTAATGAAACTCCAGAAAATGAAAGGCCAATTTCTTACATGGTAGAGCCATAGGTGCGGAGCATTTTCCCACGACGGATAATGTATAACACCTTGTGGGCCTGTTTGTTTGTGTACATATGCCTGTCACCACATCCTTGAAAAAGTTTCTTACATTATACAGATATCATAGAATAGATTTTTAGATAGTATCTACTACCGCAACCAAAGGCGCAACTCACTAGGAGGTGCTGCAATATGATTCCTTGCTCTCAGTGTAAATATACGGAGACTTGTCGCCAGTATGCCGAATACATGTAATTTATACTCGATTGATAAGTCTTTAAGAGTATTTTATTAAATTATTATAAACTATTACTTATTTTAAAAAAAACATAAAATACAAATAAAATTAATATTTTATTATACCCTCTACAAAAAACTTATTAGAGATTTTTGAAATTCGTTTTCATTTTATTATTATACAATACTTACCTAACTACTTCAAAGTAACGCCTATAAACAAATAATATTTTTAATAGAGTCTTTAAAGAAAAGAAATCAGTCATTTCTAAATCAAACAAAGCTTTCCTTACTCAATGTAAACAATCCAATACCTACATTGAAATTAACACGAAACTTCGACTCAATTACCAAACGAAAGCAGATACGCCTATTGACTGGCGATAATTAACCATTAAATAAGAATAAATCAATATTACTCATTATTTAAAGAATCCTTCTTTGTTTTTTTGACTTTATGAACTTATCACTAATAAACTTGATAAAAAAAACATATAAATGTTTGTATCACAGCCTTGACTCCTTTTGTTGCTCTTTTTTCCGCTAGTAAATCTAAAGTGTCTGATTTAATAAACTCCGGAGCCAAATCACTATCGCTCGACGACATTTTTGTGTCAACGTGAAAAGGATGAAATACGGAACTGTTAAATTAAACCAAACAACGGCCTTAGTATCACATTCTTTTAGTCAAAACAACGGGTGCGAGTGGCAAACACGCGTTTTTGTCATTGCAATGGCATTTACCGACAATAAACTGTTTTGGAAGAGTTTTATAGAGCTTTATAAGACAACCACATATTACAATCCTCTGTGACTTAACCATGTTCATAGAAGGTAAAGATACGATTGTTTATTCGTAAACTTGAACAAATAATCTACCGCCGGTTTGGCAGTCAGTCATGAAGTAAGAAGACCCGGCACACTTTTCCAAAAATTCTATTTCAAAACAATAGGTATATGTAAGTACCTATAAGCACAAACACAAAAAAGAACAACAATAAAATAAGTAGGTAGCATAAACAAGTTCATAATTAAAGTTTATGCTGTAAGTATGTAATGTACTTACATTCAATAAAGCTCAGTGCTACTACACTGCTAATGCTAATACGCCCAACACCAGCAGTTTTTAACTCTTTCCTTTAAGATATGGTGGAAATGAAAGATTTGATTAGCCTTCAATGCTCTAATTGCGGAATAATGTTTTTATTTGCCTTCCGACTTATACGTTTCTAGACAAAGGATCTTGGCTGCGGTCGAAAGGCATTAAAACCTGGCATAAATTATTCCATAATGTTATTGTCTGTCGTTTTGAATAAAAGATGTAATTTAGATATCACATTATGCATTTATCCAGCTAATATTTTATTACAAAATGTAACGAAAGAAATTAAAAATAAAACTGATCGTTTAATAACATATGTTCGTGAAGATGAAGAGCAGTAACATTTTTTTATAACTATATCACTGTAATAAGTGTTCAAATCCTTTTCTATATCTTTGACTAATTTATCTTTATTAATGTCCAATGTGAACGTTTGCTTATTGAGTTTGACGTCATCAGTATCCTCGTTATAATCTATATTAATTAAAATATCTTCAGGCGTATCCTGTATATTTAGTTTTTGGTCCTTGTTAAGATCATTATAGTAGTTTTCATTACTTTCATAATATAGATCTTTATAATAATGAGTTTTCTTTGTTTTTCGATGCTTTAGTTTCTTTGTCGTTTCTAAATAATTTGTATAGTAATAAGGTTGTGGCGTGACATCAGTCCAAATGTAAGGCTGATAAGGCAAGTACATAGCGGAATAGATCGAATATGATAATGTTGTTCGAGTACACTCATGAACATTGGAGTGAGTACAAATTTCATTTCTTCCAGTAAATCTGTGGCTACATGTAGTCGGATTGATTCTTAAACAAGAACATGATTTTGGCCCCAAGTTTATATAGTTGCTTTCATGATGCAGTAAATGTTCTGGTAAACTTCGTAGACCAACAACTTTATCCTTTAGATTATCGTATTTTTTTTTAGTTTTACCTTCTCCAGATAATTTGAGATCTTCACTGTTATGATCGATTTCGTTGTCCACAGTCCTTTTCTCTTCATCTTCAATTTTATAATTCGGTCTGCTTGTACTTGCTTTTGTATTAGCTAGTAATTCTATTATCGGCCATTTTTGTTTAACCTCAAGAGTAGGAGTACTTGCCTTTGTTTTAATAGATGCTTGGCTAGGTATCGTATAAGTAACATCTTTATCATGAAAATGTTGTCTTATCGAAAACATTTCGTCAGAGAGCATTCTGTCAAACACGTTTACTTTTAAATTTGGGTTTTTTGACTTTGTAAGATTTTTTATAATTTCAAACATTGGTTTATGTGTTGAAAAACTTGATGAAATATTCTTAGCAGCATCTGAAAATAGAAATAGGGTGACATTAGTGATTTCATCAACCATGTGATTGAACCAAAACACAAAGCTAGTCCATTCAAGAGTTCCATCAAAGTTACCTTTAAAGTAATTTTTTACCCTATTTCTACCCGTTTCATATTTATCTCCCGCAGGCACGCTATTTATCTGTGTTAAGTAAATAATAAAGACTAAAATGTGAAACACAAAAAACATAACCAAGTAATACGAAATAATTCATTGTAACTGACAATCGAAGCCATAAAGATACGTAACCACTGGGCTATGGTAATTATTTAATGTCATTTGATTCAACTAATATATTTTTACATTAATTTATTATGATAATTGTGAAATTGGTTGTATTATTCGTTTACGTTAAATCCTTCTCAGCGTGTCCTGTTGATTATTGTGAAATATGCCCTAACCACACACTTTGTAAATATATAGTAAGCATTCATATATCACTTAGTTGTACCAATTATTTCTGACCGCGTAATATTAATTATGCTCAATATTAATCCTAAAATTTCGACCGAGGTATCCTCACTGTTTATTGAAACATTATTTTGTATTAACAACTGTATTTGCAGTGGTAGTAATTATATAACCTAATACCATATATACATTTACATGAATAGCATTGTTACTGGGACCAAATGAAGAAATAGAATAAATATTTACCTACATATAAAAATAACATTAACTCTGGTCAATATAGATGTCAGACTGTTTGTGTGAAGTAAACTAAAGTAAAGAACTTATAAATACTTAATTGCATGCGAGTGAAGCTTTCTAGAGGCAATCTCAAATCACAAATTAGTTGGTAAATAAGTGATTTACCGGTGTTTTTTAGTATGGATAGACTTTTAGTTGACCCAAATAAGCACTACCTGGCTACGGCCCGGTTCTTCTAGGCTTTTGTGCTTACCACCTTCGACAACATCAATTCTAATATTATTTAACCATGTATTTCAGACGCCAGGCCCATCTCCTACCTGCAAAGCTTATGATAAGACAGCGTTGCTCACAAATGATGACATTATTGATATTGTTAGTAGAATCAACGACAGAAGAAATTTTGTTGCAATGGGCAAGTCGAAAACACTTCCACAAGCAGCCAACATGAAAAAAATTGTAAGAAATTTTCAATTTCTAAAATGTTTCCACTTTAATAAAAAAATAAAGATTTTGAATTTCATGACGTGGAATATTAACCTAAAAGCAATTAAATGTATTCTAGAGATGGTCTGAAGAACTGGCCACCGTCGCCCAGCGGTGGGTGGATCAGTGCGACGAATCTTTTAGACCGGATAAAGAGGACCAATGCAGGGATTTAGGTAAAAGAGTATATTTAAGACATATAAAAATATAATTCAAATTCATTTGATTCCCACTCAAGACAAAAATGTGTTGTTTGAATACATTGCCGCTTATGTCAACAATATCTTTATTACTTCCTATCCTAATTTACGAATGCGTTGGTTTGTTACGCCTTCACGCCTCAACTACTCAACGGATCATCATGAAATTTGGCATGCAGATAGCCTTTGGTATGAAGAAGGACATAGACTATCCCGCTGGCGTACCGGGTACGAGCAACTAGTAATATATTTTTTTATTTACAGCCACATTGAAAGTTGGTCAAAGTATAGCTACCATTTCCGGCCCAGCCCCAGGGCTTCACGTGGAGAGTTACGTCGAAATATGGTTTATGCAGACCTTGGATTACACGGGAAACATATTTTATTATAACATGTTAGCATTTTGTTTGTAATTGGGCTTATTTCCAAAGGTCCCACTTTCTGAAGCCTGAGTACACTAATTTCAAATTACTTTTTCAGATCCCAAGACAGCAAAACAAATCATTTTACTCAACTAATATGGGCGGACACAGAACTCGTTGG
Source organism: Polyploca ridens (assembly GCA_951394255.1). Taxonomy (NCBI): domain Eukaryota; kingdom Metazoa; phylum Arthropoda; class Insecta; order Lepidoptera; family Drepanidae; genus Polyploca; species Polyploca ridens. The sequence continues at coordinate 11,459,073 of OX596253.1, forward strand.
ATGTGCCAAAGCGAAATTCTATGTATAAACATTAAAATGAAATGAATTATAATTACATTGAACCTATTAATTCAATCGACATTAATTCGTATTTTAGGTATTTTCCAAAAATAAAATGATAGAGAGAATAGTTTGTAACTTCGCACCGAAAGGAAATATTCATGGAAAACCAGTTTATTTAATTGGATTACCAGCCACTCAGTGTCCCCAAAACATGATATCAGATGACAAATTCCCAGGACTATGTAATTATCAAAATAACGAAAATGGTAATTTGAAATTTGTATCTAATTTGTCAGCAGCTTTTCATTATCGGAATAATTAATCATATCGTTTGCTTACAGTAAGAAAATTTACATCGCAGCGTCCCTTAGTGAGCAGTTTACTTAGGATCCTTAATTTGTCAAATAACTCAGTGAAGCAAGAAATAGATCCTATTCGCAATAACTTAAAACAAATAAATTTGAACAGTAATCTGTCCAATGATAAAAGGAATCAGAAAACGAGACATGTCTTTTTAGACAATCCCCACGGTAAGAGTAATCTGTACTCGAGTGCCAATGAAAGATTTACTCGGTCGATCAAATAAATTAAAATAAAACTACACTCACTGGCATAGAATTTGGCCCAAGCTCGAAATTTCATATAAAACAAGTTCTTTGTTAAAAATGTCAATTTTAATACAAGCTTTTTTTCGAGTGACTGGACTTTTTGTTGACTGTACTTGCGACAAAGTACTCATCAAGACGAATCAAACGAGCCCAAACACGATGGAGTTATGTGGTTTTATTACGGAGTTCCTATGGCCACCTTCCAGCTCCATCATCAGATCAGCTCCAAGCCATCAAAATATTGCATTGTCACGCGATTTGCATATTCGTGCAAAATTTCAGCTCAATCGGAAACCGGAAAGTGGATCAAAGGGGATAGAACCTTTGTGGCATAGCTAGCCGCCGCCATTTTGATTTTTTTTCAATGTCGCGGCGCACGATGTAACTAGTATATATGGGTAGAGGACACTTATACAAACAAAAAATGTTAATCCATATGGTGGCCTAAAGTGTCACGTTTCCGAGATATTTGGAGGTAAAGATCGCCATATGAGAATTATGACAATCATTAAAAATTAACTTATAACGTGTTTATATGCATTCTATTGTATTCAAATAATAGTTCCCAGGTTGATTTATCAATTTTTTAACCGACTTCAAAAAAAGGAGGAGGTTCTCAATTCGAAAGGATATATATTTTTTTTTTAATATTTGTTACCTCATAACTCCGTAATTTATTAACCGATTTCGAAAATTCTTTTTTTATTTGAAAGGGTCCACTTCCCGTTTGGTCCCATCAGATCAGGATTTGATTACTTCTTAGTGTACTTTGAAGTCGGTTTAAGTTTTTTGTAAAACAGTCCAATTATTTGAATAGAGTAAAACTAGGAGCACGAAAAACAATATTTTTAATTACTTACCTACTAAACAGCATCGTAATATTCGCTATGAACCACAATGTTGTCAAAGAAGCTCGGATCGTGACTTGTTTTCCATCTTTTCATTATTATACAAACAAAAATGTCAATACTTTTCCTAAAATCTATGTTACCAAGTTAATTGGAACTAAAGATCGCTAAGTAATGCTCCCTGGGCACCAAAACCCGATGCCGCGGCCGGCCCGACCTAATAAAACTTCCACCTAAATGAAAGTCCCGTCTTCGTGGAAGACTGCTTACGTTCACACAATGCCAAAAAGGGCGATAGATCAGACCCGACGTATTACAGGCCTATTGCCATCACCTCCCAATCTCTCCAATGTGATCAACACGCAACTCTTGAGATATCTAGAGGATCACGATTTGTTGAGTGACCGACAATATGGCTTCCGCCATAGTGCCTTGGCTGTGATGTGTCTATGTATACACTAGAAGGTCACATGCCGAGTGGTCACTTGCCATTGAGAGTCAAGGTGGCGAAGGCGTTCGATCGGGTCTGGCACCGGTGTCTTCTAACGAAGTTACCAGCATATGGGCTTCCCGAGGGACGATGCAAATGGACCGCCAATTTTCTATCCAGCAGATGCATAAGAGCTGAGAGATATAAATGCTGGCGTCCCGCAAGGATCTGTACTGTCCCCAACACAGTTCCTGCTGCATATTAATGAAATGCTGTCTATTGACGGCATTCATTGTACAGAGGACGCGCATCGCCCGCGCTGCACCACCTACCCAGCCCACTGACCCACTGCCTGTGTCTACTACGTCGGCCCCTTTTACGAAGCCCATGCCTTAAAAGGAATCGAAGCGGGCTTGTGATGATGGTTTTGAGATAGTGCAAAGCAGGAAGCACCGTCAGAAAACGAATAAGAACCGATGCGGCACAGCTCCTGTGGAGCTCAAGCAAACCATGCGTGCTGCCATGCCAAACATTCCGGTGTATATTTCTCGTCTACACTACTCCACCAAGGCGGAGGACATCGTGGAGTACATTCGCCAAAGAATCAAGTACTCGCTGAGGGTGCAGCTGTTGGAATCGAGCCGCAACGTCAACTTCAAGGCGTTCGTGGTGCTAGTATCAACATGTTTTCTGCACCTCGTCATGGAAGAGGACTTTTGGCCGCAGAACTTGGTGTTCCGTCGCTTTCGCGGACAAGTGCCACATGATCGCACGAAGACATAGTGCAGTGCAGTAGTGTTAACTAACATAGGCCTAAATGTTTTATACTAACAAAAATGTTTTAATATAATATTTATGTTAGTTTGTAAGGTATTTATCTATGGGCCACAGTAGCCTGATAATAAAGATGTATTATTATTATTGCAAATATTCCTCGTTTCGTGCTGGAGGTAAGCCGCGAACGGCTTGTGTCTGAAATCGAGAGCTCACTAACTAGTGTCTCCGATTACGGTCGACTAAACCTAGTCCATTTCAACCCCACTAAGACCCAAGTATGCGCGTTCACCGCTAAGAAAACCCCATTTACTGTGGCTTCACAATTTCAGAACACGGACATCAGTGAAAGCATCGGGATCCTCGGCATCGACATTTCTAACGACGTCATTAGGCCGTCTAGAAGACAAGGTTAAGCTAGCATCCTAAAAACTCGAAATGCTCAACAGAGCGAAGCAGTACTCTTACCTGGATACCAGTTTGGGCCTTTAGACTCGGTTCAGTGACGTGTCATTAGAATCGTCGACGAACCCGAGCTCACAAGCGGCTTAGGGCCCCTCAATCTGAGGAGACTTTGCCTCCTTATGTGTGTTCTATCGCTTGTACAACAGACAGTGTTCTGTAGAATTGTTTAACCTGATGCCTACGGCTACCTTCTACCATCGCTAGTCTTGCCATTGACGGGAAGTCCATCCTCACACATTGGAACCTAAATAGTTTCGAACTATGCGGTCTCAAAGGAGCTATCTTCGCTTACAATCAGGCGGGCCGTATGTTTGTTTGCTACCTAAGTAGTGTAAAAAACTTTTATTTAAAGGTTTGAAGCCACGGCTTGTTTCTATTATGTGTTTTATTTTATTTTTAAAACCGTGATGCACTATTATTTGACCACTAATGCTTAAAAACAAGAACATAAATTGTACATCAACATTCAAATATTGTCATTCGTCTCATATTATATATACATCGATATTCCAATATCTCGGTAACAAGATATTTTAAGACAAGTATTGTAATTTTTGGTTAATAACGGCGACATGGAAAACAAGTTAACCACTACGATCCGAGCTACTTGACAACATAGTGTTTCATTGCGAATATTGCGATGCGGTTTAGTAGGTAACCAATTAATGAATATTGTTTTTTCGTGCTCCATGTTTACTATATTCTAATAAATAGTTAAATCAACCTGGGAACTATTATTTGAATACAATCTAATGCATATAAACACGTAATAAGTTCATTTTTAATGATTGTCGTAATTCTCATATGGCGATCTTTACCTCCAAATATCTCGGAAACGTGACACTTTAGGTCACCATATTGCTTAACATTTTTTGTTTGTATAAGTGTCCTCTACCCAAATATATCACTTATACCGTGCGCCGCGACATTGAAAAAAAATCAAAATGGCGGCGGGTGGCTATGCCAGCTCCCATACAAAAATGTTCGTACCCCTTTAACTTGCCAAATTCTATTACAGACAACGGGACAGGTGAAACTAAATAAAAGCTTGTAATAATAGGGTGTTTTCAGCAAAGATTTTATCTTCTTTTATATTTATTGTAGCACTGTATTCGGTATTATTAAAAAGATAGAAAATTCAGCATTTGCAAACTTTTGAATTTACTGTGCTATTTCTCGTACCATATGCCAAAAATGTTAATTAGTATGGAAGGTGCAATTTTGAAAATGTTTGTGTTTAAAAGTTTTAACACCTCTAATAGCAAAAATTAACTTTTCCACATTTTAATGACAACACCGTAAGTTGGCGCTTTTTACCTTTGAAACGATATCAAATGCCTTGCAAAAACCTAATATTGAAGTAGAAAAAAAAATCTTTGTTGAAAATACCTCTTTTGTATTTATATAATATCTTTGATGCAGGTGCTATGAAACGTTTCCCTCCAACACAAGGGCCCAACTTCTGGAATAATCCAGCAAATAATTCTAGAAAAAACGGAAATTACCATTTCCAACGTGAAAGAGGACATTCACGAGTATATCATGGCTACGATAACCAAAGAAACAATTTTGCAAGTACAAATAAAGCAAATACTGAACAAAATTTTAGAAGGTACGATTATACAACTGAATCACTGAGTTCTTATTCCAATCACGATTTTAGAAAGTATTATCGAAGTGAGCAATGCACTCGAAAAGCACAAGCGCATGGTTTTTGTTCTCCGAGTGGGTGTAAAAATGATCAATGCACAAGAGGACTGACAAAAGAATGTTGCCAACAAACAGTCAAATGTTTCCATCCTGTTTCACCAAAACCAGAACCATGTTTAAATCCTACTTCACGTCATGAATGCCTTCACGACCTTTGCTCATGTAATAACCCAACTACTCCATGTTCAACGCCATTACCGTGCAATCATTTCAAATGTGCTCATCTAAGCACCAGCTCTTCTCATATGAATTGCCGTAAAGCAATGAGTAATCGAGATGATTTCATGAAAGATGAGACCAAGAAGCCTACTGAATTTCATTACTATGATTTATTGCCTAACATTGGAATGCGCAGTGGTGATAAAAAAAGACTCCACGATGACCCAATTATTTCAGATGACACTAATACTTATAAATCTTTAAAGAAAATACACAATAATGGATATGTTTCATCAGACCGAAATCTTAAACAGGTAAAAGATGTTATGGACTACCCAAAGTCTAATGATCAAGATCGTGACTATTTATATGGTTCATTTGCTTCCAGTGAAAAGAAAAAACGAGAAGTAGAAGACCAAATCCATTCTCTCAAGCCATTTTGGCAAATGAATGAACTCAGTCATATTAAACCTACGCAGTTAAAAGCAATAAGATATACAACCCTAACTAATAAAAGAAATAGAAAAACTAAGAAAACTTCTGTGGCAACCACAAAAAGACCTATTAGTATGGAGTCTATAACAATCACATCAAAAGAATCACTTTTGACAAGTAATAATCTTAGAGATAAAATAATACGTAATCATCCAACAGAAAAGTATTTATCATTTGAAGAATTAATGCATTTAAGGAAATTAACTACTACCAAAGAATTAGATTACGATGCTAGGCGTCAAGCGAATAGCCAAGCTGTGAGTGATACCACAAAAGCTGCAAGTACAAGTGAATTTACTGCGAATACTCCATTTATGCGAAAAAAGCATTGTACTCGTAAACTAACATGTACTTGGACAGGATCTACAGTCACCGGCCAAGATGGAAATGTCATTCCTGCTGGAGGTGGAGACCGTGGATCACGGACTCCACCAGGATATGTTGACGGTTGTACTCGCACATCTACTTGTACTCGTGAATTTATGAATAGAAATAGACTTTCAACCGCCTCAGATAGTTCCTCTGAACCTACTCCTGAAGATGAAGATTATTGTGAACGTCGCTCACTCAATGTCCGAAGGCGAAATTCTGACGAGCAAGCTGTAACCGAAGTAGATATTGGGTATCAGGAAGCTTACGTTAATACTCCACAATCGACTTCTTACATTTTTTATGAAACTGTTACAAAATCCAATAAGGATCCAACTAAAGATCAGATTACAACTGCTGAAAGTGAAAACAATTGTGTCTGTTATTATAATAATGCAAGAATAAAGAGAGACAAAAGTAACAATCGAATAGTCGATGATGATATTGAAACAAAATTTGCAAATGAACCTTTGTCTTACGTCGAACTTTACTACTTAATATTAGGTAATATAATAAAATCATGGGAAAATCACCGATATTCATATAAATCAAGAAATTGTTTATGTAACTGCTCGTTGGAAAAATCGAATTGTTTAGTCCTTAAATTATTTTCATTATTTTGTATTATTCTACTACATTAAGTTAAATTGACGTAGAATGTAATCATTAATAGTGATGATATTAAATAAATCTAATACATTTAGAAAAACGTAATTTATTTATATATGAATAAATTTTATAGAATGACTGAGTATAATTAAAAAGGTTGTAGATAAACACTTGGCTGAGCAATTACGAGCACAATGAAACTTTTGGTTAAGTTTCAATTCCTTCAAATCTGCTGCTATTCTCCTTAACAAATACTTGTATTTTATGATGAAATTTTCCATGTCAGATTTATAAAGGGTTACAAATCTCTCTTTGAATTTTTGCGATTTTACTTTATTTTTATAATATCTTTTGGTGAAATATTTTTTATTATTACTTGTTTTCGGGTAACGATATTGTTTCATGTTTAATAGGTGACCTCTATCATTTCTTTTTTTAATCGAATGAAGTTTTGTTTCACTCGTGTTGTTATGGTCTAAACCTGAAACCGAAGATTTGTATTTTCTTATATTATGGAATTTCATCCTTGATCTATTGTATCATCAACAGTGTCCTCAATACCTTTTAAAAACTTTTTCATAACTTTATACCCTTCTTTGTACATTTTCATATCGTCTGGCGACAGTAAATACATAGTCGTTGTACTTTCAGAGACTGAATCTGATTCGAGAATTTCGTACAAAAAATCTTTAGTCGCCGAACTTTTTCTTAAGTCTTCTATTTCTAATACCATGTCGGATACAGGCAAGTTAGTATTATCGTAATAAGAGTCTGTTGTTTCAGCACTGGTTTCATCAACATTATCTTCAGGGAAGAAATAATGCCCTGTAAAGTCCTGATTAAGCTTAATTTCTGCGAGTTCAGCCTGAATCTTTACAGGATTAACTGCTATAGAATGTGTATTCTGTTGTATTGTATCTGAATTAGGCATTTTATCTAAAAAGAAATACATTTATATTACCACCATACCTATGATCATAATAAGAATAAGTTATGTTAGACTTCGAATACATACCATCACTTCTAAATATTACAGCTTCAACTAAATCAACCAGTAGCGTAGAATTTACGTAGTCACTTTGAGGTATTTTTGTTGTTGTGGAAGGTATTTTTTTACTATAAATTCGGCTGGCAAATGCCGCTACACTAGAATCAGTAAAAGTATTTTCCGTCGATGAATTATTGGTCAACAGTAATTCTTTTAGAACAGGATCGTTAATCAATTTTTTCTTCAATAATTCTATAATTTTATCAACTGTTAGAATATCTTTACATGTATCAGCTTTTACTGTGGTCGAAGCGAACGGTTGTCTGGAATATTCAAGTAAATGAGAGAAATAATCAAACGGTGTATAGTTTTCTTCCTCTGTTATGACTCCTGATGATGATGCAGATGTTTGGTTGGTTTCTTTAGATATATTGGTAATATTATTATGTAATGATGTTTCAGATTTGGCAAGATCCTCAGTGACTGGATTGCTATTTTTTTCGGACGTATCCATAACAATAGCTTCAGTGTTCTCAATTTGTTCATCGAATATAGTTTTAAGTGCAAGCCGTTTTATCTCTGTGGACTTACTGCACAGTGATTTGTAATCAGAATCACAAATACAACCAAAAGGACATTGGGAACATGGCAAACCTTCTATGTAAGCAGTTTCAGAATGGTGATTGCCACCTGGGGCAAAATTACAGACAAGTCTGTAAATTGTCTTATTTCTTGATCCAACAGCTTTTATACGCTCCTGTAGAAACAACATATCATTCAAAATGTATGATCAACATCAATAAAAAGTAGCAGTAATACTGTTTTACATAAATTGCTTACTTTAAACTTAGCACCGCCACATCCAACATTACTCGTTGCAGCCCATATAAGTTGTGTGAAATAATCATAGTGTGAATACCCAGTGTTAGCTGACCTGCAATTCAGTTAATCATGGTCATAAACACGAAAAGGTTTTCATGGAATATGTGCGTAGGTACTCAAGTAAACCCCACTAATAGAAAAAGTAGCTTAACTTACGGCTGATAATGGTGTACAACAGATACATTAGTATTTAACAGTTCCATAAACCACACGTCCACTAACGTAGCCGGACTCATTCCTGGTGATTCGCCAAAAATAGTGGCTATATTTTGACCCACGTATACTTTTCCTGTAATTTACTGTTTCATCAATCGAGATAATTAATAAACATGAAGGCTTATATATCATATATAAGGAAGGATAATTAATAATAATGTAATGATAATTAGAGCATAAATGTGGAAAATTGTGTAAAGGGGGCTATACTCTTAGTAGGAGTTAGACATGGACGAATAAAAAAAACAGGACTGACCATCGCCTTATAAGGAAGTTATAGTACTAGTCCAACCAGGCAAAAGTGATACTGAGCCTTATTGTCACGTACACTCAATGCAGAATGACAACCGATCGACATACTATGGTTTACATGTGTGCGTGAGGCTTGTATTTACAAGACGGGGCGCGGCAAACTTAGGGTGCTTCATTTCGTATAAGACGACGCTCCGTCCTGATTTTTTATACGTCCAGAATAAGCAGAAGCTAGATAACTATTAACATAGCTATCTAACTGTTAAAAGGGCCATCTGAAGCCATGCCGGGGCCCTTGGGCACACAAGAATTTGAGGCCCCATTAGAGGGTAAAAAAGTGAATACCAAAAATCATTTTTATGTTTAGTATGGTTGAAATTAAAAACTGGTCTGGTGTCCGATTAACATTTTAATTTAGAATGTTGAAGGTAATTCTAACTTCCATTGCAGTGTAAGCGGTTACGCCTTTCGGGGGCCCCGTGAGTGTGGGAGCCCTGGGCCCGGGCCCCTTGTGCCCTAATGGTAAAGACGGAACTGACTGTCAATAACAAACTTGGCAATATGTTAAAGCTAATTAAAAACCACTATAACATCGATAATAATGCCATTATGTGTTCAGATTACGTGTTGTAATGGAATATGCTACAAACAGCCTCGGCTTACCATACACATTGATTAAACGAATGGAATGAAGAATTAGATTCACTGCTAACCTAAATCTCGACAAGCATCTGCAACATTGGGTAAACTATGTTGAACACATTGATTTGCCCAACGTTGAGCCGATATTTCCAATTCATTGTTCCATTCCTGAGGGAAAATTTCAAATGTAAATTAGATACCAGCCTAGCCTATCTGTGTTCAATTTAATCAAATTTGCAATCAGTATTGCGGTATAAAAATAAGTTTTTTTTCAGAATTAAACCGTTGTAGATTCCATTGCTCACAAAGTAGCTTTAGCTTCCTATCTGCTTGGCAGGTATCAGGGATTGTCGACTCAAAAGACACTACTACAAAATAATTTCTAACAAAAAGAACTATGTAAATGAAATTTCGTTTGTTTTTTAAACTGAATGATACACACCGATTTCGTCAGTAATGCGTGCGTGTAGTATGGGCATGCTACTTTTTACCTACTGAATAATTCTTGTATTATTTGAGTTGATTAGTAGGTATTTGATTATTTTTTTATCAAGATTTGAGACATTAGGTGGTATCAAATTCAAAAGATTATCCTATTTATACTGATACATAACAAACTAATTTCAGATTGACGATTAAAGTTGTTATAAATTATGTCTGAAGTCAAAGAACCATTTTCATCATATTTGCTGCAGAAGGAAAAGACCGGATTTCACCAGAAGCAACCTTATTTCTTCGACTATTTATTTTATCCAAAATTGCTTTCTTCACTTTTTCGTTTGTCACTGTTTTTTCAAAATCAATGCAATGGCGCGCGGGTTCATTGGACTGAAATGAAATAAAGCCAAACTCATCCCTCATTACAACTTTTCGATAGACCTACGCATGATAAAACTCATGGAACAATCTTTACTTTCTTAATCCCTTACATCGCAAAATATAGGTATCCACTGATTAATGTGACTAACAAATATAATGAAAAGGTAATTCTATTTGTAGATACGAGTAAATTTTACATAGTACGGTCAGACACCACAGGTGACACAGCCTACTAAGAAAATATTTACGTTATTTCATATGTTAGTTTCATAGCATGTTAAGTGCCTTTAATGCGTGCTAGCTATTTAAATAATAACCAATACGTAGTTACGTAACCAATTTAATTAGATACGGAATAAGAAGTTATTAGTGTATTTGAATATAATACGCATCAACATGGTAGGTACCTGGAATTTACATAACGTATGTTGCTTGGTATTTTCACAATAATCTGAACTGCAATAATCTGTGCCATTGCATATTATAACATTAAATAGTAAATAAAAAGTAAATAATATTTGTTTTACAATAAACATTATAATAAAAAAATACTTTTGATAAATATAAAAATATCATAAAGTTACTTTACCTACTTCGAAATCAAGGTGGCTTACATTTTATTACAATAAACAGGTAAGTACCAATACCTAATTGTATCTATGGTTCCATGAATATTATGAATTAGTAGAGAAGTAGACATGTAGCGCACCTTAGCAAATAATAAAGTTAAATATTTTTTGGTTAAAAGCTGTTGCCAAGCTTCTGAAAGCTGGGTTAGAGCTGGTTACTAGCTGAATCTTAGTCTGTAATGGCTGTTGAATTGCTGTGTCAGCCCTTGTACAGCTCTTTTAATGAGTGTACAGCTATTAATCAGCCCCTGCACAGCTTAGGGCTGGTTAATTTGGGGCCCAAATCTGGTATACTAGGGCTGAGTAGCGTGCTAGTCAGCCCTTGTACAGCAAACTAAGACAGCCTTGAGTGTTCAATTATTCTGTATTCCATCCAATATCCAGCTGTCATGTGCTACTTGGGCGGTACCAATCCAGTTGCAGAAGGGTGTAAGAAAGGGTGACGTAATTTCCCCGAAACTCTTCACCACTGTAATGGAGGATGTATTCAAGCTCTTGGACTGGAAAGGATATGGCATTAACATCAATGGCGAACACATCACTCACCTTCGATTTGCCGACGATATAGTCATAATGGCGGAATCGCTGGAAGCTTTGAACATCATGCTCAATGACCTCAACAGAGGTTCCCAACAGGTAGGTCTTAATATGAATATGGTCAAGACAAAAATTATGTCTAATGCCAATGCCGGTGATTGTTGGGAGCACTGTTCTCGAAGTTGTAGACGAGTATGTTTACCTAGGGTACTTAAATTGTCCAACTAGGTAGGTCCAACTTCGACAAAAAGGTCAATCGAAGAATCTAACTCGGCTGGGCAGGGTTCGGGAAGCTACGGCATATCTTCACGTCTAAAATACCTCAGAGTCTGAAGTCTTCAATCAGTGCGATTTACCAGTGACAACATACGGGACAGAGACGTGGTATTTTACTGCTGGCCGCATAAATAAGCTTAGAAGCTATCGAGCGGCGAGCTATGGAACGAGCTATGCTCGGAATTTCTCTACGTGACAGGGTCCGAAATGAAGACATTCGTAGGAGAAGGAAAACGACGGACATAGCTCGTAGAGTTAGTAAGCTGAAGTGGCAATGGGCAGGCCACATCGCTCGAAGAGCCGATAACCGATGGGGAAAAGAGGTTCTCGAGTGACGACCACGTATTGGAAAGCGCCGAGCGGGACGACCTCCCACCAGGTGGACCGACGACCTGATCAGAGTCGCTGGGCGCCGCTGGATGCAAGCGGCCCAGAACCTTTCGAAGTGGACATCAATGGGGGAGGCCTATATTCAGCAGTGGACATCTATGGGCTGATATGATGATTCATTATCCAATAACTTTTTTCCTTTTTTCGTCGTTTAAAATCAAATGTGCAGCAGCTACATATAGCAACTTCGTAATCACAAATGATTACTTACTTACCCGTGTACAACCCACCAACTTATCAGTACAGACGAGGGTCACGGGTTGGCGCCACCATCGGCAGTATTGTTTACATATTTGACGTTTAGTTCCAATTTTGACCACCACCTGAACAGATAAGTTGGTCTGTAAACACAAAATCCGAGGGCAATATTTAATATCAGTAGAACCGGCAATAATTGAACCACACATTGCACGGCAAGAAATGATCATAAGATTGAGCATGACTGTGATGCTGGACAATGGTGCTGGCACTGATTTCAAAAATAACGCCAGTAATATAGGGTGACTGGCAATTAGAAGAAGAAGAAGAAGAAAAACATTTATTTGCCACACACCTTAAAATTAACAACATAATATGAAAACAGTATAAAAAAACGGAAATTGTGTGCAGACAAATTGGCCATCAGCTCAGCATAATTAGTAAACGATACTTAGACACATGATAACAAACAACTTTCCCAAAGAAACTTTTTTTATAATTTACTTAGCACATGAGCCTATAATATTTAGTACCTAACAAGAATAAGAATACACCATCAGCTTTTATTTAATGTCGTTATTTATCCCTATTTGTTTCTTTGGAAAAGTTGTTTGTTATCATGAGTACAATCATGTGTCTAAGTATCGTTTACTTACCAGTCACCCTACACATAATATAAAGTCAATGGGTGCTGGGCATTGCCGGCTACACATTCCGTGAAAATGTTGATCATTTACAAGTTTTTATAAGGACTTATTTTTTGGCAGTGTTTAATTAGTTTACAATTTCTACGTAAAATCACTAATACCGTCTCAGTCATAGGCGTCATAGCCCGTAAGAATCAGGTTTTAGTAAAATGGTGGACCTGTGTGTGGCCGTGCTATAGAAAAAACACAGACTTTTTGAACCAACTTGAAAAGTGATTATACACTTGTAATTAATTTAAATTTCAAAACACCACCAATTATTACCTACCTTACATTAAAACTCAAACAAAATCGTTATGAAAATAAAACGAAAACTCAAAGTCACTTTGCAAGTTCCCGCAAAAAAATCCAACAAAGTCCATTTTTTTTGTTAATTTGTTCATGACCATGGATACAAAGTCCTTCAGTCGCATACATTTTATTTATAATATCACATTTCATATAGTCCGCACATTAACTTTCACATAGTCCGCATTATCAGTCACCGTCCAGTCATGTTTTAGTAAAGTGTTCATTGTACTAAAACTTTTCATGGACTTTTTGAGACAACTTGTACACATAATTCATTTCATTTCACTTCACTGGTGGTATTTTATTCAATAAAGATCAATATATGTGCACCAGTGAAGTGAAATGAAATGAATATGTGTATCGTGACTTTACAAGTTGTCTCAAAAAGTCCCTGAAACGTTTTAGTACAAAGACTTGACAATGGTGCCGATTCTGTTGTAAATCGCACTAAACTAATTTTAGTCACATCTCATCTCTTTCTTACGAGCATGATTGAAAAAGGATAGAACATATTTTAAGTTGTCAAATTAATCTTTGCCGTCTTATTTTGCGTGTATTTAGGCGTGACAGCGATAGATGGCGACTAAATTTATATTGAAAACAAGCATTGGACTAATTTGACAGGACTAAATTTCTTACATCCTTTTCTTATGTTCTTTGTTAGAAAGAGACATAGTGACATTAAAATTAGTTTAGTTGTGAACAACAGAATCAGGGCCAATGACCACCATTTTACTAAAACATGACTGCATAGTGACTGATCATGCATACTATGTGAAAGTGAATGTGCGGACTATATTAAAGTGATATTATAAATAAAATGTATGCGACTGAAGGACTTAGTATCCATGTTCAAGAACAAATTAACAATAATAACATGTAATGTAATCGTAGATTGAGAATTAGGAATGTAATGAATTGTAATGTTCCGATTCACTCTCCCAAAAAAAAGAGTTGATAATCATCAAAGTGAATAATAAAACTCGTTATAACCACTACGTCTTAGTAAAGTAATCACCAAATTAGAAACCAATTGGTAACCAAAATGTAATATACCTAACTAATGTAAGTCTAAATTAATGTTGGACAAGTTGTAGGCATAGGTTGTAGGTACACACGGGAACACATCAAGCAAGCTATACATTTCCAGTATAAGCTGATCTCGCATTGTATAGGATTTCCGTACAATGAGTGGTCAGCTTATATTGAAAATGTATAGCTTGATCTGTAGCCGTGTGTACAACAAAAATGTGGTAGTAACTATTACACCGTCCTATTTTTAGGATCCTAACTAGGAAATAGGAACGTGTAATCGCAGAAAGAACGGTTAGTGTCCTAAGTAGTGAGATAGGAAGGTCCCAACCGCTCTACTTCCTTAAACAGGAAAGTGTAATCGCGTCGCTCCGATTTAGGACGTTTAGGGATGTAACATTGTTCTTCGAAACATCGATGTTTTGAAATAATTATATAAGGCCCTTCTAAAGTCTTGGCGTATATTTTGAGGGATGAATGTATAGGTCATTAGTAATCAAAAAACAATAATAGAAAAATAATCCGTACATTGAAAATACTACATTATTTATAAATGAATACTTGGTACTTACTTACATGAAGTTCAATTTTGTTTTTTATTTTTAACATAAAGAAGCTCATTTGTATTCATTAAAATTTTAAGTTGTGTGATCGGTTTGAGAGAATAAAAAACTTAAAACATCGGAAGATCATCGATGTAAGTATCGTTATATTTTTTTTAAATCGACCTTTGTTACTTCCCTACGAGTCGTCCGTCCCGCTTTAGTATAGTTGATATACTCTTTGCCGCGTCCTATTTAGAAAGCAAGATAGTGTAGTGTAATAAGTAGCTTCCTGCTTCCTAATTAGAACCATCCTAGTTAGGATCCATTGCATTGGTAGTAATGGAACGTATTGTACAGTGCTGCAAACTCTCCTTCTTTTCCAGGAGATTCCATGATTTTTGGACATGTCTCCTTATCTCCTTATTTATTTTTCAATTCAATGAAAATCTCCTGGATTTTCACGATGTGAGTAAAGTGTACGACATTTTATATTTTTATAAAAATAACGCCTGATATTGACATAACATAAACCAGTCAATGCTCTGTATAATCTGCATCTCTGTGTAAAACTTGCAAAGTGACGTTGCGTTTTCGTTTTATTTTCAAGAGTTCGTGTATTTTGAGTTATATTGCATGTTTATCGGTGGTGTTTTACCCAACAAAGATCAATGCCTGTGAAGTTGAAGTGAAATGAATTACGTGTATCGTGATTTCTCAAGTTGTTTTAAAAAATCCGTCAAAAGTGTTAGTACGATTACCACCTTTTTACTGAAACATTTGTATGTCTTATCGAAACTGAAAATTTTGTTAATGACAGAGCCGTCAATGTGGAAGTGATTTATAGTGACTAGAACTTATATAACTCGACACTGGTAAAAATTTGTCCTAATAAAAAGGATTTGCTTGTTAAAATTAAAACTAAGGTATAATCACAGACAACCCGGACGGCATTCTCGCTATCACAAAACTGAGGAACAGTAATGGCGGCGACTATTTATGTGTGATTATATTTAGGGTTGCCATGTTAGGCTAAATTTACCCACTCTTTTATTATGTTATACCACTATTATACTCAGACAAATATGTAACGGTAGACAAGTTTAAATGAAAATTAAGTGTAAATGTAGGCAGAATATACCGTATCATTTTAAAATGTTAATGGTGGCCAAATCTCGCTATGAAAATATCCTAACTAATATTATACATATCTGAAAGTGAGTTTGTTTGTTAATTTTATTTTTGTTCTGCTTTCATGCTTCAACTATCAACCGATCGCTAAAAAAGGGGTCGAAGATTTTTGTTAAGTCTGGCATATTCATCAAGCGCCGTTTTTTTTTTAAAGGCGGCTTTCAATGTAACATTAATACATCGATTGAGGACACTCATACGAATATAAAAATAATGGCGTGCCTATGTCCATAACGTTAAAGAGTTCTTTGCAAAAAAATATCGATGTTTGACATCTTCAATAACCATGAAAATTTAGTCATTAAATGTTTTTTCAACACACTCGCTAGTGAAGTGACGTTTTTAGTATCTTAAAGCAGCTTATTACGCACTAGTGCTTTTTACTTTCCATTACCGCACAGTTTTATGATAGGTATAATCCCGATTATGATACGTTTGTACTGTACAACCTGTACAAACTGTGTGTCTGTGCTGTACAAATTGTGTGTACACAGTTTGTACACACAACTACAAACAGTAGACGTGTTAACGTCTGTGGGGTCTCTGCGATATTATGGCCAAAATACATTACAATGTATACCGGGTGATTCCCGAATCACGCGGTATACAGGAAGACAAGTTCAAAAAATAAATTCTATTAAATAAATAATTCGAAATAGTTAATTTGATTACGATAGTCCAATAATTTCATTAATTTTAAATACAATAAGTACCTATATTTTACAACCTACGCGGTAAAATAAAGAATACGTACACATAAACTATTCTTTGATTATTTTAGGGCTCCATCCAGGGCATGAATCTCGGAATCTCGTAATATCGGAATCTCGGACCTTTTTTTCCGATATTACAATATCGGAATTGAGTGATCCAATATCGTAATATCGGAATCAGATATTTTTATCTATTTAAGTTTTTAAATAAAGCATTTAAGCGCGCCACAAGGTATGGTCGCCTAGAGCTATAAAATTAACGTATCGTACTTCAATTTTGTCTACCAGTGTTCAAAATGAGCGTATTTTTTCAACAAAATACGAAGTACATTATCCATAAAAACGCTTGACGCTTTGTTTTTAGGAAAATATTAGCAAGAAAAACGAGCGTTTAAAAAACAAACATACAATGGTGCTGATTCTGTTGTTTACAACAAAACTAATTTAGTCTTACTATACCTCTTTCTTCTGGCGCGCAAGCCACTTCGTCAGAGCGGTCAGACCTGAACAAGCAGATTGCGAAGATGGTACGTCGTGACCTTCTCAGCTCCAATACGCGCCAAATTGAACAGGCAATAGAGCGAAACCGATGGTCCAAAGTATTCACTCAGCAGCTTGGAAGGAGCCACCTGACGAAGCTGACGACGCATCATGGCAATATACCGCATTTTCAAAGCCGGAGATTTTCGCTGAGATTGAAGACTTCTATAGCCAGCTGTACGCTTCACATGCCCCTCAGACACAGCGTGACATTCACGATTCCAGAGCCACCCTGACTCAACAATATACCGACGAACTACCAGACATCAGCCAGGACGAGATTGTGTTAGCTCTAAAACAGCTTAAAAATGGACAAGCCCCGGGTGAAGACGGAGTTACTTCAGAAATTCTGAAGGTAGGAGGAATTCCTGTACTGAAGAAGAAGAAGAAGAACTACAGAGCCTCTTTATCTCGGTTATTAACTGCGGGAGAACTCCAAAGGCGTGGAACGGGAGTATTGTGGATCTGTTTTTTAAGAAGGCAGATAAACCCTTCTTAAAAACTATAGGCCCATCTCACTCCTGAGCCAAGTCTACAAGCTGTTTTCTAGAGTCATCACGAACCGTCTTGCCAGAAGACTCGACGAATTTCAGCCACTGGAGCAGGCCGGGTTTCGAGGAAGATTTGGTACCATAGACCACATCCACACAGTGAGGCAGATTATACAGAAGTCTTAGGAGTATAATCGGACCCTGTGTCTAGACTCAAGTGTGTCTGTGTCAAGTCTGTGTCTAGTCTGTGTCAAGTCTGTGTCTTTGTGGACTATGAGAAGGCCTTTGACTTCGTCGAAACCTGGGCTGTTTTGGAATCCTTGCAGCGATGTCAAGTAGACTATCATTACATCGAAGTGCTGAGATGTCTTTATGATGCCGCAACCATGAGTGCCCAAGTACAGGACCAGCAGTCTAAACCCATCCAACTACGCAGAGGAGTGAGACAGGGGGATGTCATATCTCCGAAATCGTTCACAAACGTATTGGAGGATATGTTTAAGACGCTGGACTGGAAAAGGATGGGCATAAACATAAACAGCGAATACATCTCACACTTACGATTTGCAGATGACATAGTATTGATGGCGGAGTCGCTGCAGGAGCTACAACAGATGCTGGATGGCCTAGTTTCAGCCTCGCGACGGCATGAACTTGGATAAAACCAAAGTCATGATTAAGATCACATTGATCCGGGATCAATCGTCGTAAATAGCCACCATCTCGAAGTTGTTCAGGAATATACCTACCTCGGGCAGATTCTGCAATTAGGTAGAAACAACTTTGAGAGGGAAGCCAAGAGAAGGATCCAGCTGGGCTGGGCAGAGTTTGGGAAACTTCGTAGGGTCTTCTCGTCACCCAAACTTTATAACGAACTAGTTGTCCCCCGAGTTAGCATCCCCGAGGAAGCTACTTTATCCCCGATACTGGGATATAGATACGGGGATAAAGTGGCTTCCTATAAGTGAAAAAGAAAACGAATCCGACCAGTAGTTCCGCAGATTAGCCAGTTTAACCAAACAAAAAAACTCTTCCACTTTATAATATTAGTATAGATAGATAATTAGTGCAGTTTATAAGGAATATGTGCAATTTATAAGGAATATGTGCAATTTATAATAAAAAAGTCTAATTCCGATATTAATATCGGAATTCCGATATTGAGATCCAATATCGGAAATCAATATCGGAATTGAAAAACCTTCCGATATTACATGCCCTAGCTCCATCAAATAATTCGCTTTCTAAAACGGGTCCGTTCGCCAAAAAAGATTGAGAACCACTGATATAAAGTATGTGTATAAGTCGCGAAAGTTTAAAATCAATTTATAATAAAATACATAGTATTAATAATAACCATAAAATATAACATTCCCATATTTCGGGTAATTTACACAAGTGAATATTGGCAACACTGGCTTTGTGACAGATTATTTTGTTCTGGTGAATGAATATTTGTTTTGATGTATAAAATCAAAACTAAGTGATTGAATTATTAATTTACCTGTGAAACGTGATTCCTGGTATTTTTTTCCTCCGGTCAGTACAGTTTTTACACCATTTCACTACACAAGACATGCTGTATTTTAATATTTTACGGCACCGCAGACGTATTGACTCTGTTGACGTTTATGTCGCGCGCACGACCAGACAAGAAAGCCCTGATAGAGTTAAAATTTATATGGAACAGTAACTAAATGACAGTTAATAATAAACCTTGTGTCTTATACGTCACAGTGGCATTTCGCGCACAATGGCCGCGGTTCCCCTTAAAGTTTAAACACAGACGGTCTGTATAAGGCGCGCGAAGGGGTAATGGCCGACTAATGTGTGAATGTGTGCGTGTCGGCATGTACGTACAGCGAGGTGGCCGACTCTGAGCGACACAGTTTTTTGTTAGCGAGAATACTTCCGCCTTTTTTAAATATCTCGCACCCTTCCTGGAAGAATGTTGTAAGTGAAAAGTGACAACTTTTCAGGAGCGTAAAAAAACTTTCCTAAAAATTTATCAACATTATTAAAAATATGTAGTATACATCAAATGATAGCTAAAACTACCTGTGACGGGCCTACGTGTTTATATTTTAAATTTACTCAATGTGTATTGAGAAAAACCTAAAAAGGAGCGTTGCGTAATTATTCTTCGAAACATATTAAACACTTGATGGAGTAATTATGAATATTGCATTGTTGACATGTTATGGAAGTTTCGCTGTTCGGTATTATTGCAGATAACTCTTTATTTGAATTCTGATTTAGTAGTGCATTTAATGTGTAAGTGTCGTTTACATAGGTTTTCCTCGAGCTACTCGTTTGTGTAAATAACGTATCAATTGTTATATAATATAATGTGGATAAAATTTTCGTGGATAAAGTAAGCAACTAGACTTGCACTACGATACCCACCAAATAAATTCGTTCAAAATGTATGTAAGTATGAATATGCTATTAGTCATATGGAACTTTAGTGAATAATTAAGTGCAAATATATTAACTTCGTTTTTATGATGGAAATATAAATATTTTAATGTTGCAATATTTTACATATTTGTATTTTATTCCTTAATTTTCAAGATAAAAATTATGAAAAAAATTGACAATATGTATTAGTTTTTTCTTGTTTTTTTAGTGCAATAAAAAAAAACACGCAAGTCGACTTGCATCTTTGTTCCAGGGGGGGGTGCGATCTGTGGGTATAATATAAAAAATCCTTTTAATCGAAATACAGCAAAAAGGGTATTTTTTTTTCTCCTTCTTTTTGAGCCTGTCTCCTGGATTTTTGGCATAAATATACTTCTTTTTTGCATGTTGGGGTTTGCAGCACTGGTATCGTATCATACGCACGCGGACTTTTTGGCGGGAACTTGCAGAGTGACGTAGCAGTTTCATTTTTATTTTCATAAATTCGTGTATTTTGAGTTTTATTGCATATTATCGGTGGTATTTTATCCAATAAAGATCAATCTATGTGCACCAATGAAGTGAAATGAAATGAATATGTGTATCGTGACTTTACAAGTTGTCTCAAAAAGTCCGTGACAAGTTTTAGTACAATGACTACCATTTTACTAAAACATGACTTGACGGTGACTGATCATGTGGACTATGTGAAAGTGAATGTCTGGACTAATTTAAAGTGATATAATTAATAAAATGTATGCGACTGAAGGACTAGTATCCATAGTCAAGAAAAAATTAACAAAAAAAAAAAAACATACGCACGCATATCCAATTTCTTTGGTATCATAAGAAAAAAAACATAACCTTGTTCGATGACAATTGATGACGACTTTTTGGCGGGAACTTGCAGAGTGACGTAGCATTTTCGTTTATATTTTCATAAATTCGTGTATTTTGAGTTTTATTATGTATTTTCGGAATTTTAAATATTTTGAATATTTTTAAAAATCCAAATCCTTAGAAACAAGAAGAATATGAAAGAAAACACATACATAACCAATGACTATTCTAAGGAAACCATGGAGAAACGCAAAGCAAGAGCAAGTAATTTTCGTGAAAATGAAAAAAGAAAAAGAACCCCAGAAACACCAAGTCCGAAGGGAACAACTAACGACACTACCAAGAAAATCCAAGGAACAGACGCTTTTCAACGCATGCGTGAGCGAGCCTACTCTATATCCGAAAAAAATACCTACCTCAAATAATAACCGGAAACGGAATATCACACAAAAACAAAACAACAACAGCAAAAATAAACTCACATTCCCCAACCCGACTGGTCCCCGTGGGGAATTAGACCAAAACCCTCCAATAACAAATCAAAAACAACATAATGGAATACACAACATCAAACCAACTCTACCCAAGCAAAACATTAACATGGAGATTCCAACATCCAAACAAACAAGAATATACATTGCTACCCTAAACGTATTAACACTGAGATCAGAAGAAAACTTATCAGAATTGTCAATGGCACTACAAAAAACCAACTGGGATATTCTCGGCATGAGCGAAGTGAGAAGAATGGGAGAAAACATTGTTGCACACCCAGACTTTATACTCTATCATATAGGGGAAACCCCAGGGAAACATGGTGTGGGATTTTTAGTAAGAAAATACCTAACAACACACATTAATGGATTTTATGGTGTATCAGAGCGCATAGCATTATTGAATTTAAATCTACCAGGTTACAAGGACCCATGGACCATTATCCAGATCTATTCACCCACAGAACAAGCAGAGATTGAAACAATTGACCAGTTTTACCAGGATTTGACCAAAACTTTACAGACTTATGCCCACAAAAATATCATAGTGATGGGTGATTTTAATGGTCAAATCGGTGAACGTCAACGGGACGAAGATGCAATTTTAGGACCCTATACATACAGCTCAAAACCTAAAAGCAGAAATGGAAAAAGGCTCATAGATTTTGCAATGGAAAATAACCTGACCATATTAAACACCATCTTCAAGAAAAAGAAAAATAGAATGTGGACCTGGTTGTCACCCGATGGCAAATCAAAAAACCAAATTGATTTTATATTGACCAATAAACATAAATTCTTCCCAAACATAAATGTCATCAATAATTTAAACTTTAACACCAACCACCGCATGGTCAGGGCTGAACTCAACTCATCCCAACCCAAGAACCCCAGACCAAAAATAAGTCTAGAGAATATAAAAGTTAACAAATATCTGATAGGAGAAATAGCCAACTTACTAAACTTGAAACTGAAAGATTACAAAAAAGAAACAAAAGACGCCGACATACAGGAGAAATACACTTGGTTGGAAAGTACAATCACAACCATTACTAAAGAACATAGCATAAGGAAAGAGACCCTAAAGAACAGGATGACAGAAAAAACTGTCAACCTCCTTGAACAAAGAGCAGCTCTAATAAGTGCGATAAATACAGACAAAAATAGGAAAGAAATTGCAAGAATTAGTAAAGAAATAAAAGAAAACATAAGGAAAGACAGGAGACAAAGTCGGATGGAAACAATAGAGAGACATATTAGACAGACAGGAGGAATAAAGAAGGCGTACAAAGAATTAACTAATAAGAAAAAATGGATTGTAAAGATGGAAGATAATAGTGGAGCGGAGAAGATTGGTAGGCGGGAAATACTAAAGATCGCTACTGACTACTACACCGAACTATACAAAAATAACACATATACAAGTGAAATAGACCTACCAGAAAATGAAACTGTACCTTTCATCATGCAGGAAGAAACGGAAAAAGCTATTGACACACAGAAAAACGATAAAGCTCCAGGGCCAGACGGTATAAGCAATGAAATACTAAAGCAAGCGAAAGTAGCAATGACACCAATACTCACAGACATCTTCAACAACGTGATTAACACAGAAATTATCCCAAAACAATGGACTGAATCCATCATAACTCTTATATTCAAGAAAGGGAATCACTGCGATATTGGAAACTATCGACCCATTAGTCTAATGTCTAATATTTATAAGATCTTTGCAAAAATTATTTTGAAAAGAATAGGAAAGAAACTTGACGAGCAACAACCAATAGAACAGGCAGGATTCCGCAAAGATTTCTCGGTACTCGACCACATCCATACTGTAAGACAAATAATAGAAAAATACGCTGAATACCAGCTTATATACTACATAGCTTTTATTGACTACAGTAAAGCTTTCGATTCTCTGATACACTCAAAAATATGGGAAGCCTTAAAGGAACTGGGTATAGAGCACAAATATATAAGAATTACAAAAAATATTTATAAACACAGTTCGGCTTGTATCCGACTCGAAAAACAAGGAAATAGGTTTCAAATACAAAAAGGTGTGAGACAGGGTGACCCCCTTTCACCAACACTCTTTCTGGCCGTATTAGAAATGATCTTCAGGAATCTGGAATGGAGAGACATGGGCATAAATATAAGTGGCCGCACGCTAACGCACCTACGATTCGCGGATGATCTTGTATTATTTGCAAAAACACCAGCTGACTTAAGCAAGATGTTAAATGATCTAGCATCGGAAAGTGCAAAGGCGGGATTGAAGCTAAATCCGGAAAAAACAAAAATCATGACCAATGGCAAGAAAGACCCTGTAACGGTGGAGCAGAATCAAATCTCCTATGTTGAAGACTACATATACCTCGGTCAACTGATGTCTCCAGAGGACAACGAAAACAAAGAAGTCGAAAGAAGAGTTGCGAATAGCTGGAAAAAATATTGGGGCCTAAAAGAAATAATGAAAGACAAGAACCTACACATCTCAACGAAAAGCAAATTATGTAACACATGCATCCTACCTGTGTTGGCATACGGGAGCGAAACATGGGCTTTAACAAAAAACGTAACAAATAAACTCTCCGTATGTCAACATGCCATGGAAAGGAGTATGACTGGGATCAAAAGGAAAGACAAAGTAAAGAGTAGCAACATCAGAAGTAAGACTAAGGTCCAGGACATAACTTTGAAAGTAAGGAAACAAAAGTGGAAATGGGCAGGCCACATGATCAGGGGAAAGGATAAATGGAGTAAAATGGTCACGCAATGGTACCCAAGAGATGGAAAGAGAAAGAGAGGTAGACCACAGAAGAGATGGGTTGACGACATCAGACAAGTCGCGGGAACAACATGGGGTAGAGTGGCCATAGAAAGGCCAGAATGGAGAAGATTGGAGGAGGCCTTTGCCACCTGGCAAACGGACACACAAAAATGGAATAAAGAAACAATCTATGAATAATAAGGAAATTGTCATGTCCGAATAAAGGCTATATATATATATATATATGTATTTTCGGTGGTATTTTACCTAATAACATGGAACAATTAACCCATAGAAGCGCAATGACGTACATTTTGCTTGAAATCTATTCCGCCAATTCCCCACCACCGGCAGTGCGCTGTGATTGGCTCATTCAAGGACACACTAAGATTTAGAGATGAGGGTGAAAATTGTATCGATATCGATACTTGTTGCACTAATATAAATGTAGGAGTATTCTAATATCAGTCGTTTGTCATGGTTTTTTACAAATATTTCTACGTTATCGTAACTAGCATGTTTGTTTATAATAATTGTTTGCATAGTATATTTTGGTATTAATTCGGCAGTATGATGTAATCATTCTCGATAATGGCTCTATTTTCATAAAATTTGGAATGCGCGGATTTTTGGGAGTGCAAACAATAGGTATAAACTGCACAAAACATGTTAATTTTAAATAGAACTTTATAGAACATTCTGGAAGGTTCGAGATTAATTCCGAACATTTCAGAAAGACATAGTATACCTATCGAAAGATCTCGAACCTAGTTCAGGAAGATTCTAGATTAATTTCGTTTGTTTTTCATGAATATTTCCGAACATACTGGATCATTATAGGTAAGGCGCCTTGGCGCTACGATTCACCGTTTGAGAGCTTGCTCGCCGCATTGTCCGCGTAAAGTTGTAAAGATTCTCTGAATTGTCACCTTCTGTCAGTTCAAAAAAAAAGAGCTGCGATTCATTCCTTCACGAGAACTTACATAGTGAACATCTCTTAGAATATTGTGAGTAAATAGTGAATAAAGTAAACCTCCTGCTTGCTTTGAAGAGTATAAGCGTGTTAAGCCTTCGGTAACAACAGTCCTATGAAATTAAAGTACTCCAGAAAGAGCTACCGTCTGGAACAACTGGCATCTGTCTAAATATTTTTCATGTTCGTACAATAAAATGTTAAGTAAATTACTAGATATATATATATATATATATATATATATATATATATATATATTTATTTAATATTACATTATATTAATTTAGTTATACTTACTTAGGTAAAAAAATGTTTCAGGGGCTATTTAAGAAGATAATAATAGTAGTAATGAAACAAAGTATATAAAGTCACAATATAAATGTATAATTTATTTTTAACTTCAACGTTATTGACTGTATAACCACTTTTTTGAAATTAGGTACCTAGGTCAGTGTCACCAGTATGACATAAAAAGAGTATGAAGATACCTAGTAGGTACGTGATAATAATAAAGTTAGGAACTTACAGTACCACAGACATATTTATTTTATAGTATAATTACCTAAATAATAAATACATCCGCGTTAAAAATATTGCAAATCATTTTATCTTCGCTGTTATGTATTCCAGTATTAATACAATATTGTAAACTGAAACATTTTTCTCTCTGAACAAAATAAGTTTGCTAATATCGATAATGATTTTCTTATCCAAGCCCAACACTAGCGGGGAGGCGCGATCATCGAAAGAAAAGAATGAAAATAGAAATATAACGGGTGAAAGTGAGATGGAGATAAATTACGTCAACGCGTGCGTCCAGTATATCTTGAGCTGTGATGAAAAATAAGTAAATTCATGTAATAAATTGTTACTAACCGATGAAAAGTGATTCCGTTTGTTTTATAACTAGAATTTCGACTGTTATTCCCACACCACTTAATTGAACAGCAAGACATTGTGAAATATTGACAAAAAGTATATGTTTGATACGTACGCGCGGATCGAGGTTTTGGTCGATACTGTACAAGGGCGCTCATGAGCAGATACAAATCAAATCAGTGACAAATCACTGACTAGTTGCGGAATCGGATTGCACGGTATCTACTCTAGGGATTGTTCCTCGATGCCTAATAAAGATCATCCATGTGCACCTGTGAAGTGAAATTAAATGAATTATGTGAATCGTGATTTTTCAAGTTGTCTCAAAAAGTCCGTGAAGAGTTTTAGTACAATGACCACCATTGTAGTAAAACATGACTTATGGACGGTGACTGACTGAGGACTTTATGTGAAAGGGATTTATTGTGACTGGAAACTATAATATAACTCGACACTGGCAGAAATGAGCCCTAATTTGGGCTTGGTTGCCAAACTTAAAAAGAAGAAGAAGACAATTGATGACATAACCTAACTTATCTATTTTTATGATTGTTTTATTTTTATTCCAGCCAGTGATACGTTGTAATTACCTATTGAAATGATTGCCCATGCCCCTAATTTAAAGGCGCTCATAGGTCCATCGATCCTCAATTCAGATCTATCGAAATTATTTGATGAATCTCAGAAATTACTTGATAATGGAGCTGATTATTTACATCTGGATGTGATGGACGGTCACTTTGTCCCTAATTTAACCTTTGGGCATCCTATTGTGAAGTGCCTTCGATCGAGGATCAAAAATGCATTTTTTGAGACCCACATGATGGTTTCAAACCCTGAACAGGTTAATTGCTTTTTTTAAACTTTAGTTCTAAATAAAAACAGCATATAATTAATAATTACGGTAAAGCTTTACATTAGGTGACAACTCCAAAAATTACGCCAATTTTTTTTTAGGTAGTTGGGGTCATGTATATTGTATATTTGAAATCGGTAAAACTAGGAAAAGTATAGGAAAAATATGAAAAATAAAAACTCATTCGAACTTCTTGTATAAAGTCTAAGTTTCTGTTGAAATGTATTGGCATATTTTAGCGACTTTCGGATATCAACGGCTCCGGCGCTGCGGGAAAAGGAGTCTCTTCGCCATTGCGTAACAAACTACAGACATCCATACCTGCCTTCGCAGCTTCGGCTTGTTGGTCGCCTTCGGCGACCAGCCTCAACCGCTGCGGCGGGCACGGTGTCTGCAGTTTGTTACAGCTGGCGGAGACTGCTCTCCCTCCGCGCCTCCGAATTTATAAAAACACTCTAGGGGTGAGACAGACAAGTACTACACGGAGTTGGGGTTGTTAGATTCTGTTTTGTAACAGTATTATTTATCAAAAGAAAACACAACAACAGTAGGTACACTACACTCGCGCCGCGCCATTTTACACGTATTTCATTCGATTTAGCATAAAAGAAGAAATGAGTAAGTAATACCCTAAGAATTGGACGAAAATCAAAAATTAAAAAAAAAAAAATTTCATTTCCTAACGAAATCCTTTGGTAAATATGTTTATAATAGTTAGATACTTCACCAGAAAAAAAACTGCGCCTATACTCGTCGTCACCTAATGTAAAGCTTAGCCATGATGTTAATTTCAAGGTAGCTCATACCTTAACATTCCAACATATTTTAAAATATGGCTTTTCTATTTTCAGTGGATATCACCCATGGCTGATGCTGGTGTCAATCAATATACATTCCACATTGAACCCGTGAAAAATGTTGAAGATGTTTGTAGAAAAATCAAAGAACATGGAATGAAGGTAGTAGTAGGGGAGCCCAAGTGGGGATTTCGGGATTTACTAAAGCGCGGCAGATTAATATACAGGGGGATACCTTGTACCCGGTTAAGTACCTCCACCAAATATGAGCCCCATATATAAGGCCGTATATTTAAAAAATAAAAAAAATTTAAATTTTGTCAGATTAGGCAAATCTCTCTATATAATAATCATCAGATTATGAGACAGCACGTCTTGGACTTAAAGATGGACCATATTAGGGAATTTTTAGAATCTGACTGGTAGTATATAAATAACAAGGATCATTTCAGTTTTTTGTCTTTTAAATGTTGTTTTGTTATTTTTATTTGAGTTTATTTATTTATTCAGAATGTTTGTGTTGTTAATAAAATATAAAGTTTAAAAGTTTTATCTGTCCAATTATTATGTGTATTTATTTATATTATTTGCAAATTGCTTTGGTGTCTATCACTTGCCCGGACGTATGACCAAAACGTCCCACTGGCGCCGGCTGAAAATCAGCGCTGTGTACTCACTGTGCACAGCATTATGCTGAGCTGGTGGCCAATTTGTCTGCACACTAATTTCCGTTTTTTTATACTGTTTTCGTATTATGTTGTTAATTTTAAGGTGTGTGGCAAATAAATGTTTTTCTATTCTATTCTATTCTAGCTTTTTTTTGGTTCCCTTAACACCCCGTTAGAAAATCTGACACGCTCGATATTTTTTTTTTTTTTTTTTCAAATTTTCATTTGAAAGTCTATAGCCGCTCCCCCCACCGATGAAAAAGTATACATTATATAACATTTTTTTCTTCTTTTCATCTAAGCTTTGCAATCCAATAGGTGTCTATGGCGCTCGAGTAAATCCCCATTTAGCATCGTGGGCTCCCCTACTATAGTAAAATATTCAGTGGGATCTACTAGCCAAAGAAATTGAAAAAGCATGTATACCACAAGATTGGCACAATACATATGGCCTTATTTTGTGCTTCCCATCCCAAGATAGAGAATGATTCTTCAACATTTCTTCCTCATTGTAAAGCAGCATGTGGTGTAGTGGTGTAGCCATCATTACTTTCCAACCCACATTTTTCACTATGCCTTCACTCACTGTTAATGTAAGTCATATGTCTAACAAATTACTGTTTTTCAGGTAGGAGTGGCAATCAAACCTGGAACACCAGTATCAGATGTAGAAAAATATATTTCCATGTCTGACATGGTGCTCATAATGACTGTTGAGCCAGGGTTTGGAGGGCAGAAGTTTATGGAGGATCAAATGGTAAAAGTCCAGTATTTGAGGGAAAATTACCCACTCTTGAACATAGAAGTGGATGGTGGGGTTGGCCCTGCAACCATAAGCTGCTGTGCTAATGTAAGTATAATGAAAAATGAAAAAAACACATACATTAAGCTAAATCCAATCCAATCCACTACATATTATTGATAGTATAAAATAAAGTCGCTCTCCACGTCTGTCTGTTTGTCCACTAACTCCTAAACCACACACACAACAGATTTTGATGTGGTTTTCACTATCAGTTAGATACTTTTTCAATGAAGGTTTATATATATAATACATGCACGTTATACTGGGTGGAGATCTCGAGATGGCATATTTTTTAAACCTATATTGAGTTAATCATGCTGAACAACTTTAATTATGGGACATAAATCTGTTGATTTTATGATCAAACAAGGTTGACCTGTTGTATAAAAAGAAAATATTTTTTTTATGAGAATTCTGTGATGGTTGTGTATGTAACATCAAAAAGTCAATGTTTTGTAAAGACATAATTTTTTGTGTTTCTTTGCTAACACCTGACTAAACTTTACGAGATATATCAAAATGATGTACTACGGAAAAGACATGCGTGCAATGACACTTACATTAGTACCAGTTAGTACCTTCATTGCACCCGTGCGAAGCCAGGGCGGGTCACTAGTTTGTTTCATAAAACAATAAGTTCATAAAACAGAGTAAGGTCACAAGTGTATGCAACACTTTGTTTCATAAAACAATAAGTTCATAAAACAGAGTAAGGTCACAAGTGTATGCAACACTTGTGACCCGAGATAAGAATTTCCCCTTGGAGTGTGATATAATCTACTTGTATCAAATAGATAAATAGAATTAGCATAATGTTATTGTTACTTTTACAGGCTGGAGCAAATATGATTGTCTCAGGGACAGCTGTTATTGGAGCTCAGGATCAGGCAGCTACCATCAAACTGCTACGTGACACTGTCCAGCAAGCTATTGACAAACGATAAAACTAGTAATGTTCATTTTGAATTAGCATAAGAGACATTCCTAGTGAAGCATAAGTCTTCCAAAGTATATTTTTATAAGGGAAATTTTAGAATAAAATGGTTGATTTTTTTAATTATGTTTTAATCAAATCTGCTTAAATCTAAATTAATGTCAACACCTGAATGATCTGATGATACTTTTGAAACTGGGAATATAGAGCTGCTGGCAATCATGTTGGTTTCTTTAAAAATCATTGGCTCATTATTTGCTTTCAGTTTAGAGCGGAGCCCAGTCAGTGTAACAAGTACAGCTTCCTCTGTCCGTATTGTCCGAGAGCCTTGGTTTGGCAAGACGTTTATGTAGTTATTGAAGAGTAGACTGGCTTCATCTACATTTAATTGTTCATCACTCTCAAGAGCTGCTTCAATGCCATGTAGACCTCCAAATACTATTAGAGCATGATTGTATTTAAGCTCTTTTTCAGGTATATCATCAATGGATGTTCCTTTGTCTGATGTACCAATTGTCAAATCGTATCTGAAAAAAATTATATATAATATATTAGGTATACACTTACTACACATCTCAGTCTAAAAGACTAGATTGCATGACAGTTTAAAAAAAAAATATATTCTTGTTTTAAATATTTAGTTTCATATACTAACCCATCTTTATAAGGACTTTGTGTGAAGACTTGACTTAGGTTGTTAGCAATTCTGACAGTATAACCCCAATACACTCCTGTCTCGGCTCTTGGTGTTGTGAGGCTGACTATTTTGCCCTTCAGTTTCTTACTGCCTTCAAATGTAGGTAAAATTCTTACAGTCACTCTGATTCCAGGGTTTATTAACTTGTCTGTTGAAACATCTTGGAGTAAGCCAACATTAACTTGAGAGCCTTTACCTGGCTTCACTTTCTTATTCATTGTTATGCCTTCTCTGAAATAAATATAAATAATGATTACATTTAAGATTTATGAAGTTGAGAACAAATCTCAAACTACTAATAAGTACAAGAATAATTTTATTATGTATCATTATTATTTGTAAAGCAGTACCATAAGTACTGCTCAGCTTGAATAGAGAAATGAAAGAAGACGATAAATACTGACCTGAATTTAAAATCATTAGACTGCCGCAAATGATGTGGCGCATCCAACGGGTTCAAAAGTCCAGCAAACTCCAAATCTTTGTGTATAGGAAAGAAATGTTTTCTCAAGTACTGAGGGCATTCAAGATACTGCAAAATTCGCGCTAATTGTACGCAGCTTTTTCGAGCAACTTTGACACCGTCGATATCCTCCAGTTTGGACTTTTTCGTGTCTAGTTTATCGCCTACGTCGTCGTAAACAATAACTTCGTCAATACAGAAAACGCAAGCGGCCCTTGCTATCTGACCGGCTAAATAAGTGCGTAACTCCGCTGACTGTGCATTCTCCAATATTGAACCTGGTATAGCGATACTGATTGTCGATATTTCACAATACTTTTTCTCCCTCTCTTCTTCCTCTTTTACCTTTTCTTCGGTTTCTTTTTCGAGAGCCATTTTCTTTTCACGTTTGATGATCTTCTCTTCATTGCGCTGTCGTTTTAAAGATTTTCTCTCCTGATTTATTTCACGCCAGCTTTTCCCAGCAGGTTTGGGGGCCGCTGGTTGTGACATTATTTTCAATAAAAATAAATTACTGAAAAATCACATGAACCATGCCTCAATTTCCGCATGCATTTACTTGACGTATGTCATAATGTCATTCTGCCCATGGATCAGTGTTCACAACCTGAAGCCAGGCCGCTATCGTACCAGGGCTGTAAAATTATCGTATTATGCTCGTATATGGATCAAAATTATCGTATCCATCAGGAAAATGGCTAAAATACTTTAAAAAATCATATGAAAGGTGACAATAATATGTTGCAAATACTTTATAGTTTAAATCTTGTAAACTTGTTTTTTAAATGGAAAAAAAAAAATAGTTCGCGCCAAAATAATGTTAAAGGATAGAGACACATGAAAACAAGCATATTTTTTAAAAGTTTAACTGAATAGATTCTATATTTGCGAGAACAGAATACAGAAATATTAATGAAACTTAATATTTTATATACAAATTCGAAAAGACAATAACTGCCAACACTCCACCACATCGAACGACGATATCGATCGTTGACTGAAAGATAGTAGCAAGATTGCGCCATGAAGCAACAGCATGTTTTCCTAATATGTTCCTAAGAAAGAAATGAGCCAATAGATGGTGCCGACACTAAAAAACAACTGTAATTGTGATTGGGCTATTGGCTATCTGTGTTATCATCTTCATCAGAATGGAAATTATCGTACAATCTGCGTACGATAGTCGTGTACCATCGTACATCGTACGTAGTTATGAAATTATCGCACATGTACGATAATTATCGTACGGTTGCGAATACTGCCATGGATGTACATTTTACTAAAACATGACTGGACTTGGACTGGACGGTGACTGATCATGCGGACTATGTGAACGTGAATGTGCGGACTATATTAAAGTGATATTGTAAATAAAATGTATGCGACTGAAAAATTAACAGCAGCTTGCCTGCAAGCGGACTTTTTGGCGGGAACTTGCAGAGTGACGTTGCGTTTTTATTTTCATTAATTCGTGTATTTTTAGTTTTATTGCATATTATCGGTGGTATTTTATCCAAAAAAGATCAATCCATGTGCACCAGTGAAATGAAATGAAATGAATTATGAGTATCGTGACTTTACAAGTTGTCTCAAGAAGTCCGTGAAAAGTTATAGTACATGACCACCACGTAGTAAAACTACAGATGACTTTTATGGACGGTGACTGACTGAGGACTATGTGAAAGTGATTTTATGGTGTCTAAAACTTATAGCTTGTAGTTTAGAACAATGCCTGTATTTAGAACTTATAATCTAACTGGAAATTTACACAATACACAAGCCGTGTGAAGCCATTAAAAAATTAACGGGCAAGTTTGGGTCAAGAGTTTGGTTCAAGTTAGCGTTGTCAAACTATCGATAGTTGACCTCGAAAACTAGTTAAAATATCGATAGTGCTATCGATAGTATCGATGGTATCGATACTATTGATATCGCAGACCGACCAATACTATTGATCAAGGCAATACTATCGATATAATCGATACTATTGAATCTAAATACTATCGATAGTATCGGTATCGATAGTACAATACTATCGATAGTATCGATAGTATTGAGATTAATTGAAAATCAATTGACACTATCGATAGTATTGATACAATCGATAGCGCTATCGATATTGTTACTATTTTCCAAGGTCACGATAGTATCGATAGACTATCGATAGTTTCACTATTGCTATGCAACACTAGTTCAAGTTTTGTTTGTTTTGTTTTTATTTTGACTGATTGACAGCTCGCTCGCTCAGTTGATTGATAGATAGTTTTAGGTTATGAATGTTAGCTTAAACTAAGTTTATTATAATCAAGAATAAAACAGTCGTAAAGTGCGTATTATTAATAACTGAGAAAATACACAAGGAAAACAATACAGGTAAAAATCATACTGTGTAAGTTTCTATTGACTACAATGTGACCATATGACTTTATATTAAACCATGTAGGTACGGACCACATGGCTAATGGCCAACGTTGGATGCTGTGAAGGCAGGTATGGTCAAGGTTGCTGTACATGTTGTCACAACTATATTTTCTTACTCCATCAGAGCCTTCATATGATCTCAACTAACGATTAGAGTGCGATAAATGGCGGCCCTACTTAGTTTTGATAATGTCCAGCAGAAAACTACTAGCTGTTGGTCTGTGGAAAACAAAACATACTGATAATAATCTTGGTAAAGCTTTACATTAGGTGACAACTCCAACAATTTTTTTTTAGGTAGTTGGGGTCATGTATATTTTATATTTCAAATCGGGAAAACTAGGAAAAGCATAGGAAAATTAAGAAAAAATAAAAATTTTCGTTTCCTAACGAAATCCTTTGGTAAATATGTTTATAATAGTAAGTTACTTCACCAGAAAAAAAATTGCGCCTATACTCGTCGTCACCTAATGTAAAGCTTAGCCATTATCTTTTTTAAATATAGCCGATAATTATGTTTTTACCAGTTACTTTTATTAAATTATTTTAGTATACCTACATAAATAATATTATATCAAGTGAGACAAAAAAAATTGCTATAAGTAATTTAGTAGGTAAATACCTAGTTTTACATAATTATAGAATTGTACAAAGAAAACAATAGTTGCATGAATGGGGTTGGAACTAATGAATGGAACATTTCCCATTGTTTGCAATCGGTACGAGTTAGATACTCTCATTAGAATTATGTTTACTGTGTTGATTAACCTTACTTAGCTATTTATCAATAAAAATGAACTTTTAAACCAGTGAGTCCCAAAGTGGCCTACCTATATACCTCTAGGGGTAAATTCCGACCTACAAGGGGCCATGGCAAAAACCAACTTAACGGGTGCATGAGATGTAAGATGTAAATAAGAGAGAAATTAGATGATCACTAAAATAGGTATTGGCATTCTATTAATCCTAAATGTACCTAACATAGACTACACCAAATAGAAATATTGAAAGTATGTTTTAGATAATTATAAAATAGGCTTATTATAAATTAACCCGTGTACCCAAGGGATATCCTAACCTAGCCTACCCTACTCTATCATACCGTAAAGTTTTCTAATTTTCAACTTTCTTAATTTTTTTTATAAGAATTTTTTTAAAAAAGATGAATGAATCCGGTAAAGCCGTTCTCAAGTTATAGCATGACCAGGAGAAATAGAGGTTCATTTTTATATACAGGGTGTTGTTTTGGTCGGCGACAAGCGACCCAGGAGCGGTAGTACAAAATATATATACCCCAAAAATGGACTTAATTCCAATAAATACTGTAAATATGTTGAGAAATACCTTATTCAATTTGAAATAAAATTAACGCAAAGTATGGTTACTAGGCACGTGCACAGACTAGAGTTAGGCACAAGCCGCCATCGCCCCACCCCTTTACTCCCTCGTACTCCCGTTGAGTATTATGTCTACACTTTAGCTTATTACACGATTTTCAAAATTTTTATTTTTTTATTTTTATAATTTAAAAAAAATAAAGTATTTTTTTTATATTTTTTTTAGCATCAGTATCATTTGTATTATCGACCCTGAGTCGCTCGTCGCTGACCAAAACAACAACCTGTATATCTAGATTAATTTAAATGAATTATATTATTGTAATTACATACATACTAATAGTGAGAAAGAAAAAGATTGATAACTCTTTTATGTGTGAAAGGAACAGACTTATTTCACAACTAAACTGAAAAGTTTTACTGGGTGGCATACTATTAATTAGCACTAAAAGAAATAAAACAGTAAGGAATATTACAGAATGCCATCTATTGTCATCATGAAATTATATGAAAAAGGAAAGAAACTCATTGTTTTTCCTGATTACATCTTAGTTCTTGTTTGGGAACCTGTGCTCATTCTAAATGAAAGCATAATCTAAATATACACACATTCATCAAGAATAATAATATCATTTTTAGACTAATCGAATTATTTTTAGTTAGCTTATTGTAAAGTTTGCAAAAAAAACATTGACCTTATCTGTTATTGAAAGTTATTTATTTGTTGCCACCATCTTGTAATAATTATGTTATTTACATCACAACATTGACGTAAATGTTTTAAGTGTTAGGGTTGACACCAGCTTGATATTTTTTATTATATTTGTATCACACCTACTTATCTATCATATTAGTTACTTTATTTATTATCCTTTCTTTTTCAAACCTATTGGAAATTTAAAATCAATTTGGGTACTGTTAAATTGTCAACATCAACAGGAATTATGGTCTATCCAAAAAATAGCAATATGCTCAAATATATAATTAAACTAATATTATATATCCATACTTATTTTAGGTATTTGTAGTTTGTATTTATGCTAGCAAAAGTTACCCATTTATTTAGACTGTGTTAACCCTGTATGATTGGTAAACAAGTATTTATGTTATCAGGAACCCCTGCAGGAGGTCAATAATAACATCATCGCGCTGACAAACTGGACAATTGCTTGATATCGTTAGTTCAATAAAACAATTTAAAAGATACAGACATGGCGACTAATGGAAAATTAGGTAAGCATTCAAAATCTAATAATATATATAAAATGCTTTTGTGGGTACGTAAATACGCAGTTTTCTCAATCACCACCAACCCCAATCAACTTCCCGTTGGGGTGGTAAATACCCCTTGGTCTCCAGGTGGTAGTAAGGGAGTTTGGTCGCGGTGGGTGGAAGGGGGTGGTTGTGGGTGGCGAAAATGTTAAAACATATATTGCTGTCCTTTTCTAATGCATGAGGACTTCTGAAAAGATCTCAAAATTTCTGGAATGGAAAGTTCCAAAATGTGTAAAACGGTTATAATCGATCTGGAATGTACTAGAAAGTTCTAAAATGAGTGCAATTTAAAATGATAGAGAAAGTTCTAATTTTTTTTGATTGATCTGAAAAGTTCCAAAATGTGTACGAGTGTTATTATTGATCTATTATTGTTTTAACTAAAAGAACCAAATCGAAATCGAAAATAGAAATCTATAATATCTGTTAAAAATGTATCCTTATATATTTTTTATACCACTAAATATGCGATGTATTTTAACCCGAGCAACGCCGGGATTCGCTGCTAGTTTAATATAAAATTTGTGAACACAAACTAACTCTGCTTTGAAGTTGCCTATTTATAGCAAATGATGTATTATTGTAAATACTTAGTAGGCATTCACACATCAATCTGATTGAGTTGAAACTTTGTACAGTTTCAGATACTTGGATCAAAGTTTCTGACATGGTAAAAAATATATATTAAACAGACAATAATTATCATTTTATTTTCAATGTATACAGATGGATTTTACTGTGACCGTCCAAACTTACCAAATCTTTACTATCTCCTCAGCTCTTCTCAGCGTATCAGACAAGACTGGTCTCTTACCTCTAGCCAAGTGTCTATCAGACATTGGTCTGGGTCTGGTCGGTAGTGGCGGTACCGCGACCACTCTTCGCAATGCCGGTCTCACTGTCCGGGATGTATCAGAAGTTACTGGAGCCCCGGAAATGCTTGGAGGAAGGGTCAAGTCATTACACCCCGCCGTGCATGCTGGCATATTGTCCAGGTATTTAGGTTTTTAAATACCTATATTTATCATGCACTAGCTCTCACCAATAAGAAAGAATGAAAGCTGACAGATAATGTAGCTTCCTGTCAGTGAAAGAATTTTTGAAATCTGATGATTAGTTTCGGAGATTAACTCCTAGAAACAAACATACAAACTTTACCCGTTTTAAATATTAATTTACACTAGTTAGCCCCGCAGTTTTACCTGCGTTCGATATGCTGTCACCAGTTAAATAAGAATTGGTAGGTAATTATTACACAGGCAAAAATATGCCTTGATGAATATATCTTGATCTTTGAGGACCATGAAGCTATAAAGTCATAAAATAATTAACCCAGAGAAGCAGTGACGTTAATTTTGGTTGAAATCTATTCCGCCAATTTCCCACTACCGACAATGCGCTCTGATTGGCTAAGTCAATGACACATGCGCTCTGATTGGCCAATTCAAAAACACACGATGCTGTTATTGGTCTTTACTGTACAAAATCACTGACGACACTAGTTGCGGAATTTGATTGTTCAGTATTACTCCACTAAAGGGGTTTTTCCTCGATGTATAAAGTACACCATGATCAAATAACTAACATAAAATTATACATGCAATATTTCTGTCTCACTTGGTTTTGTCAAAGGTTTTGTTCCTGTACTGCCCTTACCTACAGCAAGATAACATTTTCTCAACAGGCTTACAGACTCCGACCAGGCGGACATGCAACGACAGAAGTTCGACATGATAAGCGTGGTTGTATGCAACCTTTATCCGTTCGTGCAAACAGTTTCCAAGCCAGATGTGACCATCGCTGATGCGGTTGAGAACGTCGACATTGGTGGAGTGACCCTTCTGCGCGCTGCGGCTAAGAACCACGATAGAGTTACCGTGATCTGTGACCCCAGTGATTATGATAAGGTTATCAGTGAGCTCAAGCAGAGTAAAGATCATCAAACCTCTTTGGAGACGAGGTAAGAATAATAAAGGGTGGATAGTTTGAGATTACCACTTTTAAAACCTATGGTAACTTGAACAACTATAATATTATGAAACCAACATTAAAATTGTGAGAATAATCTAAAATTTTCATACTTAATATCAATATCTTGGCAAAATGTATTAAACTTTATTTATCACGATTTTTTCCATTGACATTATTATTGCTAATTAATTGCCTAAGAAAAATTATATTAAAGAAATGATAAGTCAAATATATATAGCTTATTTTATTTTCTAACAGGTCTAACTGTGTATGGGAAGGTAATAATTTTAGAAAAAAATAACTGATTACAATTATTAATCAAATTTTCAAAAGTGTTTCACAAATGTTACGACTCATATTTCTGTTTTAGGCAACGTCTGGCACTAAAAGCATTTACTCACACGTCGGAGTATGACCTCGCTATATCAGACTATTTCCGCAAACAGTATTCCGCCGGACAGGCTCAGTTAACCTTGAGATACGGTAAGTCCCCTATTATTGCGAAGAAGGTATTGTTTCATTGCATATTATATCCCTCGTTTATCCGTATCGGCAGATTATCATAATTAAATATCAGAAATCTATTTAGGTCAAGGCAAGGATTTGAAAAGTATAGAAAACAGTAATATGTTCCGACAAACAATTATTCGACTTATTCATAGGCAAATAGAAAGTATAACTTACCTTGGAATAAGAAAGGTCATGGAAAGTCACACAGTTCATTGATTTGGTTGTCGCTGCCTAGTAATATCTTTCGTTCTTCATTGTCTCAAGTTATAAATGCGAAAGTAACTCTGTTTGTTTGTTTGTTACGCTTTCACGCCTAAACCTTTGAAACGATCGCGATGAAATTTGGCACGTAGATAGCCTATGGTATGGAATAGGACATTGGCTACTGGCTACTTTTTATCAGCTAGTCAATTATATTACAAGCTTTTATTTAACTTGCAATGTATGTACCTATGTATGTTTATTTGGGTGAAATCTTGCAGGTCGAATTTCATCCACTTCAGTGGTCGGATTGACCTTATATTTGGTATACATTAGTATATTGGATGACAATATGCAAATACAGTCAACTAAAAGTACAGTCACTCAAAAAAAGCTTGTATACATTTTTTTTTTAACCCTCCGCGCGCCTTATACAGACCGTTTGTGTTTAAGGGGAACCGCGGCCATTGTGCGCGAAATGCCACTGTGACGTATAAGACACAAGGTTTAATATTAACTGTCGTTTAGTTACTGTTCCATATACATTTTAACTCTAGCAGGTCTTTCTTGTCTGGTCGTGCGCGCGACCAGCAAAGAACTTATTTGTATCAAATTTACACAAATAGAGCAAATAAAATTAATCAATAGCTCGAATTCGAATCCTACTGCATGATGAAGGAAAACGATGTGGAATACCATAGCATGGTGGCGTACTTGGCTACCACCATCGCATTAAAAATCTGTCGCAATTTGCAGTGTTCCGACGGTTGTTCTTAAGAGGACTCAATTTGTCATAATTTTCATACAAAACCTCTGTACTTATTATGGCGTTGTTAAACATTTTTCGTTAGATGTTTTGAACAAATTAGTATCTTGTGCACTATATCTAGCCGTGTATCTAGGCGTAATTTAAAAAAAGTGTGAAACAAATTCAGTCAAGGACCCAGAAAAACAGCGTTTTTGCCTGTACTTTGGCCATATCTAATGTACCTATAAATTGTAAAAGTAAACGAAACGTTAAGATACCAGGCTTGCAAATGTATTGGAGATTCTAAATAACTAACTTTTTTTTCACAAACTTGTAAGATTTTTTCACAAGAAGTATACTCCTGGAACAAGTTTTATGAATGCGAAATCATGAATGACGACCTAGCGAAGCGGGCGCGAGGGATCAGCGGAATTTACCGACTGATAATCGACGGCTATGATGCTGTCTCTCTTTTTTCGCAGTCAAACATTACGTTGGATGAAACAACAAGCTTTTAGACTATGCTTGCGTCGAAGTTGCGCCGGCCACAGAGGGCCGCCTTAAAAGCCAATTTCTTTCAAATATTTGTGTGATTTCCCTTCGAACAGTTCAGATCATATTTCCACTGCTAGAAAGTCAACCACTAACCTATCTACAGAAAAACCCTAACCATTCAATATCCATCAGGTATGAACCCACACCAGAAACCAGCTCAAGTATTCACAACCCGTGACCACCTGCCGCTGACAACAGTGAACGGTTCACCCGGTTACATCAACTTGTGTGATGCCCTCAACGCTTGGCAGCTGGTGAAGGAACTGAGAGAAGCTTTAGGTGTGCCGGCTGCAGCTAGCTTCAAACATGTGTCGCCTGCTGGAGCGGCTATTGGACTGCCTTTGAATGCTGAAGAGGTGCATACTTAAATTGTAACAACATTTTTCTTTAGTGGGGTTCCGTACCCAAAGGGACCCTATTACTAAGCCTCCGCTGTCTATCCGTCTGTTTGTCAGTGGGCTAATAGTAGTATCTCATTAACCGTAATAGATAGTTTCACAGAATGTGTATTGTGTATTTCTATGGTGGTTATAACAACAAATAATAATAAAAACCCGCCAAGAGTCCGCACCGCTGAAATATAGTGTTGTGACTGACGGAGTGGCACCAAGGAATATGAGAAACGTCTTTTTTACGTTATTTTTTGCGTCTACTATTCATTTCATAGCAAAGTTTAGTTAGTCATTATTATACTTATTGTACGGAAGAATTAACCAGAAGTGCTAACTCCGTAACGTATATGATGATAACGTACACGAACAATCAATCAAATATGTCATAAAGAATCATGGCGAGATCCATACATTGATGTGTACAAAAAAAAAATAACATCTTAGAGAGTTTTGAATCACTTACAATGTTGATATTACCTTACCAGCAACATATTAATATTCTTGAAATCCTAATCCTAACTATTAATATTATAAATGCGAAAGTAACTCTGTCTGTCTGTCTTATACGCTTTCCCGCTTAAACCGCTGAACCGATCGCGATGAAATTTGGCATGCATAAAGCCTATGGTATGGAGAAGGACATAGGCTACTTTTTATCCCGGGAACGCGGGTGAAACCGCGGGGGACAGCTAGTATTTTATAAACCGCCGGCATGGCATCGCATTTTTATCCCGGGAATCTAAAAATATTTTAAATGTCTCAAGTTATTCCTTAGGCACCAAGGATCAATAAAAACGTCATTTCAACGTCTCTAAAAATCTTTATTTTTTTTGTACAAATCTCGCCATAATTCTTTAATTTCTCAGGTCCTCAGATCCTCAGATCATAATAACCTAATAGATATCTATTTGTCCGTCAGGCGTCAGTATGCATGGTATCGGACTTAGCGTCGTCACTGACTCCCTTGGCGTGCGCGTACGCACGAGCGCGCGGCGCAGACAGAATGAGCTCCTTCGGCGATTTTGTTGCTCTGTCCGACCCGTGCGACCTCATCACCGCCCGGATCATATCCAGAGAGGTATCTGATGGCATCATCGCACCCGGATATACGCCAGAGGCTTTGGAAGTCTTAAAGAAGAAGAAGGGCGGGAACTACTGTGTTTTGCAGGTGAATTGCTGTTTTTACAGATGCTGTATTATGTGTTTTAGGTGTGGTCAAGTTCTTTCACAAAGGCAAGGCAATATGTCGAACAGACATGCAAACTTTTTTTACGGATATCTACTATTTGATACTTTTTAGCAACAGACTGAAGTGCACAGAATATGGAAAAGAACAGATTTATTAAAGCCTATCAGAGTGTATCTCTTATCGTGTATTAAGCATCCTGAACTTCTGGAAAATTATAGTACTAAATGCTGCAAATATTGCCTATATCGTCCACAATATTGTTGAAAAAACTAATTTCTAATGATGTAATATATTTTCTAGATGGACCCCAACTATGTACCAGATCTGATTGAGCAGAAGACTATCTTCGGTCTCACACTGGAGCAGAGGAGAAACGACGCTAAAATCTCAGGGGACTTATTCAAAAACGTTGTGACTAAGAACAAAAATCTTCCAGAAAACGCTGTGAGGGACCTCATCGTTGCCACAATTGCGCTCAAGTACACTCAGAGTAACTCTGTGTGCTTCGCTAGGGATGGCCAAGTAAGATAAATGTACCTCTTTTAAAAAGCGCTGATAACTCAGTCACATTATAACTCTGTGGTGGTGTCGAATTCCCCGACGAAGGTTGTTGGTTCACATTCTATAGTGAACTTGAGCTTTCGATGAACGAAAACATTGTGAGGAAATCAAGTACAATGGAGATACTTTGAATAAGAAATAGTACTGTTGTACGGAAGGCTCACTCCCTAAAAAACTGTGTTTCGGTGCGAAAAGATACCTACAAATGCCTCTCTTTCTAACTCATTAGTAGTGGTTGACGGCTCACACTCAACACGTGGCCGTGGGTATATGGAATAAGCCAGGACTAGTAATCCTTTGGAAAAAGTATTAAGGTCTACAATGCACTGACGACTAGCATTTTTTTAAACTAAATAAGTTTCAAGACAAATAAAATTCTTTGGATATATGAGGATATCACTGAAGTTGAGAAGACACGCGTGATTTCGCGGAAAGAAATCTGGCAATTGAGGCGAGCCTCAAGCCAACCGGAGCGGCTGTCGGCTGGCCGCAAGTCAGTGCGATGGAAGTTTCATATAAAATACGAAATGCGTGTGAGCGCCGCATTGCGGCTAGGCTGTACCCCACTAGCAAAAACATGTGCTATAATGGTCGAGACCACGTTTCTGTTTCAGCTCGTAGTTTAATAAAG
Organism: Polyploca ridens; assembly: GCA_951394255.1. Lineage (NCBI taxonomy): Eukaryota > Metazoa > Arthropoda > Insecta > Lepidoptera > Drepanidae > Polyploca > Polyploca ridens. The sequence goes on from OX596253.1 coordinate 11,502,252, forward strand.
TAGATGTTATAAGTCGTATAAAAAGGAATTAAACGTTTACGCCCCAAGGGTGCAATATAAACACTTACATGCGACTAATCGATTTAGCATGCTATTACAGATATTAAGATACTTTTCAGTAAAAAGGCAGCTTTTATTCGAAGAATTTGCTCTAATATAGTAATGTCGAGTAGCAGCCATATAGTAGCTTCTGAAACATGAAACTTGGTAATCGAGAACTCTAATAGCGCTATTACTGCACTCACGTTTGGTATAACCGAGAAATGGTAGCTACTATATGATTATTGAATAAATGCACTATAAGAATATCGAGTAAACGTTTATACGAAACGGTTAAAGAACTTAAAAGCGAAAAATGCTATAAAGTCGTAATACACGCTTTTATACTACATTATGGTTTCTATGTAGCAACTAATCAACATTTATTCGATCTGTAGCCGAATAACCCATTCATTATTCGGCTATTTTGCTAGTTGGGTAGTGCCTTGTAGGCCTAATATTTGTTGTGCTTTTTACTTACTAGGTAATAGGCATAGGTGCGGGTCAGCAGTCCCGTATCCACTGCACGCGGCTTGCGGGCGGCAAGGCGGCGCTGTGGTGGGCGCGCCGACACCCCGCCGTGCGGGACATGCGCTTCCGGGCGGGACTCACCCGCGCCGTGCAGGCCAACGCTATAGACAACTATGTCAATGGCACTGTCGGTATGTACGAGCACACGGTTATTGGTAAAGCACAACCTTGCAAGACTGTATGCGACCGAGCTCTCAACCAGATTTTAATAAATGTAGGTAACTACGCCTGAGGGCGCCCCAGGTGGGGCACGGACCTCGGCTCAGGGCTACTAATTAGGGGCGGTCGGATTACTGATGGCAGCTCGGGCCGCTTGAACGGGACGAGACTGAGTGGGACGATATCGTGGTGAACGGTTATATGTTCTGTTTGTATTGCGATATTCATCAGCTGCGATTTGAGTTAGGGTTATTGGGTTGTCTGCCTCACTGAGGGCGTGCTGAAGGCGGATTATGTTATAATGACTGAACATAAAATTGTAAAAATAATATTTTTAGGATACTTTAAGTTCTTTCAAATGTCTCCCACTCATATGTGTTATTTCTTTTTTATCCAAGTGATATTTATGTGCGCGTCGTCAAAATCTATTACTATTATTTACTATGTCAAAGGGATTAGACATTTTTTATTCAGAGCCTGGCCTACTAATGAGGCGCCATTTTCGTTTTTATTTTTTTGCATAATGATTGCTGATAAGTTTGGCAAAATCTTCGAACTCCTTTCATATTTCTACGTTGCTCGTTCTTCGACTAAAACCTGTATTACAGACGGACGGACAAACACCAAAGTTTCCGGGTCCCGGAGACGGGTTCCGATTTTTTCCTTTTAGGGTCAGCAACCCTAAAAACTATGAAATCATTTTTTTTTTACAGGCACCGACCTACCTCTAGAGCAATGGAACACATTATTCGAAGGCGCACCGCCGGCTCTGCTCACTGAGAAGGAACGCGACGAATGGATCCGGAAGATGGACAAGGTGGCCCTCGCATCTGATGCCTTCTTCCCCTTCAGAGACAATATCGACAGGGCTGTACAGGTCTGTACTCTTTTGTACTCATTAAACTTGTTTTAGTAACAACTAGCGACGCTACCAAACTTCACACAGGTAACAGAGTATTTTATCCGCGCGGCATGTTTTTTCCGACATCTTCAGCAACCATTGTCATATGTCAGCCAATTTAAACAAAATCTTAGTTAATTATACAAATAAACCTTCCTCATTAATCACTCCTTTGGTGAAAACCGTATGTTTAGTAATTGTTGAGTTTATCGTGTTCAGACAGACAGACGCGGCGGGGGGACTTTGTTTTATAATATGTAAGGATAATTAAATAAATCGGTAGAACTGCAAATAAGTTCAGCTTTTTTATTCTAAGATCTATATTATCGCGACTAAGTCAAAAGAGGAGGATTTGGAGTAAATTAAAATAAAGTGAAAAGAGGCTTTTCAGTGCTTGAAAAAAACTACAAATCAACGAGTATGAATATTTCCCATTCATAAACACTGGTAGATATTAACCTATGAGTCGATTATGATAAAATTATTATCTATTAGGCCGATTCCAAATTAGCGAAAATATACTCACCATAGTAGGAGTCCATATGATTAACATAAACGGAAAACCAGAACAAATTGTAGATAAATCGGGTATGTACTCAAGAAATATATTTATATGTTATTTAAATAGTCATACATTTAATTTGCTTTGTTACAAATAAACACTGTTTTCATGGTGTATGTGGAATATTGATTGGAAAAACCACCGCTTATCTGAAATGCGAACGCCTCTCATAAATTATTAAACTATACTACATTGTAATTGATAGTTTCAAGACTGTAAGCGAGGACAATGACATGTCCTATGAGAAATCTCTAATCAGACACAGAAAACATTGGTCTTGCGCATTGCATTCATTATTCCAATAGAAAATTTTTGCAATAAAGACAACAATGGTGACATTCTTTGTTGTATTCAAACTGAACTAATTTAGGCTGCATTCCGAATTATCGCTGTAATCGATTTGAGCGTGCTTAAACCCGTACCGAATTGAATAATGACAGTTAACGATGTCCCGTGAAACGTCATAGATGACGTCATGACATCCGCCATCTTGCGCTCACACCGACCATGCCCTAAACTGATATCACCGTGAGCGCTGTCAAAAGTGACGGCAAAATCTAATAAGATTCTTGGTTTTCTATTTGGCAAAGATACTTTTTATGATTTTATGAGAGAAAAATAATAAAAAAGCAGATATTCCTTTTTGCGAGTCAACTTATAAAAGATATAAGGAGTCCTAGTGCATTGATAATTCAGATTTTAATTAAATTCTCAAATGTTCTGTTTTGAATACTGTGAGCGCGATAACGGGCGTTCCGAATTGTTGATAGTTCTCAGCTGTCATAAGCGTGATATCTAATTCGGTACGCAAATTATTGCTGTAATCGCTGTGATCGATATTATCCATTTCGGAATGTACCCTTAGTCTCACAAAGAACAGAAAAGGATAATTACAGCGTTGAATATTTACTATCCCTTTTCAATAATGTGTGTTAGAAAGAGATAGGTATAATGTGATTAAAATTACTTCACAATCAACAGCACCATAATTGTCTGATAATTTCGTAATAAACAGAAGCAAAGTTAAGTTAAGCAATTGTAAGTGCTTTTGCACTGATTGATAACAACACTGACCAATCACTGTATCCAAATGTTTAGCCAATCGGAGAGCACAGTCGGTGATAGCGATGGGTAACTAGCCGAAATTTCAATAGCTTAGCTAGCCGGCTATATGTGGTGTAAAAGCCAGCTATTTAGTCAGCTATTTGGCTATTTGACTACACGAACGCACTCACAGCTACCGGCTACTCTGCTAGATTGGCTTTGGCTAGCCGGCCAGCTACCGGCTAGTGGCGGCTAGAATGGCTTTGGCTAGCCAGCCAGCTAGTGGCGGCTAGAGACCTGTGGCGGCTAGGCGGCTACCCGCTGTGTGTGACGTAAACTTCTCGTAATGAGGAGAATTTCTTATGATACCTCTATGGTCAAAATACTTGTCAATACGTGTACTTAAGGTTCAAATTGGTTCGAATTATCAACAGTTAGGCAGGTAAGAAAACTCCTCATTCTTTCTAGCTAGCTTGTAGCCAGTAGCCATCCTGTAGCCAGTAGCCACCCAGTAGCCAATAGCCAATTATCTCGTTGACAGATAACATAGCTGTGGCTATTTTGTGTCTAGCCGTTTTTTGGCTAGTTATTAGAATAGCTACCCACCTCTAGTCGGTGATGAGAAATTAATGTAGGATTGGATTTTAAACAAATGAACGTCATTGCGCTTCTTTGGGTTAATTGGGATAATTCTATTTAGTCCGCCAGTTAGATTATTATTATCATATCATTTTATTTTCGTCAATCTAACACAAAATTATTAAGATATAGCCCGTTAAAGTTCCGCGTGACGTCACATTTCTATACATTTTTACTGAAATGTCCAATATTTTTTGATAATCTAACCGACGGACGAGTCAGGAAGTTAGGAAAGTAGCCAATTGTACGATGATTCTAGCGGTGGAAATGTATATATTCTTGTTACCCCCAGTATATCTGTTACAAAGCTCTTTCCAAAACATGGTTTCGCCAGACACACTCGAAAATACGTTATTTTATTTATATTGTGTTTTCTTTGACAGAGTGGTGTAGCATACATCGGCAGCCCGTCAGGTTCAAACAATGATCAAGAAGTCATAGAAGCATGCAATGAACACAACATCACACTCGCACACACAAACTTGAGGTTATTCCACCACTAAATGAAACCTAATGGTCATTCCATCTTATTCCTATATTGTTATAAAGTATATTCAAAATGTTCCTTTTATAATGTCTCGAATACCCATTATTGTAAAAGCTCTTATTCTTTATTCAGCTGTAGTCTTAATTTTTTAAAAACATAAATATAAAAATCTGATCTACTATAAAAAAAAAACTATATAAACATGTTTGTTTTACAATACTGTAAAAAGCTCTTACTATTGTTAAGGTTTCCCATAAATTATGTATGCAAGTGTACTCTTGTGGTTGCATGTTTCAGTAATTATATTGTTTAATATTTTATTATCCATAATTAATTGCTATATTTAGTGGTTACTGTTTATTTAGTAAGCTGTATATCTTATTATGAATGTATGACTTAGGTTGTACTTTATTATTGAGTTTTATGCAATACAAGCCGAGCCCTTCGGTTTCACACGTGTTAAATTTGAATTAAATGTAAAGGCTATTTAATAAAAAAATAAAGCCTCAATAAACCAGCTATCTAAATAGAAAAATAATTTTAATCAGAATGGTGGTTAGAGATAAGTGCGCTCAGAATATAAATAAATTAAATATGAATGTTTATTAAATAATTAATACGATATCAAACGTTTGTTTATTTGTTAAGTTTTGTAAGTTGTAATAACGTTGCCTTGGTCTAAAGATATGTTTTACTCTTTATTTTATACTCTGTAAGAGTTAATTATCTTGTTATTTGATACCTGAGTCATGCAACATGAACACTTTTCACGTTATCCTATGGGATATCCTATTCTCTCATGGGATTTCTCCATTATAATTTAAATGCTGATATTAAAATCATGTTATTATAACTAACTTGACTGAATGATACCTGAGTCATGCAACATGAACGTGACTATGTTCAAGTTATCCTTGTTCTCTCATTGGATTTCTCCATTATAATTAAAATGTATCTGACTATTTAGTAGCTTTGAAAGACCTAATAAGTATAAAGATATTTTTTTTTTGTTATGTTTATTTTTTAAATGGTATACAATAAAATAGCTCTAATATTATGTGTTTTATTTTTACGTCGACATCCAATGATCCCCTTATTTTATGCTCCGAGGCTAAGCAATTTTAAATCCCGTGTTGCTCTAAGCGGGGAGCTAAAAGGAAGCTATAGCAATTATTGCTAATGGATTTTTTCAGGGGTCCGTACCCGAAAAAAAAAAAGTGGAACCCTTATGTGTTGTCCTTCTGTCAAGACCCATTTTCTCAGGAACGCGTGGAGGTATCAAGCTGTTTATATCAAATACTCTGGTCTGCAATGCATTGGAGCTGAGAAAAAATCAAACTTCTAAGTCAACGCAATCAAAAGATACGGCCGTGTATACCGCATATTTTGACGCTTGCAAGGGAATCAAAACCTATAGAGTACTTTCCGTTGACCTAGAATCATGAAATTTGGCAAGAAGCGAAACCATGTAACACAAGTTAAGGAAGAAATCCGAAAACCGTAAATTTGTAGATACATGGCAAAAAAATTAAATAATCGGAAATTTTTTTCAGACTCGTTGCACGAAATTAACGAACTATTTACTATTTAGATTGTACGGAACCCTCGGTGCGCAAGTCTGACTCGTACTTGGCCCAGCAGATCTTAGTATGTACCTATGTAATTCATAAATTCCGAATCCTTTCATAAATAAAATAATAAATTGAATTAAATAAAGTAAATAATTAGTGAGTGATTTATTTATTAAACCACATACCACGTATAACATTTTAGGTACAATATTATATTTATTTTTTTATAAAAAAATATATTGTAATTGCCTAAGATCTGCCGCGAATACGAAAAAAGTTAATCCAGTAAGATATTGATTTAGCTTCCTTTTTAGCCCCCCAGTATTTATGTCGCACCTACAATTCGGACCGATTAGGTTATCTTTAGGATAATAATTGTATATAATTTTATGTTTTGAATGTAAATACCTAAATAAAGAGGGCGAATAAATTATTAGTCTGCACTACTGGATAAGGGTTCCTTTTGAGGTACGGCACCCTAAAAAGTAAAACAAACTCCAAAATAGGTTATGTACTGAAAAAGATACAAAAATATAATAATTGTAGGTACCTAGGTATGTTATACGTGGTATGTGGTTTAATAAGTACCTATTTTGTTATCATTCGTTAGATAATGTTATATAAGATACTATGTAACGCCATCTCTCGAATATTGAACAAACAACGAAACCTAACCGAACATCCACGGGGACTTTCGTGAGTCATTGTATTTGGTTCTTCCCCCGAGTGTGATGTCATCACTTTTCCGCATATAAAAAATAATTGAATACCATATGAATAAATTTTGCTCAAATTTAGGTAAAATATTCCTGGGATTCTTCACACACGGAATCTAACTAAGCCCACACTAACCAGGGGGTTAAAAAGAAAGTTAAAGCAATATTGCTGATAGAATTCATTTTTAAAATTCAAATAAAAAAAAAATTAAAATTTGGTAGAACCTACGTAAGTCCAATATTTTTTGGTAAAATTTATCTCAAATTATGTACGGAACTGATGATTTGCATATGATCTGCTGTAAAGAAAGAATGAATATTGAAGAAAGCAATATTGCTTCAGCTTCCTTTTTAGGGGGCCAGCCCCTTATAACTATTTCCCTGCCAACAATTTAACTGACTTTCTGTTTACAATTACTAGTTGTACGATTAAGAATGATTTTAGACTAAACTAAAATTAATCTGGGATCAAAAGTAAATGAGAGGTGTGGTTGCGAAAGCGCAAAGAAAATATAAATAAATATATACTCATATATATGATAACTATAAAAAAGCTATTGTCTTACCACTTGCAGCTAAAGTTAAAAGCACCTATTCTCATGTAAACACCTTAACGGTGATTCCAGTCACATTATTATATCCTGTTATTATCAAATATGATTTATCCTGTAAGTAATCTAATGTGTTTACTCTGTATCCTGGTAATGTATATGGTCTACTTAGTACTTACTCAAATTAATTATTGTATTAATTACCTAACTTCGCTTGGTGTATACGTGTAATTTAACTTGAACATTTTGCATTGACAAAAATTCCATACTATATTTATTTAAAAATAGATTTTCGTGATTAAACTAAAAATAAAGAAATAGGTATGTATATAGTCTTCTTCTATACTTAAATAATAGGTTTGGGAAAAAGTAATTTCGGTTTTTTTCATGTTTTTCAAAGCGAATTTATTCATATAAATTTTAAACTTTAATCAATGATATATGTGCCGTTTTGATCGATGACCTTTTGCCACTTTTCTGGTAAAACCATAATACCGTCACTGTAGAAGTTCTGAGATTTCTGTGCGAAATACTGAACCAAATGATTTTCACAAGCCTCTTTTGAATCCAGCTTTACACCATTAAGAGAATTTTGTAAAGACCGGAATAAATGGTAGTCGGACGGGGCAAGGTCCGGGCTATACGGTGGATGCATCAAAACTTCCCAGCCAAATTCTCTCAATTTTTGCCGAGTCACTAAGGAGATGTGTGGTCTAGCGTTGTCGTGATGGAAGACAACGCCTTTCCTATTAATCAATTCTGGCCGTTTTTTTTCAATCGCCTGCTTCAATCGCATTAGTTGTTGACAGTAGAGAGTCGAATTAATAGTTGGGCCAGGTTCGAGCAGTTCATGATAAACAATTCCTTTCCTATCCTACCAAAGACTCAGCATCACTTTTCTTGGCGTTAATACGGGCTTTGCAACTGTCTGTGAAGCTTCCCCGGACTTCGACCAAGATCTTTTTCGCACATTATTATCATACGTGATCCACTTTTCATCGCCCGTAATCATTCGTTTCAAAAATGGCTCGATTTCGTTTCTTTTCAGCAGCGATTCACAAATGGAAACTCGATTCATTAAATTGTTCACTGTTAATTCATGTGGAATCCAAGTATCGAGCTTCTTTTGGTATCCAGTCTTATGTAAATGGTTCACAACTATTTTATGATCGATGTTTAGTTCCGTAGCGATGTCGCGAGATGAAATGTGTCGGTCTACTTCGATTTTTTTAAGAATTGCATCGATTTTTTCAACAATTGGCCGGCCAGGGCGAGATTCATCTTCAACATCGAAATTTCCGGAACGAAAACGAGTAAACCAATTCTGACACTGGCGTTCACTTAAGCACTCATCACCATAAACACCACACAATTTTCGATGAGCCTGCGCTGCATTTTTCCCTTTTTGGAAGTAAAAAAGCAAAATATGTCGAAAATGAACTTTTGGTATCTCCATTTTCAAAGCACAATAACTTTTGACTGTGTGAACTTATGACGCTATCTTTATAAATGTAGAATGTTCTATGAGTGTTACCTTTCAAACGCGCTATAGCATAGCTTCGTTGAATAAGTATTACTAGAGATGTGCGACTTCAAAGTTATCTATTAGGAAAAACCGAAATTACTTTTTCCCCAACCCAATATATTCGATTTTGAAATGTGACGTCACGAAACTCCCAACCCTTGCCACACGTACACTCCCCGTCGTCGAAGGACGGGGGGTGTACGTGTGACGTAATTTATGGTAGGCTCCATACGCGGTCGTTTTCTTTTCTTTTTAATAATTAAATTTACTACTTACCCACTCAGTGGTAGAAAAAACCTTAGTGGAAGTCAAGTTTAAACTATGTTTGCATCTGTCAAGTCAATCAGCCAGTTTATTTCTATTTTTTTTTAATATTACTAATTTAATGAATATTAGATAGGTGTAGTCTGTGCGTGTACCTATTCAATTAAGATTACACTTGATTGCCATTTCAGCTATTGATATCTAAACCTACCTGGTACACACGGCTACAGATCAAACTATACATTTCCAATATAAGCTGACCTCTCATTGCAGGGAAATCCTATCAAAATCAAAATCAAAATCAAAAAGTCATTTATTCAGTTTAGGCCCTAGTAAGGCACTTATGAACGTTATGTACATACAGTTGAATTTACCACCGGTTCGGAATACACTTAAACTGAGAAGACTCCGGCAAGAAACTCAAGTTAATTAATCACGGGAATCGAGTCTCGAAGATTTTTCACCTTTTTTCGATTATGTTCTAATATAATGGCAATTTCTTATCGTGTTGTAACTACAAAACGCTTTCCGGATTTCTTCCTTTACTAGTGCTACATGGAATTTCTTCTTGCCAAATTTTATGATTCTAGGTCAACGGGAAGAACCCTATAGGTTTTGATTTCCTTGCGAGCTTCAAAATATGCGGCATATAGGGCTGTATCTTTTGATTGCGTTGACTTAGAAGTTTGATTTTTGTATGTCACAGTGACATTTAGCGCACTTTGGCGCGGTACTCCACACCACTGCCACATATGACTAATTAGTTACTACGTAACCAACCACTGCGTTATTTAAGACGCATCAAGGAAAAGCTGGTGCCATTTCTGTGCAGTGGTCTCTTTATAATTAATTTCCCACTTCCACGTCCAACGATGATTTCACCATCGAGTAATCCTTGAAAAGCGGGACATTTAATTTTGGGCTAAAAATCGGGACGTCCCGCCAAAATCGGGACGTCTGGCAACGCTGGTATTATCCCATTATTCGGTAAAAATATCATTTGTTATTGCAACACTACGTCAGTCACCTTACGTCAAACTCAAATAGAGTAAAGCAGGACGAGACAAAACGTAAAACTTATTTACTTTTAATTTTTCATCTTAGTGTATTATACACACCTGGCGCCATTCAAATAAGAAGTGAAGTGAAGTCATACACCACTAATGTTTGATTACACGTGTTGAAGTTATTCAGTTCTTTAATATATAAATAAAATGTGATTAGTGTTGTATAACAATAAAAGTTAAAGTGCAAAGTGAAACATGTCTACTACAAGTGACCATGATATGAGTGAGTCGTCATACTTGGGGTCTCCGCAGTCGTACGTTACGGAGTCTCCGTACAGTTCACCTTCACAACAAGTGCCCCAGTTGGCGACAATCTTAACGGAACTGTCGTGCGCTGAAAACAAACAGCATCGGTTCAGCAATAATGGTTAGAAGCGAAAAGCATGCAATTTGTGCATTCATTGCAAATAATCTACATTGTAGCATGTTGATTTTCTAGGCGCATGGTAAAGTTTAATTCCTATCCAATAAACTTTAATAAAACTACTGGCCAATAACCAAAAATGTCTAGGAAACTTCATCATAACATTGCAACTTATATTTTTTTATAACTAATGATCCAGCCTCATTTTACATTACTGACCATATTTCAATTAAAAAGTGTGAAAAGAAACTTATTAGACTTTACACTCTATTCCCAATACGATGTCTCAGATGTTGAAGATTGTTATAGAAAAACTTTACAATTAGTGTTGTCTATTAAATCATGATACAGATTAATCATATTAAATAGATTAGAAGCATTTGTGGTGTAAAATAATTAGCCATACGCGGGAAAGTTAAGCTACCACCGGTGTGGCCAGTTCCTGGATGAATGACTGCCTAGTGGTATTCAACTTATCACATAATTGTGATGGTTGTTAAGCTAGTTGGCGGCATCCTGAACGGCTTAAAAACTCCAACAGTTGGTTGACCACTGCCTCCACCGATCTGCAGTGGGCATGAATTGTGGAGTTTTTGCCCATTCACCCTTATTTGTGAAATGGAGGAGGCCTGTGCTCAGCAGTGGGACATTATAGGCTGATGTTGAAATAGATTTTAGGTTCATTTTACTAAGAAATTCTTAAATGTCATCTTGAAATTTTTATTTGGAATAGGGTTTTAGTTAGTTGTATCAATGATCATTTTGGGTTTTTATATTACTTGCCATGCAGAAAAAAAATATGATTTTAAAAACAGCTGTGCATACATAGAAAGTTGGCCGTAATTTCCAAGAGCATTCATAGAGTATATGATTTCTGTTTATTTTAATTTTTGCAGTGCACTCGGGCTTAACCACAATATCACATGTATGTTGTTATGTGGTAAAAGGAAGCACACAAAACTTAGAAGAATTTTCTTAAAAATGTGCATCTGATGCGACAGATTAATGTCTAACTGGAAGGATTCTGTCCGGTCATAGAGCCTTAAGGTGGCCCTCTGTGGCCGGCGCAACTTCGACGCAAGCATAGTCTAAAAGCTTGTTGTTTCATCCAACGTAATGTTTGACTGCGAAAAAAGAGAGACAGCATCATAGCCGTCGATTATCAGTCGGTAAATTCCGCTGATCACTCGCGCCTGCTTCGCTAGGTCGTCATTAATGATTTCGCATTCATAAAACTTGTTCCAGGAGTATACTTCTTGTGAAAAAATCTTACAAGTTTGTGAAAAAAAAGTTAGTTATTTAGAATCTCCAATACATTTGCAAGCCTGGTATCTTAACGTTTTCTTTACTTTTGCAATTTATAGGTACATTAGATATGGCCAAAGTACAGGCAAAAACGCTGTTTTTCAGAGGCTTTGACTGAATTTGTTTCACACTTTTTTTAAATTACGCCTAGATACACGGCTAGATATAGTGCACAAGATACTAATTTGTTCAAAACATCTAACGAAAAATGTTTAACAACGCCATAATAAGTACAGAGGTTTTGTATGAAAAGTATGACGAATTGAGTCCTCTTAAGTGTTCATACTCTTAAAACAACCACGACAGGTATCTTGCAATTTTGTGCGGAGACTCCAAAACAATACAAATAATATAATACCTACTTTTATATAATCCTACTAGCTGCCCGGCGCGACTTCGTTCGCATGGTGCTACCCGTGGTGGGTTTGTATGTGTTTGGGATGCCCTGGATGGTTTAGATTCACAAATCGGCCCAACAGATGGCACTGTAGTCTAGGTTATATTATCGACTGCAACGCCATCTGCCTGCCATACCCTACCTTTAAGAAAACTTAACGGTAGGGTATGGCAGGGTAGGGTAGGGTATAGGGTAGGATATTACACAAACAAAATCATGCCGGGCAGCTAGAAAGCAATATTTTTATGATACTTATGTTTTGGGATCTCAAAAACTGCTCTAACACTTTCGGTGAAATTTGCTATATTACAGTTTACAGTGGCGCAGGTACTATGATGTATTATAGTCGCATAAAATGCTGTGGTATAGCCACATTTTTTTATAAATTAAAACTGTTAAGTGAGTGCAAATCATCTTATCATTACTTGATACAAACCCTACAAAAACTACATATACTCTATGTACAAATAAACATACATGAAAGAAGTTTTTATGAACAGAATAAGGCCTTATCTGTTAAAAACTTTTTTGCACCTTGATAAATGAAAATAGCATGTTGATTCATTATAATGTAGAGTGCAGTAAAAATAAATGGCACATTCGGTTTTCATACTAGGTATTTAAGGAATAAGCAAGTATGTAGCCTTCTTTAAATCTGTGGCTACTCCAAAGTTTTACTCCTTTTTCAGGGTTCCGTATCCAAAGGGTGCCAAACGGGACCCTATTCATAAGTCTCCGCTGTCCATCTGTCTGTCCATCAGTGGGCTGTTTTTTTTGCTGTGATTTGAATATTTAAGTATGTAATTAATAGTTTAAGTGCACAGCTTGCCACTATATAGGTAACTGTAAAAAATCTAGTTACCATTAATTTAGACTCAAAAGATAGTAAAAAATCCTCTTATATTTTTACAGGTAATGCCCCAACACTGCGTATTGTCGAGCAACCGCAGAATCACTTCAGGTTCCGATATGTCAGCGAGATGGTTGGCACACATGGATGCCTGCTTGGCAAGTCTTATGCTACAAATAAGACCAAGACACATCCCACTGTTGAGGTCTGTTTATTTTGATTCTGTGGTAACAAATTGTGACATGATACTTGAAAACAGTTTTACAAAAAACTTAAACCGACTTCAAAATACACTAAAAAGTAATAAAATCCTGATCTGATGGCAATGGGATCGAACGGGAAGTGTAATGCTTACTATTGTGTTTGCGTTTAAAAGATTTTTGTATAGGAATTCGCACAGCGCCTCCCGCGGATTTTTCATGGAATATCTCATATACAAAATGTTCATAAAGTACCTAATCGTATACTAAAATCAATTAATTACATTCTACTATGGTTCACTGTCAGCTAGGCTATATCTATGTCACTAGCAGCTAACTTGATTTCGAAGATGGTCCATCCGTCGGTTCCCAAATCTTACATTCAATGCTCATTTGCGTAGAGCGTTTGCGCTAAGGACCACCTCAAAAATTATAAATTAATTGTCACTTTTGGTTACATAAGTAGTAGTATTAGGCTAATGAGCAAAAATGTTTCAAAAATAGTCATTGCTTAAAGTTTGTTAATGGTACAGTTGAGGACATAAATTATATACACTTTGTGATTTCAAAACCATTTTTATTTTTTTGTCTGTTTGTATGTTTGTCCCGGCTAATCTCCGAAACGGCTAGATCGATTTTGACGGGACATTCACTGGCAGATAGCTGCTGATGTTCTAAGGAATAACTAAAGTTAGGTTACTTAGGAAAAATTATTAAAACCGTACGCGGATGAAACCTCGGGGGTCAATTAATAGTTTAAGAGAAAATCGTTGTAGAATAATTTTACTTAAGTGTAATACATATTTATTTCCTCGACTAAGTTTGTAAAAATAAACAAGTTTTACACAGACATAAAATTTTGAAAATTTTAATGTATTTTTTTTATACAACAGCTAGCAAATTATGCTGGGCAGGCGCTCATCAGGTGTCGTTTGGCGCAGCACAACAATCCTGAAGAACATCCCCATAAACTCCTCGAGGATGAACAGGATCGGGATGTCAGCTACATGGTACCGGAACATGGAAGCTACAAAGTCGGGTATGAATTTTACATTACATTTATTTATTAGAGTTGGCTACTAACTAATATAAAATAGTATAAAATACTAGTACCTAGTACCTCGCGGTATCTCATTTGATATACATAACCCGTGGATTTTATCGAACATTGGAATAAATAAAGAATATCAATGAAATAAAATTATATGAAATGCTGCAGATACTGCCAAAAGTCTTAAAAGGCAGTCGGCTTAGAGCGCCATCTTACTAATATCACTTGTCTCCAGATCAATAGGTGCTTTAGTCATTGCGGTAATGTTGATCCTATTCCTCGAAAATTTAATCCAAAGAAGCGTAATGACGTTCATATCTATTCCGCTGTATTGCTTTTAGTCTCTATTTGTACTTTTTTTAGTGATATTAATACGATTCCAATCAATCAAATCATTTATTTCAATTCAAATACGTCCAAACACGGCTAGGATACGTTGCTCCGTTATGAGGTTCCAGCCAGTGCCTACCCACCGACTCCATCATCAGACCCTGAAAAACATTTATATGGCCAAAGTTCATCTCACGAAATTTCCAACAACCCCAAACACGGCTAGTATAGGATGCTCCACTATGGAGTTCCAGTGCTTACCCTCCTACTCCATCATCAGATCTGAGCCCAAACAGCGAAAGAGCACGACATATTACATTGAAATATTTCGATTTAAATTTTTTTAATTACTTTTTTATTGTTGACTGTATTTGCATTTTAATGTATACCAAATATCGAGTCCTAATAAGCTTGTGATAAAAGCCTATACGAAACCCACTTCGTTACATTTAGCTCCGTTAGGAGGTATCCTATGTTTATCTTGATGGTCCAAGCTATCTTTCTGCGTATTATTGTATATAGATTCTAATTCTTATTAAACAGTTATTGAATAAACATCTAATTAGGTTTGCTGGCATGGGCATCATTCACACGGCCAAGAAAGATGTTCCTGGGTTGCTGTTCAAGAAAATGGCGGAGAAGTTTAAAAATTCCTTAAACATGAAAGAGGTTTGTCACTTTTAATAAATCCATTGATTTTATTTAGATACTAGAAAAATATCATTATAACAATTAATCAATATTAGTTCCGTTTATTGACCCTCTGTCACCCGGAATGACGTAAATCCTTGAGTAATACCACCACGCACTTCAATTATTTAGAAGTTTTTCTCGAGTGATAAGTAAGCCTGTACCCCGAGTTTAAAGAATTGACGTAAATAAATGCTTACTAATGCGTTTGCGTTAACTATAAATTTGTATGGGAGAAATTAGACGCTGTGCCAATTCCTATAGAGAAGTGTCGTAAACGCAAACGCATTAGTAAGCGTTTACTAAAGTCAATTCTTTACTCTCTCGAGGTATCTTATTTTCTCGGGGAACTGGTGTTGCAAACATCCTTAAGCTACGGTAACCGCTTACCATCAGGCGGCCAAAACTGTAATCAAAACTGACATTCGCTTTTTTATTTTAGTCAACACGTTGTATGCATTTGCAGTGATATCTCATCAATGTTTATCTTAACAAAGCGATTTAGGGTGCTTACAGTCTTCACATTCTTTGTCTAGACGTTTCAAATGGCTGATATCGGAGATTTTGTAGGTAGTAGTATACCGTACATTCATTTGTACTATAGATATTTTGGTTATGACTGTTTCATAATAAGTCATTGTTTGTTCCCATGTTTACTTCCTAAAGCTTTCAAATGAGTAGTTCAATGACATATAACATTGTGCTGTGCTTGTTGTTTTATTTTAATGAATGTTGTGCTTTGTGTTTCTTTATAATATCGCTGATAGTGAACTATGTATGATACGCTAACATTTGTACTCGTTATAACGAAGCATAAAGCTATGGCAGCACGGCGAGCGATAAGCGGCACTTCAATTATCAACGCCTCATTTCTAGTTGACAAAATATTATTATGCTATCCTATGTTAGGAATATAAAAGCTACTTAGTTCAGTCCAATTCCTAGCCTTTATATAATACATACTAGCTGCCACTCGATTTGATTTGATTTGATTATGCTATAGGCTAACTGCGTGCCAAAATCGCGTTTGTTTGTCGCTTGAGATAATAATTGAACTCACTCGTATTTTTATATTGTTATTATTAGGATTAGCTGTCCCCGGCGGTTACATCTGCATTACTGGTTACAAAAAAATAGCCTATGTCCCTCTCCATATCATAAGCTCATGCATGCATCGAGGAAAAATCCCTGGTACATGCGTGCCAAATATCATCGCGGTCGGTTCTGAACTTCTGAGTCATAAATAGGAACGGATAGATAGCTACTTTCGCTTTGATTGACTCGCGTGTTAACCAGAACACATTTTATCTGTGTGCCAAATTTCATCCAAATCTGTTCAGTAGGTAGTTTTTGCGTGAAAGAGAAACATATTCCAAAAAATGACTAATTTTATATGCGTATAGGAAGAATGATTTGTATAAAATGAAATTGGACGATCAAAATATTAAACACGTCCATATTATAGAAAATCGCTCAACTTGCAAATTCCCCTAGTCCTTTGAATAAATCCCGCTTCGCTCGTAACTGGTACCACAGGCTATAAACCCTAATCTCGACTCAAACGCCTGCCCAATAACAGTTGGTGCTAAACAACAAGCTAAGAAGGAAGCAAAGTGTTAAAGCTATGTTTTACTGTGGCTGTGGTACGTAGTATTTCTTTCTTTTACAATTTATTTATAACTATTCCAGCTCAAAACGCAGTGTGATAATATTGCGAAGAATATAAATCTCAACATAGTTCGGTTGAGATTCAGTGCCCATGATCTCGATACCGGCAAAGAGATTTGTGATCCGGTATTTTCTGAACCTATTCATAACATGAGTAAGTTGTTTTTTTGTGATATTTCATACTTATTTGATTTCATTCATCATCATCCATGTCTCGATACTAATTATTTATGTCGATATTATTGTTTATAATGTGAAAAAAATACAATATCATCAGAATTTTCCTCTCATGCATCATGACTAAATGCATACCCGATCCAATTACTTAATAAAACTGTATTCATTTTGTATAAACCCATAAATGGCGATAGATGGATGCCTGATGTATGTGTTTATAACCGCAAAGCGATTATCGATATGTAAACTAATATTAGTAAAACACGAATTGAGCGATGATAGCTCAGCGTAGTGACGTCCAAGATCGCAGGTTTGAATCCGACAATGAGCTTGAGTTTTCGATGATGGAAAACAAAACACGGTGGTAGGGTTCTAGGCAGTGCCGGATTAAGTCAGCGCGGGGCCCCTAGCGAACTATCAAGAGGCCCTTGGTTTGCTTTGGTGCGGATACAGACAGTTACAAAACACCGTTAACATTACAAAGTTCCTTTGTTATTAATAAATTATAAAAGTAGTCAAATTAATGGTTTTACAAGACAATGTTTTAGTTCTCAACAATTGATAGGGCGAACTGATCATGTTGAAGATTGTTGATGGTACCTTACCACCACCCATTACCTTTCAAATTCAGAAAAAAGAAAACAAAAGGTCGCCGATCACAGCTGCTGACAATCTATGTATAAAAAGAAAAGAAAAGAAAGCTTGTTCAATGAATCTTTATTGCGAGTCGATTGCAATATCCACATCTGCTTAGAAATTTATTACAAATTAGCTGTCCCCCGCGGTTTCACCCGAGTTCCCGGGATAATAAGTAGCCTTCTCCGTACCAAAAGCTCTGTAACCAACAATCAAACAGAGAATATGGGATTAGTATGGATAAATGTGTTACAATTTTTTATTTTTAAGCTCCTATCTTATTTGAAAATAAAAAATTGAACTCGCAGGCTTGGGTGTCGCGCCCAATGCGCGGGGCCCGTAGCATTTGCTTGTTTTGCTACGTTTCTAATCCGCGTACTTCTGCGTTCCCGAGATAAATAGTAGCCTATATCGTTCTCCATATGTACATATATGCGAGCCAAATTTCATCGTGATCAGTTCAGCGGTTTAGGCGTAAAAGACAGAGTTACTTTCGCATTTATCATATTAGTATTGAAGTAGGGATATAGTAAGATTAGTATGATGTTATTGAATTGATAAAATTTAATTTCTGTGTTTAGAAAGTGCAGCTACGAATGATTTGAAGATTTGTCGTATTAGCAGATGTAGCGGCCGACCCAGAGGGGGCGACGATGTATTCGTATTGGTAGAAAAAGTGAACAAAAGTAAGTCTTATTATTATTTCTAATAAGTTTACTCTCTGTTGAAACAATACTTAAATGTGTCAAGTGTATATTCGACAGTTTTATTACAACTCAGTTAAGTGATCCCTCGTTTTTATTGACACAAAAAAGATGCCCTTTTTTGTAGACTATGGTTGATTTTGAAGTGGAAAGTACTCTCCTCCGTCCAAATGAATGTTTTCATGTATATTAATTTGTTTCAGAGAATATAATGATTAAATTCTATGAGTTGTCACCAAACGGTGATGTGACTTGGTCCGCTACAGGAAACTTCCTTCACAGCCATGTACATCATCAGTACGCCATTGTATTCAGGTATGTACTAACAAAATATGTAGTCATGACTCGAAAATCTTCTCAGCAAATGCAACCTTCCGAACCGGTGTATTAGAGTCAGACTTTTCATAAGTGCCTGCGAAGGTCTATTTGAATAAATGATTTTGAATTTGAATTTGAATTTGAAAGCCAGTTATGTTAATTATATACACAAGTACACTAAATACCTATGTGATAATTTCATATCAATATGGTGATGAAAATCATTTTATTGTAACTATGCAGTTTCAATAACTAGAGCGCATGACTACACTACAGAAGACTGTTATTTAAGTTTAGATCGTATGCCGACTGAAATAAAGTAAACAGTTGTTTTTCATTCAAGATCACTTAGATCGAAGGAACATGAGGTGGGTCCAGAAGAAAAGACGCACACATTCAATTGATTTTTATACGCTGAAAATTCGGGTCTGCGCAACTTCACGATATTAAGATTGAAAAATAAAACACAAAAAAAAAACACTAAACAAAAAAACAATTTTATTGTTCCATACATATATTATTTTGGTTGAGTATGTATTTTAACTTTTGTATGGAACATATTTTTTTTTCGCTAAAGGGCTTTGAAATCTGAAAGTTCAGCAGGTCTTAAAAAATAAACTGACATTGACAAATGTATCGATAGAAGTATAACGTAAGCACCAAAGGGGGTGGGAGTTTAATGCTCTGCTTATTTTTGATGACATGGGGGTGGGGGCTCTGGATGGTGTTTACGTCAGCAATGTTTATATAATTTACTTTTTCTGTTTATTCTGCAAAATTTAGTACAGTAGTACCCAACTGATATGGCTTACCGATGTACCTGCGCAGAAGATTCATTTTCAAGGCGCGGGAAATACTATTGGTCGGCAGCTGCCGCCATGTTAGCGCCCGCCGTGCGGAGGGGCGTGACTTGCGAGTGAGACGGAACTAACAGCTGCAGTGTATTATGAACCTTATTGTAAGTTTTAAGCATTCTTTCATTGATCTTCGGGCCATACTCTCTTTTCTGTGCGAAAGAAGATTCATGACGCGCCTTATCAGTTGGGTAGTACTGTAAGTAGATTTGTTTTTTTTTCTAGTCTATAATTTCTACTTAAAAATTATATTCTGCTGGGCCCTTCACTTATTTTTTTATGAACAGAACACCACCATACAAAGACCTACAAATCGGCAGCGACGTCAAAGTGTATATTGAACTGGTTCGACCATCAGACGGTCGCACGAGCGAGCCTAAAGAGTTTACCTACAAAGCAGAGCAAGTGTACAAACAGATCAAGAAACGTAAAATGACGTCATCCTACTCCTCGTTGGAAAGTTCTTCAGGTGATTTATTGATAACTAACGATAATAAGAATAATCCTACGTAACTACAATAGTACGACTTGATTATCGCGTCTCGATGTCGCAGTTAAAATGATTGCCAAAATATAGAAGGATTTGAAAAAGTTACCCCTTATTTTGCTGACAATTTTAGTGGTGGACATTTGGACAACTTTTGCTCAGTGTCCTTTGTTGTTTTATTTTTATTTTATGCAAAAGTTGCAGAGATTTTATATTGATGCCTAGTATAAATTATGTTTCAGGTGGATCAATTAAGAGTATGAGTGAAATTCCTACTATGGTGGCATTTATGAACGTAAGTCTTTGGCTCGTATTTAGTTTGTATGTTATTCAATTGACATAAAGTTCATTATGCTATGTACAATTTGATTGTTTCTTTTCCATTCCGCGGCAATGTAAATTGAGCCTTAGGCACTTATTATATTAGGGAAAAATACTTAGGTATATTACCATTCTGATCTATTATTTTTCTTTATCATTGCTATACATGAAATATGTTTTTAATTAGTATGTTTGTTTTTGTAGCAACAACAAGAGGAAAAGGTGGAAGTGCCCGTATTCACTATTCAACAGGTTTGTATCTATTTGTAATCAGAAATCGATTTAACTGCACCGACCATGGTGAGATAGTGGTAAAAACACAACAATTAAAAAAATGCTGTCACATTTTATAATATTATTGCCTTTGCATCATTAAAGTCACACTATTTATCTCACTTCCCCTCTTTTTTAACCTACTTCAAAAAAGGAGGACGTTCTCAATTCGGTTATAATGTTTGTTTCCTCAGAACTCCGTCATTTATTAACCGATTTGGAAATTATTTTTTTTGTTTGAAAGGGTATAATTCCCGTTTGGTCCAATTGTCATCAGGTCAGGATATGATTACTTTTCAGTGTACTTTGAAGTCGGTTTAAGTTTTTTGTAAAATAGTTTTGTTATTCCATTGTTGTCTTTGTCTTCAGTTACCAGTAGTTCCACAAGGAGCCTCATCGCCTGCTCAATGTGATTTGGCCAATGCTCTCGGAATGCAGCCAACTGAGCAACCCCCCTTAGCAACCCCCATGTGGGGTCAACCCAGCGTGGTTCCGGTCGCAGTGTCGTCACAGTTCCCTAACCTGAAACTGAACTCATCCGAGTTTGAGAAAGTATTGAAACTAGATGCTGATATGCCACCAGAAGACAGGAGGATGCTCTCCGAAGCCGATTGGTTATTAGGTAATATCTTTAATCATATTAAGTTTCTAGCTGTCCCTCGCGGTTTCACTTGCGTTCCCGGGATAAAAAGCCTATAATACTCGGGGATAATGTAGCTTCCTATTAGTGAAATCATTTTTCGATTCCGACTGGTAGATCCAGAGATTTGCTTGTAAAAAAACTCCCCGCTTTAGTATAGATTCCTTAGAAACCAATTTTCAAGTTATTTTGCCATGATTATTTCAAAATTCTGTTTTTTAAAGTTTGCTTAATTTTTTTTGACATTTACGTGTGATTTTCAGAATATCTAAGGTCGTACGGCGACAGTCTTCCAGATGAGGTAAGTAAGCCTGTTTTATTTTCAAAGCTCGGTTGGTACATTCCTGGAACATTGTACTTATTTATCGTTTGTTTACTTTTAGACGAACAGCATGGACTTCATTCGATCTACATTAGTTCCCGATTCTGGTCGCCCAAGGGTATGTCAATTTTTCGTTTCATCAAAAAGCTTGAGGTTTTTTTTTTTTTTTATACTACTTAGTTAGCAAACAAGCATACGGCCCGCCTGATGGTAAGCGGTTACCGCAGCCTATGGACGCTTGCATCACCAGGGGTGTTACTCGCGCGTTGCCGACCCTGCAGAAATCTCTTCACACCCTTTTTGAAGAACCTCATGCTGTACTCCATTGGGAAAACCACGGCAGGGAGCTCATTCCACAATCTGAGCGTCCGCGGAAGGAAGCTCCTTTGAGACCGCACAGTTCGAAACAATTTTGGTTCCAATATGTGGGGATGGACTTCCTGTCGATGGCGAGAGTTGCGATGGTAGAATGTAGCCGTGGGCATCATCTTAAACAATTCTTCAGAACACTGTCCGTTATACAAGCGGTAGAATACACATAAGGAGGCAAAGTCTCTCCTCAGACTGAGGGGCTCTAGACCGCTTGTGAGCTCAGGATCGTTAACAATTCTAGCAGCACGTCGCTGAACCGAGTCTAAAGGCCCAAGCTGGTATCCAGGTGCCCCTGCCCACAGATGACAGCAGTACTCCATATGAGGTCGGACTTGCGACTTATAAAGTTGCAGTCTTTGGCCCGACGTGAAGTACTGCTTCGCTTTGTTGAGCACTCCAAGCTTTTTGGATGCCAGCTTAACCTTGTCTTCTAAGTGACTACGGAACAAAACATCGCTAGAAATGTCGACGCCAAGGATCCCAATGCTTTTACTGATGTTCAAGGACGTGTTCTGGAATTGAGGTAATCAATTTGTGCGGGACGACGTAACCAAGTGAACCGACGACCTGGTAAAAAGCGGTCCAAAACCGTTCGAAGTGGAAGTTAATGGGGGAGGCTTATGTTCAGCTGTGGACATCCCAAGGCTGATATGATGATGATGAATCAATTTACCAAAAACGCCAAAAGATCATAAAAGAAGATAGGTAGAGCATAGCGTTTATTCGCTCGAAGAGCAGCTTGACTGGGGAAGTACCTCCACCTTACAGAATACAGCAGCCAAATAACTTTGTTGTGTTCCTGCGCGTGAGTAAGGTCGCCATGGCTCATGTGGGAGGGGGGAAGGGTAACGCGTCAGTGATGCCTCGTGTGTTGCAAGCGTCCATAGGCTATGGTAACCGCTTACCATCAGGCAGTACGCTTGTTTACCGACATCGTGGTATAAAACAAGAATCATATTTGTTAAGAACTAGTTGTGCCTATAGTTACACTCGTGATGTTACTTATATGTTTTCACATACAAATTCTTGTATAATTTGTTATAACCTCGTTGTTTCTTCCAGGGTCTCACATTGAAGGCTGATTCCGCGTCTACTTCTCGACCCGTCGTTTCAACACGTGAAAATGTTGAAGTAAAAAAGGAGAATATAGAATATCCCGCTGTTTATAATTCCGAAGACGGTCTTGAAGTAAAGAAGGTAACTAATTAACTTTATTCTAGCTGATTTTACTGTGCTATAAAAATCCGAATGAGAAAAAAGCAATAATGATATAATATTTGTATTACAGTTGGTCAAAGAGCTATGTGAAATCATGAAAAACAAGAAAGCATACAAGAAGCATGAAGTGCGAAGCAGATTGGAAAGATTATTCGACATTAGACTTTGCAATGGAGACAGGTAAGATTTACAATATCTTTTTCAAAAGGTTAATGTAACTTCGAGTTCAATGGTGCCGATTCTGTTGTAAATCGCACTAAACAAACTTTAGTCACATCACATCTCTTTCTTACGAACATTATTTAAAAAAGATAGAACATCTTTAAAGCTGTCAAATCTGGGGGCACGGAAGTGCCCCCCGCCAAGACAACCAAGCGAAGCGAAAGGGCACTACCTACCTTTTCTCGAAGCGCTTCGTCGTTTTTTTGAACCCTCATAACTTGGGTTTGGATTATACCAGATAAACAAAATTCTCAGGACATGATGTCAATAGTAAACTTATTAAACATATTAAGTTTCAATAACATAGCTCTTATACTTTAGATTTTATTGATATCTAAAAAACCCCGATTTCGTCACTGACTCACTGATGATCATCAAAACTCATAGGGTACTTCCTGAAGTCCTAGAAAGCTGAAATTTGATATGTAAGCTTGTATTAGTACACAAACAACAAAAAAATTATAAAACTTGGAAATTTCAAACAAAAAAAAAACATAAGCAACTTACAAAAAGAAGTGAAATCCCACCAAAAACATTATTATGTAAAATGTTGCCGCCAAGACATATAGCTCGGACTGTCAAAAAGTTATCAAATCTCATGTAGAGCCAAGCTTATAACTCTACATTCACTTACTCTACAAGCCCTAACTTCACAAACTCTACACCCCGTAGTCAAAATATGTGGCTTGGCCGTTTCAATACTACAAGAACTATTGAATAACATAAAAGTAATGAACAGTGAATACATTTTTCACTTTACTCCCATGTGACGGTAGCGAAACGGCCAAGCCACATATTTTGACTACGGGGTGTAGAGTTTGTGAAGTTAGGGCTTGTAGAGTAAGTGAATGTAGAGTTATAAGCTTGGCTCTACATGAGATTTGATAACTTTTTGACAGTCCGAGCTATATGTCTTGGCGGCAACATTTTACATAATAATGTTTTTGGTGGGATTAGTCTTTGCCGTCTTCATTTGCGGGTATTTAGACGTAACAGCGATAGATGGCGACTAAATTTATATTGAAAACAAGCATTGGACTAATTTGACAGGACTACATTTCTTACATCCTTTTCTTATGTTCTTTGTTACAAAGAGACATAGTGAATTAGTTTAGTTGTAAACAACAGAATCAGCACCAATGTTTAAACTTTACGCAAGTGGACCGTAGAGTAAATTTTCTGACCACTCGGCAACGGATATTGCCTATCCTTTTCTGCTGCTCCAACAATTCGTTCGATAGTGCGAGACAAAATGTATCCAAAGAATCGTCCTAGCATTACCGTAATGTGCGGGCGTGTACAATTCATTCTTCTCGCTTTAAAAAACGATATGTTTGTGCGATTAGGGTTGCTAAGCCGGATATGTTTAGCTTTTTACGGTCGTGCTCGATCAAATATTTGCGCGTCCGGCTTTTTTTCTGGCTGCCCATTTGCCCAAGCCTTCATATTTTTCATACTCAATGAGAATAACTAATAGTTGCTTAATTTGTATTAGATAAGCTTGTTAATGACATGACTAATGAGTAAATAATAATCAATTTAAATAAGTAATTTTATTATGTTTTAAATATTGTCCGGCTTTAAAAAAAGGAATTTTCGGCTTTTAGGGCAAAATGTCCGGTCAAATTAAACGCCGAGTCTGGCTTTTGTATTTTAGGGCCTGGCAGCCCTATGCGCGTCAGAATGGAATGGAAACAGCGGATTAGCCGTTGCCTCGCGGTCAGATTAGGCATGTCTGTTACTTTCGGCACGCTTTGATGGCCATTAGACAGATCAAAACGATAGACATATACGAGAAACCCACATGTCAAAACATCCAGGATAGCGTGCTTGTTTAGTCTTATTTGTTTCTTTAAATTGTGAAACATAATCGCTAAATACAGCTAGTATGAGTAGTTCTGTCTCACAGTTGGTGTTATTTCTCCAGATTCCTCCACATGACGCTCTGCAGTAAACAGCCCAGTTTCGAGTACATCGTCAAAATGATACACAACTTCAAAATGACGCACCTTCTCGACTTGACTAATTACAAACAACAAACCATTCTACACCTCGCTGTTATGAATGATCTCCCCAATATGGTTAATCTACTTGTATCTAAAGGTAATAAAAACTGTTTTTATTTATTATAAGACTAGCTGTGCCCCGCGATTTCCGTTATAAATAAATATCCTATAATACCCGGGGATTATGTAACTACCTGTTAGTGAAAGAATTTTTAAATCCGACTGGTAGTCCAGAGATTAAGCCCGTTTAAATAAACAAAAAAACTGTTCCGCTTTATTACATTAGAATCTGATCTCTCAAACGGGCAAAATACATTTATGTTCAATGACAAATTCATTTTTTATTGTTACGCCTTTTCTGTAAATAAAGTAAATGAAACAAATAATATCTAATTCCGAAATTTGAAAATAATTATTATGGAAGCCTGATAACAAACACCGTGAAAATTATTGATTCATTTCAAAATGTAGGAATAATTGAAGCGTTAATTATTCCTTGCTTATTGAAGTCCCGTAATTGTACGTAGTATTTATATACTCTGAGCCCGTACTAAATATACAATGCTTATGTCAACTTATGAGTCAAGATAAAATTTGATCAATTGAATTTGAATCCTGAATGTGTGGTTTAGGGCTTATGTTCGAATAACTCAATATTATATTCTTGTCAGTTTTAATTCTCCTTCTATCGAGTGTAACACAGAGTGAGTGTAACAACAAAGGACCTTGTTTTATTTTAGGACCAATTTTAAAACCGCAAACAAGTTCAAACAACATCTTTGTATAAATATTATATTAAATACCTACTGGACCAAAATCTATGTAAGAGGTTTTTCTTGCGGTTCCATTACCCATTGTAAAAAAAATGAACATACTCTATTAATGATAGCCTGTATAAAAAGGTGGAATCCGACCAAATACGGGGCAAATGTGTCTTTAAAAGATATATGAAATGGATATGGTTATATGTCGAAAACTCAAAACACTTCCACTGAAAAAACCATTTATAGTAAAAATATAAACCTCATATTGGTGCCGCTTCTGTTACAAATCGCACTAAACTAATTTTAGTTACATCTCATCTCTTTCTTACGAACATGATTGAAAAAGGATAGAACATATTTTATGTTGTCAAATTAATCTTTGCCGTCTTATTTTGCGTGTATTTAGGTGTAACCGCGATAGATGGCGACTAAATTTATATTCATTGTAATATTAATGTATCGGGTCTATTCGCGCACAGATTATTATCAAAATTTAATTTTGACTAACTAAATAAACTAAATAAATTTAATTTTGAGTTCACTCGTGACCACGATCAATGCAACTTGATCGAAACGTCGAGGTTAGTCAAAATTAAATTTTGATAATAATCTGTGCGCGAATAGACCCGATACATTAATATTACAATGAATTTAGTTCGCGAAAGCTTAAAAAGTACTTAATTTATATTGAAAACAAGCATTGGACTAATTTGACAGGACTAAATTTCTTACATCTTTTTCTTATGTTCTTTGTTAGAAAGAGACATAGTGACATTAAAATTAGTTTAGTTGTGAATAACAGAATCAGGGCCATTGTCGGTGTGTTTGACTTAACCCGCACACGGTCTTACTATAACCAGGTTTCAGTGTCGTTTATGTTTGCCCAGGTTGCAATCCGATGGTGAAAGACCACAACGACAACAACGCGATACACTACGCGGTGAGGTACCAGTCGTGTCTGGAGACTCTTCTGAACGCCATCAAGAAGTACGGCGTCGTTTGCGATCTCGACGCGTGCAATAATGGTAAGTTTGTTATCATTTGTTATTTGAATTTGTTGTTTATTCACAGCAAAAAATGCTAACTATACATGCTGTAGCAAAAAATGCTAACTATACATGATGTAGTAAAAAATGCTAACTATATAGCCTCATAGAAACAGAACTTATAGAGTTGCGTAAGACATACCATAGAGTGTATCGAACGTTTGGGGTCAATTTATCGGAGACAAGTTTCGTGTCAGCAGCTCTGTCATCGCCGCCTCGGTCGATCGCTGAGTACCGTACGCGACCTACTCGACCCCCGGCCCGTTGCCCGTATCTACAGCGTCAGCTCCCCTTACGATAGCCGCACTTAAAAAGGCAGAAGCGGGCTGATGATGATGGTTTCGTTATGGTGCAAAGGAGGAAGCGCCATCAAACTATCAAATAAGGACTATGCGGTATGACTCTTGCAGAGCCCAACTTAACTATACGTTCCGCCAAGCCGAATACTCCGGTGTTAAATTCCCGCTTACACTACATCGATATGACGGAGGACATTGTGGAGTACGTGTGTCTAAGGACTAAATCCATTCTTAGTATGCAGATGCTGGAATCGAGCGGCAATATCCGCTTCAGAACTTTGCGGTAAACGTAATGTTGTTGTGTAGAGAAGCAGTCCCCGCTGCACGTGTCGGCGGTGCACGACTGCGGCGCGAGCGCGCGCGCGCTGCTGGCGAGCGGCGCCAGCTACAGCGTGCGCGCGCTCGCAACGGTAAACGTAATGTTGTTGTACAGAGAAGCAGTCCCCGCTGCACGTGTCGGCGGTGCACGACTGCGGCGCGAGCGCGCGCGCGCTGCTGGCGAGCGGCGCCAGCTACAGCGTGCGCGCGCTCGCAACGGTAAACGTAATGTTGTTGTACAGAGAAGCAGTCCCCGCTGCACGTGTCGGCGGTGCACGACTGCGGCGCGAGCGCGCGCGCGCTGCTGGCGAGCGGCGCCAGCTACAGCGTGCGCGCGCTCGCAACGGTAAACGTAATGTTGTTGTACAGAGAAGCAGTCCCCGCTGCACGTGTCGGCGGTGCACGACTGCGGCGCGAGCGCGCGCGCGCTGCTGGCGAGCGGCGCCAGCTACAGCGTGCGGGACGCGCACGCGCGCACGCCGCTGCATCTCGCAGCGTACGACGACAAACTGAACGCAGCGAGGGCGCTGCTCGAGTACATCAAACCAGTCAGTATACTTACAAGTTCTCTTTCTTACATTGTTCTTCTGGTGTTCCGCAGGGATCAAATTTCAGACCCATTTAATTCTTAGTTGTGATTAATGACTTATATGCAAACTGATGACACTTGAAAGCTAAAAATTCTCTTCATTTGCGGACAGTGGCGTGCATTGGTTTTCGGAGGAGGTAGGCAATCAAGTACTAGGAAAGTTTTATTGTATATTATCGGTGGTATTTTATCCAATAAAGATCAATCCACGTGCACTAGTGAAATAAAATGAATTATGTGTATCGTGATTTTACAAGTTGTCTCAAAAAGTTCGTAAAAAGTTTTAGTACAGTGGTGGTCACTGTACTAAAACTTTTTACTATTTTACTAAAACACGACTGAACGGTGACTGATAATGCGGACTATGTAAAAGTTAATGTGCGGACTATATGAAAGTGATATTATAAATAAAATGTATGCGACTGAAGGACTTTGTGTCCATGGTCATGAACAAATATTTTTAAAAAAAGCCAAACTAGGGTTTCCAGCCTCGGTTGAATCAATCAATTTTTTAATCAATATTCGATCTTTTAAATCCTCTTTGGAGATACGGATCGATCTTAAGATCGCCACGAAATTAAAAGATCGGAAATTGATTTTAACGAGACCATAATATTCCATTTCGAATTTTCGAATCGATTATTTTTTGCAGTATTATGTTAAATATTAAAGTTTTACTGAATAAATTAGCACAAGTTACTCTCTTTCTCTCTCATCAATGCCGAAATCGATGGGAGGGCGTCTAAATCGTTGTTTTTCTAAAAATCTCGACAGTGTAAGTTTAATCGAATAACGATATTCGTTTAATTATTATAAGTGACCCAATAAACAGTGCATTTATAAAAATATTTTTTGCTACTAATTAACTAAGAAATATATTTTATATCATAATATAATATAAAATCTAAATAAGGATAACCTTGTATATATTTTTTTTAATCGATAGCAGTCACTTCGATTTGAACCTATCGATAATAAATTTTGTCAAAGTACGGTAAACCTATGCAATGCCAGCCAAACCATAAACAAAATAATACAAATAAATTGCGAAGTTATATTTGAGTTGCTCTAACGTTGGTAAACTGTAGTTTTTTTAATTTGGCTGGGTTACTAGTGTCACAACAGAGTAGGTATGGTTACTTTTGGTCCATAAATCGCGAATGTCAAATGTCAGTGTGCTACGCATAGTAAAAACGTGATTTATGCTTTCGTCGTATTATCCTAAAGAAGTGTGTGTGCCTGTATGCATATGCCGAAATCGTTTTAGTGTGCGTGAATTTGTTACACGAACTCGCGAGTGCCTGCGCGGCAAAGTTTGAAATTTTGCATTGAATGTTAGGTTAGAATTTTTATTTAAAATGATTATGTAGTTTAATTGAATCAATATATCATATTATTGAATCTTATGAGGTAAGCATTGCTTATTTGCCTATATGGAATGCACGCCACTGTTTGCGGACGACTTAAAGATTTATAAAACAGTCCTGAACTCTTGATTTTCTGAACCTTTAATCTTCTTTATTTGCCTTATTCCGAAGCAATTTCGAATACTGCTCTTATTAACCGACTTACTAACCCTTGTTAAAACTTCCTAATTTTCAAAAATGTTAAGGACCGTCGTTTTATTCTGTGTTCAACAACCCTTCAAGGGTTACATCCATAGAGCATTACAGTATTACCCAACTGATAAGTCGCGTCGCGAATCTTCGTTCGCACAGAAAAGAAAGTATGAATAGAATAGAATAGAAAGCATTTATTCAGCTCAAAATCTTAAAAAGAAAACAAAAAATAATAATATAAAACAACAATCGCTTAACCTATGTATTAATCTATTGAGCTAAAACGGCCTCCCACTCAGCATAATGTATAGCCCCGAAGATTAACGAAAGAATGCTTAAAACTTACAATAAACCTTAGCTCACCACTATAAGGTTCGTAATACAGTACCGCTGTTAGTTCCATCTCACACGCAAGTGACGCCCCTCCGGCGCGCGCTAACATGGCGGCAGCTGCCGACCAATAGCGGTTGCCCGAGCTTTGAAAATGTATCTTCTGCGCAGGTACATCGGTAAGTCATAGCAGTTGGGTACTACTGTACCCAGCGTGAATAAAAAAATAATGACCTCAATAGTAATAGTAGTGTATTATAATAAAAGTTTATGAATGTAAGATGAGTATACAAGTAATGTTATTACCCCAGGAGGACATTGACGCAGTGGATGATGGTGGCAACACGGCCCTTCAGATAGTATGCGGTGGAGCCATGCGGAATAACACGCGGGAGATCGTTAAGTTGCTGCTGGGCAAAAAGGTACTTATATTTATTTTATCTTGGGGCGGCACCTGTTTCCATCATAGTGGTAAACGGTATCGGCTATCATCGCTAAGACTAGGGCATTGGACTGTGAATAACAACAACATATTTTTAGCCTTAAGTATTTGTTCCCGGCTATTTTTGCAAGATGTGATTTCCTGTAATTGATGAGACACTTAGCACTTATTTCTGTACTTGATCTTTTATTTATTTACACAGTGTACTTGTTGTTGGAAATAAATAAAATAAAATAAAATAAACTTGTAACCGACATAAAAAAATAAGGAAATTCTATGTTCGCCGCGTATGTTTTTTTTAAACCTCTAAACAGTAAGTCAGATTAGAGTTTTTACATCATTATTGTATAATACTTTTTAGTGCAAACCCTCTTTGAAATTGCTTAGTTATTGGTGCTGAATCTAATACAAATTGCACGAAAATAAAAAGCTGACTTTGTCTTTGCTCTTTACGTTTATAATTTTGAGAGCGACTAAATATCCATATGTCTTGGCGGCAACATTTGACATAAAAATGTTTTTGGTGGGATTTCACTTCTTTTTATATTTTGGTTATGTTTTTTTATTGTTTGAAATTTCCAAGTTTTATAATTTTTTTGTTGATTGTGTACTAATACAAGCTTACATACCAAATTTCAGCTTTCTAGGACATCAGAAAGTACCCTATGAGTTTTGATGATCATCAGTGAGTCAGTGACGAAATCGGGGTTTTTTTAGATATCAATAAAATCTAAAGTAAAAGCGCTATGTTATTGAAACTTAATATGTTTAATAAGTTTACTATTGACATCATGTTCTGAGAATTTTGTTTATCTGGTATAATCCAAATCCAAGTTATGAGGGTTCAAAAAAACGACGAAGCGCTTCGAGAAAAGGTAGGTAGTGCCCTTTCGCTTCGATTGGCTGTCTTGGCGGGGGGCACTTCCGTGCCCCCAGATAGGTAGTAAGACTAAATTACTTTAGTTTGGAAACAACTGAATCAGTACTATGTCAACTTAAATATTGTAATGATGATGAGTAATAATTTAATGTTTTGTTGCAGGCTGATCCGTCGCTGCATAAAAACAACGAGTCTGCGTGGAAGCTAGCGCGCGACAAAGCTGAGATACGTGAAATAATGTTTGAGTATATTGATTCGGAGACAATGTATGAGGATGACGTGAAATCTGAGCCCGATGATGAATTCGAGTCGGCTGATGAAGGTGTAAGTACTAGCTTCATTTAATTTAGTCTATTATTAGATTATTTAGGAGAGGAAGAGCGAAGAGTTTATTCGCAGCTCAAATGTGTACCTCCGCCATACAGAATACCGCAGACAAAACTTTCGTTGTGTTCCTTGAGTGGCGGTCGTCAGAGCTCATTGTGTCGTGGGCGCGGGTCGGTAACGCGTGAGTGATGCCAAGTTGCTAGCGTCCATATGGCTACGGTAATCGCTTACCATCAGTATCGGTGTGAAATGACCCTTATAGTTGTATACACCTCCATTTAAAAGGGAAGATCTTCCGCCAGGCTGGGTCATCGTGCCTCATTCTAGTCATCTCGCTGACCCACACGGAGCATAGGGAACCAAGTCCGGGGCGTACCCCTTTCTTGGGGTATCAATCGCCGTCCGTTAATACGGGCGGGTCCTTGGATTGTTGCCATGGTAACTAGGTTTTCATTATTATTATTATTTTTCACCTTTCTTTTGTTTTGTTTTGTGGTTTTTCCTATTGTTTTCTTTAGGTACTCTTCCATTGGGTATGTGGTTATTCTTCTTTACGTGTTGCCGCCCGTACGGTCCGCCCTACCAGGTGAGACCACTGGCGATACCAGTGGAGGCCCAGCAGGAGCGGTCACCGGTTGTATCTACGGGCGGCGAGCGTGTTAGGGGGGCCACGTCCTCGGCTTCAATCTCCCCTTCTGCTGCTATTAAGTCGTGAGGGAATGCCTTGCGCTGTGTGGGTAGGGTGCGCCACGGGGCCAGTCCCCGGATATGCTCCAGGGACGATCCGTCCGCTCTCACAAACAACCTCTTGGCCAGGCGTGCGACGAATGCGTCCAGACTCTCGATCCGCTGATCCCTCTGGATTGTGGCATTTCTAACGTACCTCGGGGCGTTCAGAATGGTGCGCAGCGTCAGATTTTGCTGCGCGCGCAGCCGCCCCTTGATAGACTCGCTTGTGAGTGCGTACCACGCGGGGGCGGCATAGGTGAGGCGGCTTCTTATGTATGTTTTGAACATCCCGAGCTTCTCCCTTAGAGGGATGAGCGGAGAGGTCAGAACGGGACGCAGTAGTGCTCGGGCGCTTCCGGTTCTTGAGATTATCGCTTTGACGTGGGGGCCCATTGTTAGGCTTTTGTCTATTGTGATCCCCAAGTACTTGGAGGTACGTGGAGGCCCAGCAGGAGCGGTCACCGGTTGTATCTACGGGCGGCGAGCGTGTTAGGGGGGCCACGTCCTCGGCTTCAATCTCCCCTTCTGCTGCTATTAAGTCGTGAGGGAATGCCTTGCGCTGTGTGGGTAGGGTGCGCCACGGGGCCAGTCCCCGGATATGCTCCAGGGACGATCCGTCCGCTCTCACAAACAACCTCTTGGCCAGGCGTGCGACGAATGCGTCCAGACTCTCGATCCGCTGATCCCTCTGGATTGTGGCATTTCTAACGTACCTCGGGGCGTTCAGAATGGTGCGCAGCGTCAGATTTTGCTGCGCGCGCAGCCGCCCCTTGATAGACTCGCTTGTGAGTGCGTACCACGCGGGGGCGGCATAGGTGAGGCGGCTTCTTATGTATGTTTTGAACATCCCGAGCTTCTCCCTTAGAGGGATGAGCGGAGAGGTCAGAACGGGACGCAGTAGTGCTCGGGCGCTTCCGGTTCTTGAGATTATCGCTTTGACGTGGGGGCCCATTGTTAGGCTTTTGTCTATTGTGATCCCCAAGTACTTGGCACTTGGGGACCACGCTATCTCTTTATCTTGGAGTCGTAAGGGGGGAGGGTAAGTCCGGGCGCTGCCTATCATTATGGCCTGTGTCTTACCTACATTGACTGTCATTCTCCACCTGGAGAGCTATCCAGAGGACACTTGATGCACTGCCAGACGGCAGTGCGTCAAGTGTCCTCTGGATCTTGGATGCGGCGTGGTTCCTCTTGATAGACGTGGCATAGTACGCCGCATCATCTGCGTAGAGTGCCAGCTGGGATCCCTCTTCCAGGGGGATGTCATCTGTGTAATGCGCATATAGGCATGGAGATAGGCAGCTGCCCTAGGGGACGCCCGCTGCCATAGGGCGCACCTCCGATAGAGCCTCTTCAACCCCCACTCTGAAACTGCGGTTTTCTAAGAATGATGCGATCACCTTCACGATGCGACGGGGAGTCTCAGTCGTCGAGAGTTTATGCAGAAGACCCGCGTGCCATACTCTATCGAACGCCTTTTCCATATCGAGGAATACTGCTATGGTGGTCTCTTTTTTGTTTGTAGCTGCCGTCATGGCGTGCAGTACCCTCGATAGCTGCAAAGTAGTACTGTGTTCAGCGCGGAATCCGAACTGCTCCTGGCGGGGTGTTATGTGCGGTACGAGGTGCCGCAGCAGGAGTGATTCGAACACCTTGGACATGGTAGCTAGTAGTGTTATTAGCCGGTAGCTTTCCGGCTTTAGGATGTTCTTCCCCGGTTTGGGCAGCATGATAACTTGCCCGTTTTTCCAATTGTCTGGGAATCTTCCCGAGCGCAGAATACCATTATATAAGCGTGTCAGCGCTACCGTGGATCTTATTGGCAGGTGACGTAGCGCCATATTGGTGATTCCATCTGCGCCCGGGGCCTTTCTTGGCTTGGTTTTCTTTATGGCATGCTGCACCTGGCCCGGAGAGAATACAATTGCATCCTCCTCGGTGGCTACCGGCGTTGCAAGATAGGATGCAAGGTGTTCCTCTACCGCTGCGGTGTGTTCTGCGTTGGCAGTCGGATTCAGCTGAAATTGGCGTTCGAGATGGTTTGCGAAGATCCGCCACCTCGAATCTATGTTGTTGCTCCACAACATAGATTCGAGGCGGTGACTTCAAATTCTTTGCCGGCGATATTGAGCTCTATGCCCAATGCGTACATGGAACTCAAGACTCTTTCTGGGATAGGTTGGTGAACGATTCTCCGTTTCACTAGGACTACCAGTCCCCTAAAGTTTCGGTTTGACATGCTTTTCTCGTCCTGGCGGTAAGCGAGGTATCCCGGGAATTTGACTTTGTCTGCCGGTCCCAGGTGCGTCTCACTTATCAGCGCCACGTCAATATTCTGCTCTTGTAGTAGCGGTCGGAGGAGGACGGCTCTCTGTTTGAGGCCGTTGGCATTCCAATGGAGTAGTCTAAGGGCCGTACTATCCATTGAGGTTGTTGATTATCTCTGACATGCCTCTCAATACCACCGCCACGGTATCTTCGCCCGCTCGCAGTGCATCGAGGACTCTTTGTAGAACTTTTAGTGCCGTCTCTATGACGGCCATTTTTTCTTCACTGATGTGGGGCTTGGTTGCCCTGCTCTCCCCCCCTTCTTTGGACCAGCGCTGGTGCTGAAGTCTGTGCCTGTGCGGGTGCAGGTGCGCTAAGGACTTTCGTGGTGTTCTCTTGTGTAGGGGGGGGGGGGGGGGAGCCGTGGCCGTGGTCTCAAGAGTCCTCGGTGCCGCCTCGTCCGCGGGGCGGGACTCCTTGGTCCTCTTTCCCCGTTTCCTATTTCTTTTGTTTGTTGTTCCATGTGGGGCCGGATTATTTGCGGCCGCCATTAGGGAGGTAGTCTCCCTTTCTCCCTGGATTCCTGTGGGGGCGGGTTTGGTTGTATCCGTGTGCCGTCCCCACGTCGTACGCACGTTCATCGTGCCTGGGGACCGCGCTCCAACTGTACATGTCGGACACTTGTATATGTATATGCAGATTGTCGAGAAAACTTCGTAAGCGCGATGCAGGATGTAGTGGCTTTTGTAAGCGCGAAGTAGGATGTAGAACTTCATTATGTAGTTGGTCGCTACATTTGTAACTTGTGTGGACTTTTTGGCGGGAACTTGCAGAGTGACGTTGCGTTTTCATTTTTATTTTCATAAATTCGTGTATTTTGAGTTTTATTGCAAATTATCGGTGGTATTTTATCCAATAAAGATCAATCCATGTGCGCCAGTGAAGTGAAATGAAATGAATCATGTGTATCGTGACTTCAAATTGTCTCAAGAAGTCCGTGAAAATTTTTAGTACAACTACCATTGTTTTAAATCATGACTTTTATGGACGGTGACTGACTGAGGACTATGTGAAAGTGATTTATTATGACTAGAACTTATAATATAACTGGAAAATGGCAAAATACACAAGCCGTGTGACGCCAACATATAAAAATAAAAAACTTGTGTAGGAGGGTGATGGCGAGGATGGTCCGGATCGTTGTGCGGGGGCAGGGCTAGAAGTGGGCATGTTCGCGCGCGAAGTGGCCGCGCTAGTAGACGCGGGCGGCGCGTGGCGCGAGCTGGCGCGGCGGCTGCAGCTCGGCGCGCTGCTCTCCTGGTACGCCAGCCAGCCCAGCCCCACGTTCACCATGCTCAACAACCTCAAGGTGACCCTTATAAATATTATATAAATGTAAATAAATACCCTGGGACTTCCTCACACACGGCTAATGCATGTCCTGTGTGGGAATCGAACCCACAACCTGCGGCGTGATACGTAGAATCTTAACCAGTCTTAACTTACCGCGCCATATGGCCCGTCTATATTATACAACTTATGTGCCTCATTTTTAACACGCTTTTATATTAGCCTCACTTCTATAGAGTACTTTGTACTTTGTCTAGGGGTATTTTGCCCTTTTTATTAATTTATCATCAAAAAGATTATAATAATAACAATAAAATTGTTTTCTATGACCGAATATGAAGTAGAAAGACAATCAAACAGTGAATTCGAAATCACAGCTTCTGTTAAAATAACTTAAATGTAATCAAGTATTTTAACAATCCAGTTTTTTATTAATATATATAGTTTTTTTAAATAAAAAAATACCTAACAACAAATTACTTATAGATACCGATATTACCGATACGTTCAATTATGGTGTCCGCTTACTCTAAGGGTCTGCTATGATGCCTTATCTCTTCCTGCTGGTAATGGATGCTTTGACGTCGAAAATAGAAAAGAGATACTATTATGACAATCGCCGTAGGTAGAAACAAACAAGTGATAGCTTCATGTGCTCTTGACTGTACAATTCATACAGTTCCATTCGCCATATATGAACTTGCCCCCCTCTGGGCCATCGGCTGGCGACGCCCTTGAGAGTGGAGGGTCATTTGACGCGTTAGTCATACATACGGGACATTTCGGGTGCTCGGTTCATGCATGACGTCTCATGACGATACGTCTGGCAATTTACATACACTTAGTCAAAACATATGGGTCTGATAAATTAAAGAAAAGTTTCTAAATAGGAAGGATTGAATACCCGACACGCGACGCGTTATTATCCGTGACTTTTTATGCGTCTTAGAAATGCAGCACACTTAATGTACCCAATGAATAGGTATTTTCTACCATCTTATACGTAAATTTTAATCATTAACATGATTTTTCATAATTCTAATGCAATTAAGTTTTTTTTAAATGTACGATTGGATTGATATACCTTCTAATTGGGTACATAAAGTGGGCTGCATCCCTAAGATGAATAAAAAGTCACAGTGTATACACCTATTTACAATTTATATCATGAAACTAGTTTCTGCCCCGCTGTTTCACTTGCGTTCCCGTGGGACCTTTTGCTTTCCAGGGAAAAGTATATGTTTAACCCAAAGATTTTCATACGGCATCGTGCCTCTACCCAGATGGATAGTCCGCCTTACTAAAGCATGACATTTAATATCACTCCGCTTGAGGGGCTCCTGAGCAAATCGCTCTCAGTTCGTATTGCGCACGGCTGTCATCGCGTCATACACGCTGTACTGATTAAATAAAAAATGTCAACTTGCGTATTAAAATACTGTCACAACACTTATAAAAACCAAGGAAAAACTAACCTTCCATGTGTAAGTATTGTGATTTCGTCACTTTTAATAACCAAACTTATTACTTTTAAATACTGTCAATTATGGCTTGTTCGCGGCCTTTCGTGTTCCCATAGAGGCGACTATCCTTCTGGACGTTTTAAATTCTTTGGTTTAACCAGAACATTATCTATCTGTGTGCTAAACTTCCTAATACGTTAAGTCGTTGATGTGTTATTGAGGCACTAACATCTAAACTTTATTAGTGAGATTACTTTCTTTCATTCTGCTGATAATATAATCAATTCTTTTAAATTATCTGAAGCATACAATTTGCTATAACGCATGTGCAATAGGCTACTTTCCTGAAAAAAACTAATTACTCCGTCATTTACATTATCAAAAAATAATAGACACGTATTTTTTCTTTTGTCAATTAAACAAAAAAAAAATACGAAGATATCGTGTGTTGAAGTTCCGAGTGACGTCACGGTGTGGTACACTTTTTAGGAACAAGTGACGTCACGAGCCCCCACTCCCGAACTTGTCGCGCTTTATCTTCGTCAATTGTTAATGATTTTGTAAACCAAAAATACGTGTCCAATATTTTTTGATAATCTAACTGACGAACTAATTAGAATTATTATATTTTTACCCAGGCAACATCCCTATTGCATTCATTACAGTCTTACTAACGTAAAATTTAAACTACTTTGATATATGACGCATCGGGTATTTCTCACTCCAACTGTTGTAAACATAATATATATTAATAAGACACATATTTATAAACATTATTGCAACACCACATACATAACACAACAAAATGATAAAAAAATTATAAATATTAACGACCTTATCGCCCAAGCGATTTCCTCCATAATGAAATCCGCAATTATAAAGCTCATCACAGACATAGCTATAATGAATATATTTCTGTGACTTCACCGTCATACAAGGATAATTATATCGTAATAGCCTTGCTATGATTTATATTAATATAAGATATTATAGCTACGTCTATGATGGGCTTAATCCACGAATCACGATAGCTGATATGACGATCGGCAACACATCGGCAATCCCCCTGATATTGCAAATGTTCATAGGCGGCGGTGACCACTTACCATCAGGAGGCCCGTCTGCCTGCTTGTCAACCTATTGACATAAAAAAAATAAAAAAGCTGTTCTACCGTCGTTGAATACAATTATTAATCAATGTTTAATTTCGCAGGAATGCAATAATGACATAACATCCAAATCATTAGCAATGATTCTGGAAGAGATGGGACAACACGAGGCGGCGAAGATTATACGAAGGTATATCGACTGACATATCACTTCCACCAAAGACATTAGCGATACCTAGTATGTAGGTTTTTTTTTACATTTTCGCGTATATCAGTTTAATTTTGGATTATTCATCAAATGTCAAATTTTAACACATATTTGTAATCTATTATTGATACTTAATTAATAGAATTAAGAATCAATAATGGATCCGTATTGATTTGTACAAAAAAATAATTTTAAATATTTTATGTTTTTCAATTTCCATGTTAGATCGCCATGTTGATCTGTATAACATTTTATTGGTGCCTTTCCCCCGTTGATCTTAGTTATGTTGAAACTATGAATAAAATACCATTAAATAATGTTAAAACGGTATAGACTGAGCTTTATATTGATAAAGCTTAATATAAATTTGTTTTAATGGTTTATTTTAAGACCAGTGAATAATTTGTGTTTAGTCATAAAAAGATAAGAATGACTTTTCTAAATGTCCGCTGGGCGCTGTGTTGTTTAAGCATTTAAATTGTTTTATATAATTTCAATGTAGGTATTTTAATTTACTTTGACTTGGAGAACGTACACAATTTTATATGCATTATTGACCAGACGTTTGTAACGTCACTCTTCTAACGTCAGAAGTTATTGTTACTATGATTGTTACACAAAATTTATTGTTTATAAGATACCTACGTCTAAGTTGTTTACTATATTATACATTAATGTAGCTATGAATTATTTTAAGACCAACTCCCACAGTCTTGAGTTGAAAACATGATGCATTATGAAACTGTCTGGGGCCATATTCTCCACCCGATTAGAAACACCTTTAAATATTTAGCAAAAAATAATCTAAGGAATTTATGATATTTTTATTCCTTAAAAAAATACTCTTACAACCTTTTTCCTCGCGCCATTTATTGCACATGAAAAATCTTATTAAACAAATTTTTCATTTCTGTTGTAAGTAAAGTAAGTAGTACCTAAGCTATACATAGTAATTTAGAAGACATTCAATTTTAATGTTAAATAATTATATAAAACCGTTTTAATAATAAAAATATTATATTTTAATTTAAAGTTACTAGTTTTCTTTTCTAGATTGCTATTTTCATTATCCTAATTCCTCAGATCAAAGAATTCCTATCCCTATCCCAATCGTTTCCCTACTTGCCAGCCAAGTATAAGGATTTGAAAAAACTTACAAATTACCAGAGAAAATGGATTTTTAGAGTTTTTTTTTACTGTGTATATTCCTGTGTTTGACCGCAATCTCACTATGGTAAGTGATGATGTGGCCGAATGTGCTAAGAACACAAAGCCTTGAAGGAACTGGCTCTCCAGTGCAGCTTTCGGAACATCGATAGGTGCATGGCGACAGATTTTCAAAATTCAATAGATCTCTCTCGATTCGTATAATGAGAAAAAGAAAATTACAGTTCCTACATTGACTATCACGACGGGCGTCCTTTTCACTCGCGCTCTCAAACAA
The DNA here is from genome assembly GCA_951394255.1 of Polyploca ridens. Classification (NCBI taxonomy): domain Eukaryota; kingdom Metazoa; phylum Arthropoda; class Insecta; order Lepidoptera; family Drepanidae; genus Polyploca; species Polyploca ridens. The sequence goes on from OX596253.1 coordinate 11,542,838, forward strand.
AAGCGCTCTCGACAATCTTTGTTTGATCACAAAACGGTAATATACCGGCATGCATGCTATGCTCATGTCGCGTAACGCATTTTACTGTATAAGTTTGAGCGATACCAAACATATCGTCATTATCAAACTACTTATCTCTTTCGCTCTTGTAGAGGCACAGAGCTGTTGCCAGTTCGCACTTCGCATGTCTTCGAGTGTCCGTTGCATGCAGTGAAGGAGCCCCGCATGTTTTTCAACGCAACGCCAGACGGCCGCGCCACAGATTACTATAGCCGCGCCCTTCGATTGCATTTGACGCTGCGCCATACACGTGATCCGGACGTCTAGTTTTTTAAGTGCCATTAAAAAAAAACGTTGTTGGTTTGGGTACTTAACTACTTCAACCGATTTTAAATAAATAAGGTTAAGTACCTAAGTCCCCTACCCTATTGGCTGGAACAACTTGATTTTATAAGAAGAGAGGTGGTTGGTTAAGAGGCAAGTAGTTAATGACGTCACTCGTTGGAAGCGCCGATGGCCTTGGTGATGAATGTGGGCTCGAATCGTAATGTGCTTTAGGATGTTTCCTACCTGGTAATCAGCCTCAAGTTGAATGGGATTTGCCGATATTAGTTTTCTGCCAAATAACACCTTGATTAATACAGGGTATGATCAAGGTGTGTATCGGCAGGAAAACCACTTTCTAGGCTTTGTATACAATCGAAAAATACCAGCAATAAACACAGTACCTACCTACCTAGTTCATTACAAAGTCATTACTTCCCTACCATTCGTTGCTTGTTTAGGTAGGTACCCTAAATTAACATAATTTGTAATCTACAAGCCTAATAAAATGGAAGCATAAACGGTAGGTAGAATTATAGGTATTTGGGCCAGATATGATTTTGTGGATTTCCCCGTAACATTTTGTGTAGTTGCCATATACACTCGTCGCTCCGCGTTGTAAGTAGAACACGCGCACCATGAGCACGACACAATTCGAATGCGAAAGTATTGATTAATTTTATTTCTTGCTGAATTTATAACAGATCGTAACAATGCTATGTATTAATTTCCTTCTGTACTTAGTACACGTTAGGATGTTACGTGTATTCTTTTTTTTTTATTCTTTATTTATTTTAGAGGGATTTATTCATACAATGAATATGTCACCCTCATCGGAAATACATAAACAGTTATCTTCTACTTAAACCTATTTTTTTTTTTTATTTTATTTTTTTTTACTGTTTTTTTTTACCTATCTGAACTAATTTGTATAACATTTTGGCAGTCTCTGATAATGGAAACGCCAATATACTGTTACATTCTCCAACATTAAATATATTTATATTATTAATATAAAAAAGTGCTTTCCTTTCGGCTTCATTTCGGACACACTCCATCATAATACGGTATGCATCTTCTATCGTTCCACATTCATACATAAGGGTGAATCAACTTTACCCATCATATGTGCAAAACCATTTAGGGGAATATGTCCTGACCTAAGTCTAAAAGCTGTCTGTATCTATGCTTAGGTATATCTTTTTTATTATTAATTATTTGGAAAAAAAAAGCCAAACATAGTCAGATTGTCCAAAAAATATATAAAATATGTAACCTTGCTGAGTTTCTTGCCGGATTCTTCTCAGTTGAAGGCCGAGTTCCGAACCGGTGGTAACTTCAGTAAATGTGACCTTCATAAGTGCCCTTCTGGGGCCTAAATTGAATAAATGGCTTTGACTTTGACTTTCACTTTGCCACTATATCAGTACGGTTCATACGCTGACTTTCTATCCACAAAGAACAAGATCGATGAGTTGAAACCATGGTTTTAAACCCTTTAGTTAAGGATCTCTCATCAAAATACTCCTTCCACATTCCAGAGCATACTTCCTTTATTTTGTATAGAACCTCTGAGAAATAGGGTAGACAATTAAAAGGAATACCATGACTTGAGGCCTCTCCGGCCAACCGATCAACCTCTTCGTTTCCATATAAACCTATATGCGACGAAACCCATTGTAGAATGACATTTTTGTTGTTGTCGATAAGTCTGCAGATCAGTTTTATAATTACGTGTATTCTTTCATTGAACTTCACTTGTATGTAGGTATGTAAGTTGTTAAGGGTTTATTTATTCATATATTTGTCACAGGTTATTTATTTATTTTATGATCCTAAAATGTAAGTATTTAGCTTTTTTTAATAACGTTTCAATATGTTTAACCATATACAACGGTAGTTAGGTACCTACTTATTAGGTAAGTGAATCAAGTATTTCCGTGGGCCTGAAAAATCTCTAGGTGCTAGAGTTACAGACTAAATTATTACGACAAACGAGATCTTTACATTCAAAGTTAACTTAATTCAACTTAAAATAAACATACAGCAACATAACTTGAACAAAGATCATGGTATAACTCGGTACCTACTGTTTAATTGCCCACATAATATGTTGGGTGACAGAGATCACTTACCATCAGACATTGAATGAAAAACTTTCGAAACTTATATTAAATAATATAAATAAATACTATTTTATTGAAATTATTAACCAATCTATTTTTTTTTATCTTATAAAAAATCTTTAAATTTTAATATTGTTTATTTGGTAGGTAGGTACATATCGCACAAAATTAAATTAATATCCATTATTGAAGTCGTTATCGGATTAAAATAATTAAGTTTATACCTACCTACTAGTGCTTTTTATTTGAATGAGTTAATTAGATAAGCTGTAAAACATTAATGTTTGGGGTAACGGATCAGTATAAGCTAGGCAACACCAAAATAACCTTGAATAGTGTGTTGTAGTCGCTCGCTCCGACTGAATTCACGTATCGCTCGCGTACCAAAAATAAATTGATAATACTTGAGTATTCTTGTTCATGTCAAATTAGAGTTGAATTAGTCTTTATGTTTTGATGGTATAGGTACCATTAATATAGTTTTGAGAGTATTTAAAAGAACTTAATGATTTGTGCTGGATTAATATCTTTGTGTCAGTGTGTTGCTATCAAGTACACTTGCAAGTTCAGTAAAAAAGCGAAAGTTTCAGTAAAAAGTGAAGATGGAAAACGGTTTCAACGATGATCACAATTTGATTAATGGTGAGTAGGTATTTACATTGACATTTAAATAAATTGGTTAGGGAGTAAGTAAAGTCTTTGAAATCTTTAAATTATTCATTAGGTACTAATAAAAACAAAGAAAGAGCACCGTCTTACACATAGCTAAAGGGACTGCACAAATATGTCTCTAGTTTAGAAGTCAGCAGTACTTTTTGAGTTTTTGGAACTCTCACAATGCCGACGTACCTACGATTGTATCCTCGAAGATTCAATGCATCCAATTTAAGTTTAGCAAAGTAGCATTAATTCTTTACTAGTCTCCTCTCCGTGGTTTCACCCGCGTCCCGAGCTAATGTTTTCTCGGGATGAAAAGTATGTTGTTCCAGGGTGTGATCTCTACCTGTGTGTCTAATATAAATCTATTAGGGTGCAATTGAGTAATAAACACACCTACACTTGAACTAGGTACCTATAACATTAGTAGAGGACTTTTTGGTAAAGCGGGGGAATAGGGTCGGCTGATGCTGCGCCTCTAGAAGTTATTATCATCGCAAAATATCCACGTTTCAAATATTTTTCATAGGTATACCTATCTACCTGCCTACTATAGTGAATAGTCTAACGTCAATCCGTAAACTTGATTGGAAGTAGGTATTACAGGTAACTAGTCCAAACAGTTCAGTTCAGTAAAACTCTAGTCCGAATATTTCTCATCACGAAGTACCTAGGTACATTTTTTCTAATGTACCTATGCCATTGCGAAAAACTTATAATAAAAAAGTTATACTTTCGCACCAACGTTTTTCGAACTCAAGATCATTCAGAATTTATAAGCTACCTAGTACTACTACTTAGTAACTGGTCTATGTAGGTAGGTAGGTACTATAGTCCTACCTATTATTAGTTTTTCTACTTCCTACACAATATCTCTTTGATAAGTCCTTTATTGTAATCCTAATCATATTTACGTAACATTTTACTTTAAGGTGCACTAACAGTTTTTTTAATGCATTGTATCTAAGGCTTAATAGCCTAATATCTGTACTACACGAACGTACCGAAGTACCTATTTAACCACTTATCAGTCAATCGATAAGTTGAACTGTGTTTTTTATCATTAAAAATACAAATAAAATAATGATTGAAAGTGACCATATATACCGGTTTTGTAATTACAAAAATATCACATTTAATGCATTCCTGTTTTTTAATCTATACGAGGCAACTTTTTATTATTGTTATTAATGGAAATCTATTATAGTATAATGTATCGCTGTTGATTTCCTAGATAAATAAATCTGATGAACTCTTACCCAACTCAAGCAAAAATGTAATGTTGGTATTTATACTGAGGATATAGGTACCTAGGTAGGTACGAATTTGTAGATTTCCTTTTTCATTTTGTTAAATCTTTTCACTCGTTACGTTTAGTCCGTTCTACTGTAATTGCACCCTTTATAGAAACTTCAAATAGGTATATCTGGCTCGAATGAATAATGATTTTTACTTTTATAACATCCGGCTAACAAATCTTTAAACAATGTTTTACAAAGAAAGAAAACCTAACCGTATATTACCTAAATACCTAGGTATCTCACTTATATAAAATCTAATATCATTGCAGGACATGGCCCGTTCCTGCGTATCGTAATACAGCCCCAGAAAAACTTTAGATTTCGATACACAAGTGAGAATCAAACAGTTGGCTCCCATGGATGTCTGCTCGGTGACATTACGGACGGGAGCAAAACCAAAACTCATCCCACTGTTGAGGTTCGTAAGATACCTTAAAATAAAGTCATCCAAGTACCAAACCGGACCGACATAACTGAAACAAACGATGTTTGAACATCGATGAAAGGTTTTTTGCCTACATAGACGTATAAAAAAATCCTTGCCTATCGGATTTCTTAAGGATATATTTTGGAAAGTGTGCGCAGGAATTATTTAACCTCATTCCATGATACCCATTCCATAAGTGAAACATGACACCGGGATAATTTTCACCAGTATGTTGCTGCCATTTAACAGTTGACACAAAACATTTTGTATCCATATTTTTTATGCGGGCAGCAAAAGAGGAACTTGTTTCCAGCGTCTGTGTGTTCCCGACTCCTATACTAGACTCTATGAACTTTCAAATGAAACGGCGAGCAAGTTTTGTCATGGTCCTTTATGGGTGGGTCAGTGCAAGAATTAAAAGTTGAGGGATCATTATCAAAGTCTTTCTTTATTCTTTTTTTATGATTTCTATTATAATAAGTGTTTATCATTAGCGTGGAATAGCATAATGCCAACTCAGTATACAGAACTACATACCTAATTATTTTATTAACATATTTTTGCTCCTCACCAAAAACCTAGTAAGTACCTGTAATGGGTTTTAGTTCAATTCCACGGCAATAATTATGGTTACTATACATAATAATATTGTTTTTATTTTGTCGTAACAGCTGTTGAACTATTATGGAAAGGCGTTGATAAAATGTGGCCTTGCTCATCATGATAACTCAGAGGAGCATCCTCACAGACTACATGATGATGATAACGACAGGAATTTAAGCTACGTTTTGCCCGATCATGGCAGCTACGCTGTCGGGTGAGTGTAAATTAGCATACAATATGTACTCAAGTGTAGGATATTAAAAGTTCTTAAATGCCATTAGTACTCATTTTAATAGACTTACTAGAGATCCTACTAATATTATAAGGATGTTTGATACTCAAACCTGTGGCGGTTGAACGGATTTGGATAATGCAAGCTCCGAGTCTGGAATCTTAGTAAAACCGTAGGGCAGAAGCTAGTTAGTAAGTAGATAAATCAAATAAGCTACAGAGACTCGTATGAATCATGAAACGGGCTTCCTAAATATACAATCAACTTTAGTGTGACTCGTTGTTGGTTATTTTGTAGGCAGTAGTTAATTCTGTATTTTCCATGTGCCATTTTTATAAAAAACTACAATAAAATTTAATTTAGGTATTCTTCAAAAATTAACAAAGTAGCAAAAGCAATATATTTTGGTTTAGCAGTCAATGTCATGTAACAACGTTCCTATTCTAAATCATTTTTACATTATCTACATATATGTATTTGCGCTTAGTTTGTTATGTAAGGATTTTAAAAGGAAACTATTCTTCTTCTTTGGCTTCGCCTTTTCCCGTTACGCGAGGTCGGCTTTCCCAATCATGCGACCGACGCCACATTTTCTGTCTTGTGCCTCATATTCTTCAACAATTTAAAAGGGAACTATTAAAATCATCAACTGATCATCATAAAATGTTTATGACTCTAATTTAAAAGTTTACTTTATATTTTATAAGGTTTCCTGGAATGGGTATCATTCATCCTACAAGGAAACATGTCCGTAGATGGATATTAACGAAACTACAAAAACAACATAACAATAAGGGTGTAAAGGAGGTAATGTACCTACATAATTTTACCAAATTTTGACTTAAGCTTTTGTGTAGGCATGATTCATGAAATGTGAATTAGCACAGTCGACAAAGTAGCAATATATTTAACCTATTATGTCAGTGGATGACTACGTGATTTAACCAATTTGGAATTAATACTTATATTATATTTTAGCTAAAAACATTATGCGACAAAATGATGAAGGAAATCAATCTAAACAAAGTTCGACTGAAATTTAGTGCTCATGACGTTACAACTGACGAAGAAATATGCGAGCCAATATTTTCGCAACCCATATTCAACATGAGTGAGTTTCTTCTACTGGATGTTTTTTTTACATTATATTGCACTTTAAGTTGTTCGGCATGACGAATCCATTATATGTATTTTGAAAAGAGGACATTGCAAAGTATCCATATTCTAATGTCTACGTACGTACCTACGTACGTACCCAGACCACTAGAGTAGAGAAATTATTATGAGCGTGTAGGTATTTACGACCCTAAAAAAGTTGATGCAAATAGCAGTTACACTGAAAAAAATAAACTACAAGTGACTACAAAATTGTATTTAACAGTAACACAAAATTTGATGACCTTTAACCTAAACAGAGTGACTTGCGAACTAAACTTACCAGTAACAAAACTAGTTTTTGTTCGTTACTAAATTTTTTGATTAAAAGTAACTAAAGTTAGTTTCCCGACAACTAAAGTTAGTGGCCCGATAACAAAACGTCAACTTACATAACTAGTTTTGTAGATCATTTTTTTCAGTGTAGATATATTGCATAATATTCTGGCTTCTATTAAGATTTATTTTTATTCCTGGAAAACATTTAATCCCTCGAGTAGGTACAATGTATAAATGAGAGAAGATAAAGTAAAAGACCGGCGAACCTTGCAAAATGATAAGCGAAGCGAGATATCGGCTCGTAGTCGTAGATCATACATACCTACTGTGATGTGTGCACTGTGCTTGTATTTACAGTCACGGAATGAGAAGGTTCGTCACCTTAGAGTCGGTTTTTTCAAAACATTATTTTGTCTAACTCAGTGTATTCTGTCTATTCAGTTTCAAAAGGTAATATGTGCTCGAGATACGTTGAACGAATCAAGTTGAAAATTTACGACCCTTTTCATTCCGTCACTGTACCTACAGGCACACATTAACATTGCTACAATCGCTAAATGTAGCAGTGTGACAATACGTCTCCTTGTAAAACAAGTAATTAATTAGTGTATAACTGTCAAGAATGCCTAATCTGGGGGCAGGAGAGTGCCCCCCTACCAAGACAGCCAAGCGAAGCACAAGGGCACTACCTAAGTTTTCTCGAAGCGCTTCGTCGTTTTTTTGAACTCTCATTACTTGGGTTTGGATTATACCAGATAAACAAAATTCTCAGGATTTGATGCCAATAGTGAACTTATTAAACATTTTAAGTGTCAATAACATAGCTCTTATACTTTAGATTTTATTGATATCTAAAAAACCCCGATTCCGTCACTGACTCACTGATGATCATCAAAACTCATATGGTACTTCCTGAAGTCCTAGAAAGCTGGAATTTGGTATGTAAGCTTGTATTAGTACACAAACAACAAAAAAAATATAATGCTGGGACATATTTTGACTACGGTGTGTAGCGTTTGTGAAGTTAGGGCTTGTAGAGTAAGTGCATGAAGAGTTAAAAGCTTGGCTCTACATGAGATCTGATAACTTTTTGACAGTGCGTGTCATATGTCTTGGCAATATTTTACATACAAATGTTTTTGGTGGGATATCTATGACGGCCTCTAAAGTATTGTAGGTATGTAAGATTCGTAGGATTGGTTTCTCATCTCGTATCTAGAACACAAATTTATAAGCATAAACTCTTTAAAATTCGAAGAAAGGAAACAAACTACAAGACTTTTGGCTAATGATCGGATAAATACGGTATCTTTCGGGAGAATATAAGTAAATACAATACATGTTATTAATGATTCTATTGTTTCAGAGAATGCCGCGACGAATGATTTAAAAATATGCCGCATGAGTCACAGTTGCGGTCGCGCATGCGGTGGAGATGATGTTATAGTATTAGTGGATAAAGTCAGTAAAAGTGAGCATTCTCCTTTTTTCCCATTATGAAAATTTTTGTAACTAGTCAATTTGGAAGTTTGAATGTTTATGACTCAATTACGCATAAAAAACTATACGGTTTTATTTAAACTTGGCACAGAGACATAGGTACATCATCATACTTTAGAATAAAATACTAGGATAAGTACCTTCTATCCCCAAAAAACGTAAGATCCTATGGGAGCTCGGAGAAAACCATGGGATGGATCATGGAAGTTAGTTATTAAATGAAGGTCCAAAAAATCATGCAGCGCCTATATGGAAATCGCATTCTTAATTTTTAATATATTCAAATTATATTTTTTAGAGGATATCGAAATCTGGTTTTATGAGGAGACACCGAACCGTGAGAGGATTTGGTCTGCAAAAGCCAGGTTTACGGAAATCGATGTCCATCACCAATACGCTATTTCTTTCAGGTAGGTAAAATAAATCCTATATGTTGCCCCTATAATTTGTTAAACTTTATGAAAATCTGGCGTATATGGAAATCGAACTCCAATATATCTGAGGTCAGGGAGGGTTTACGATGGTTGATTTCAGTATTTTCATTTTAAATGCTACCCTAATTTTAATTCTGAGCCGCGGGAGGGATAACAATACACTTAGAAAGATTTTAAATATGAATCACTGCCGTGATTCAGGTCTTTGTGGACGGACTTGTGAAACGGGCCGAATATTTTGAAGGAATAAAAGGTCTATTAGGTAGCTAGAAAATATCAAGTGAAAAAATAATGTTAAGTTATATTATAAGGTATATTATTAAATTATCGAGCATTAGGAACATTTTCTTTGTGTTTTTTTTTCTATATAATTTCCAGAAGAAATATGCTTTAATGTTTTTTTACCCACACCTTTATCCTTACGTCTGCTTATAGAAGTCGGTTGTACCTTTATTTTACGAGTTATTCTTCGCGGTAATTTATTCAGTACCTATCAACCCTTAACTTATTTAGATGTTTATGTGGTATCTAATAATTTTGTCATACGAATTAAGGAAGAAAAATTGCGATTGATACCTAATCGAATCACCTTCTAACCTAACCAAATTTTCATATTTTAATTTCCTTGAGGATCTTCAGGATCCGGACCCTCAACACGAATATGCGATATAGCTCTCTCTTTTTGGCACGCGATCTGAAACCGGGGAGCATCGCGATTCAGATCGAACCTGATAGTACCTTATATTTCTTGCGTTTTAGATTCTGAATAGTGGAAGCTTTTTATTTATTTTTTCTGGATATGTACCCCAATCTATAATCTATATAAATTCGGATATATATCCGAAATTAATACCCGAGCTCAGATCGTTCTCTGATCTAAATAATGGAATGGTTTACATTAACTATTCTTTGAAATTATACTTGAAAGCCTCCCGCATCTCAATTTGGTGCCCGTGCTGAGTACTGGAAGGGTTTCAGTATACGCGAAAATCTGATCTGTGGTTTAGAAGATTTGCTTTTTCAAGCAGGCAGGCAAAACAAATAGACATTGCATTCTTTTACTCAACTTACATCACCCCCGATCATTTGTTCATAAATATATTAAATGTAGACGCTGGTTCTAAAGTATTTTCTTGTATACACAACTAGATCGGTAAACAAGCATACCTAGGACCCGCCTGGTGGTAAGCGGTTACCGTAGTCCTATGGACGCTTGTGATGCCACACCCGTGGCATCAATCACGCGTTACTGACCCTCCCCCTCTCCTCGATGAGCTCTGGTGACCTTACTCTCACGTAGGAACACAACATTCAGTTATTTAGCTATGGTATTCTGTAAGGTGGAAGTACTGCCTCAGTCAAGCTGCTCTTTGAGCGAAAGAACTACCTCTACCACTCTTACTTATATATAAGTCCGAGTCCGAGTCCGAGATCAGAGAGATCATAAAAACTATGATAACAACAAATTTTAGCTATACCTAGTATACTTACATCACATATATCATTTTATGTACAGACAAAATAGTAGGCATACAGGGTGGAAATTTTAAACGGGTCAGTGAGGGCAGCTACCTTAAGGGTTGAAGCCATGCGAATATGGTCTTAGATTAGGTACGTCTTATAATCTGTCTTAGAAGATTATCCCTTACTTTTTGAGTTATTGCCATCGGTATTTGTGGCAAAAAAATACCTAATGTCGGCGAGAAAACGGCGACTATCGAAAAAAATATCTCGGACAAGGATCAATAGGCTATATGGCGACTTGTTAGGTTAGGGTACTAGAAACGTCACAAAACGAAAAAAAAAAACAAGTACATTTTGTTAGGAAAATGAATGTGATTTTTTTTTTCAAATTTGTAAATACAAAAAAACTCGAAAAGTTAGGGAGAGTCTCCTAATATTTTCGTGGCTTCAACCCTTAAGGTACGTAGTTTGTCCTTATAAAAGAACTATTCCGCTATGTCCACAGGACTCCGCCATATTTCGATCCTGACATCACCTCAGATGTGACAGTGTCAGTGCAGCTGCAGCGGCCGTCTGATGGTAGAACCAGCAAACATATAGAATACACTTACAAGGCTGATTCACTGAAGAAAATGACCAAGAGAAGGAAAATTGCCGAAGGTAGGTACTTTCACTTTAACTTCTTTGAATTTGATTATTGACTAGCCGCCACACCCCGTGGTGCCCTAGTTATGGATGCCTACGTTATTTAAGAAAACTGTGTGCGAAATTGTCAAAAAAATAATTTCTAACACCAGCGGGTAAGGCTGTGTTTTGATAGATCTGTCTTTCAGTAAGGACAAGTATTTTTATAGTATATGTTTCGACTGTATTTCGGAATTTCAAAATTCGAAATAGGTACCGATTAAGTATAGTGCGAATTTTCATGATATCGAAATACGTTAGTGCGAAAGTACCTATGTTATAGCACTAGTTCGAATGTTTTCTTAACGACGTAACTTGATGTTAAAGATACGCGGTAGATAGAGACCCCAGGTTTGAATATGAGAACCTGCTGATAATAATAATTTTTAATCGCCTCTCCCTTATTTCTTTCTTATGAAGGTAAGTTGCGATAAAAACATACAAACTGCAGTTTTTCGCAATAGCATACATTCGAACAAACGTATTTCGATCTTATGAACATTCGCACTAGTACAACGGAAGTTATCCCAACTTTCTGTTAGGGACTTGAGAAACTATAGTTAATCTATAATTTATTTTTTCAGTACGACCAGCGGAAGCTCCTGTTATCGTACCTCTAGAAATCGAGACACCGCTAAATAATGTTAGTATGTTTATTTATTAATTTTATAATTACCAATGACTCGTAATAACTGGAGAATTGAATATGTTAAAATCAAGAGCTAAGAGATACAAATAATATGTGTAGTGATCACAATAGATGTATGTAGTCTGGTCGCAGTGATATAAGCTCTGGAAAGATTTGAAACAGCAGCATAGCCCAAATAATTAGGGATGGCAAAGGGTTAATTTAATACAGAAAACAGATCCCACATGAAACAGATAAAAATGTTTTTGGTGGGATTTCACTTTTTTTTTTTTTTTTTATACCACTAAGGTGGCAAACAAGCATACGGCCTGCCTGATGGTAAGCAGTTACCGTAGCCTATGGACGCTTGCAACAACAGGGGCATTACTCGCGCGTTGCCGACCCTGAAGAAATCTCTTCACGCCCTTTTTGAAGAACCCCATGCTGTACTCCATTGGGAAAACCACGGCGGGGAGCTCATTCCACAATCTGAGCGTCCGCGGAAGGTAGCTCCTTTGGGCCCGCACAGTTCGAAACAATTCTGGTTTCAATATGTGAGGATGGACTCCCCGTCGATGGCGAGAGTTGCGATGGTAGAAGGTAGCAGTGGGCAACAAGTCGAACAATTCTTTAGAACACTCTCCGTTGTACAAGCGGTCACTTCTTTTTGTAAGTTGCTTATGTTTTTTTTTTGTTTGAAATTTCCAAGTTTTATATTTTTTTTGTTGTTTATGTACTAATACAAGCTTACATACCAAATTTCAGCTTTCTAGGACTTCTGGAAGTACCCTATGAGTTTTGATGATCATCAGTGAGTCAGTGACGAAATCGGGTGTTTTTAGATATCAATAAAATCTAAAGTATAAGAGCTATGTTATTGAAACTTAATATGTTTAATAAGTTCACTATTGACATCATGTTCTGAGAATTTTGTTTATCTGGTATAATCCAAACCCAAGTTATGAGGGTTCAAAAAAACGACGAAGCGCTTCGAGAAAAGGTAGGTAGTGCCCTTTCGCTTCGCTTGGCTGTCTTGGCGGGGGGCACTTCCGTGCCCCCAGATGTTGTTTTGCATTCCCGACATATTTACATAGTATAGTTATAATAAAACACGAATCAGTAAAAACAAAATATACACCTACTTTTTAATTGATTACGGATTAATATTGCAAATAAATAATACAACTTCAGCATAGAGTTTGAATGTTTGAATGAATAGAGCGACTGTACCTACTAGAGTACAGTCCGTGAGCACCGGTACGGTCCAAATGCCTTGAAACGAAGTGCGCTTGCATGGTTTGAACTACTAAAATACTCGTACATATAATGAAAGCCAATTTATCGTTCTTTATCCATACTTTTACCGAGAACAAATGACAAGGAATCCATATCGATATTTTGTCTGACTGTAAATCGACTAAGTATTGTACCTACGATATATTTGTGAATGCATCTATGGAAGGAAACTGCTCACGTTTCGCACAAGGTAACGTTGCTCTATAATATTTGAACTCTATGAACCTCCGTGAATAATCAAATCCTGTATTATAATTATTTTAAGCAACTATAACCTATAATGAATGAATGTATGTAGGATGATTTCTTTGATATACTTTAATAATGCCGTTCATTTATTTTATAGCTCATTTTGGAGGAATACCATGAACCCCAACCGGTAGGTACCTATTTTTTTAAAATTGAATTCCTATATACCTACAAATCGCGAACCCACCTACATAGCCTACATATCATACATATTATTATTGATCTATCATAATGTGTTTGTTTCTTCTTAAATGTATGTAGGTAGGTTTTCGTATTGCGAAGCTTTGGCAAGCAAACTTATCTTTATATATAAAATTCTACTGCACGCATTGAGCTTTTATTACTACGTATAGAGAAGACGCCACACATCACAACTATGTTGTTGTAGAACGATGATTCTGCACCTGGCAACCCTGACTACTTGGTTGTCAAAATTTTCTCTAATATTTAAATATTAAAATTAAGTTATTTATATCATTATTTTAATTAATAAACGTAATAAATCCATAAAACACTAATAAATACATTGTGTGGAGTGTGGGTTTTCAAATTGGAGCTGTATAACGCCAGTAACAAATCAATAAAAAGGACCTGTCAAACAAACGGATAAAATTCGAACATAAATCGCCAAAAACCTGGGGAGTATTTTGTTTTAATTGATACGTGTAACTATAGTTCTCAATATTTTCGCTAATCAACTGCGTGTACGGTACACTACACATCGCTCACATACGTAACGTGAGCTACTTCCATCACACACCCATTGGCGCCGTAAGTCTCTCTTTGTTTGACAATAAGTGGAAGCAAAGTTGTAGACAATTACACCTGCCACAGACAGTACACATACTCTGAATACGATACAGCATAGGTGCTAGACAATTAGTTGATTAAATCGCTAGAAATACAAGAAAACCTATATTTTTTCTAAAGAATTAAGAGTAGGTAGGTAGTTACTTTGTTAAATTGAAATACAAACATTTATCCTATAAATATTTGTCTGTAAACATAAACTAAAAGGTAACTTCATCGTAATAAGCTAGTAAATACGTTAATATTGTAACAAAGATCAGATCAAACTCAGTAAAACTTCATATCCTTACTCGCTATTCAGCTTCTCTGTGTTTGTGTTGCAGGGTCTGTGGTTTCATAATGTCTAACATGTTGACACGCAAGGCCACTGCCCGTGATATGGAAGAAAAGCTCAGAAAGGCACTACTAGAACTAAAAGCCTCCCAAAACCTCTGCGACAAATTGCAACAAGAGCGTGAGGATAGCGAAGAAGAATTTAAAAACATTCTTAATCAGAACTCTAAATTAAAGAGTGAGTTGGCGGAACTACACAGTAGCTACGCGGACATCCTGGACCAGCGTAACCATCTTCAGGAGACAGTAACATCTTTTAGCGCATGTTGTGATACATATGACCAAGCGCTTAACCGCATCTCTGAGCTTGAGAGTAGCTTAAGTCAAGCTCATAACAATATAAATAAACAAAATTTGGATAATAGCAATCATGAGGTCAACAACACCTTGAGCCTGTATGATGAAATGATAGGGAATGATTCGTGTCAGCAGTCTGTCCAACTTACCTCTATACCTAATTCAATTTCTGATCAACCTATTTATGTTATGTCAAGCCATAATAAGATAAAAAAGTACTTAAGATTGAATAGATTTATTAAAAAATGTTACCGTAGTGCAGCCTTAAGAAGAAATAAACAAAAAAATCTAATAAAAAAACTTAAAATATGTGATCTTAAGTTAAAGAATGGTCTAAAAATATATGACACTGACACACAGCGATTGCTCTCTGACTTAGAGGACAAAGAGCTTTGCTTAAAGGATTTATTCATCAAGTATGAACAATCCCAACAACAAATTAAAGAACACATATTGGCTGCGACTCAATTAGTAGATATGTGTAAGTATAATGAGGATAGATTTGAGTCTCTCGTTAACAACCATACTTGTGGCTGTATGCATGTGTCTGCTGATGAGTCAATGCCAGTTTTACCTGAGGTCTTGCCTGAGATTTTACCTGAGATTTTACCTGAGATTTTACCTGAGATTTTACCTGAGATTTTACCTGAGATCTTACCTGAGATTTTACCTGAGATTTTACCTGAGGTTTTACCTGGGGATTTGACTGGGGCTGTACCTGAGGTTGGACGAGCTGAGCTGTGTGTGAGTTGTGATTCAGAATCCTCTTTGCAAATTAAATACAAAACAGTAATTTTTACTGATAAAATAGGAGTTAACTTTGGTTCCCTTATTAATAACCATTCAAAACAGCCAGTAGTTAATTATTGTATGCCAGGTGCTTCTTACATGCAGATTATTAAAAGAATAATACAAATGAAATTTGACAACTATACCACAGTTGTAATTTTAGTTGGTCATGGACTAGATGTACATAGGATAGACCTGTTTAATAGCTTTGAGTCCTTACAAAGGTTAGGGGTACTAAAAGTAATGTTATGTGCTTTTCCCTACTCAGTTGACTATACTGACAAACAGAATAGTTATATCATGTTTCTGAATAATGTATTATTTAATTTGACATGTCACAATGACAATATTTTGTTTTTCGACACTAATAAGTTTGTTAGTGGAATAAAATTAAATCGGGATTCACTGAAAATGCCTAGAAGGACGAAAAACCTGATTGCTACATTGATAGCTTATAATATTGATAGTGTTATAGTAAATATAACAAACAGTAGGTTAAGTGACGAAGCAATATTATCTAGTAACTCTAATAATATTGTGATTAATTCTTTAAACATATAGTTTCGACAAAAGAGAAGCCTAGACAAAGTATTGTTTTATTGCATCAGAACATAAATCGCTTCTCTGGCAAAATATATGATATTGAACTTTTATTGGATAAAACCCAGGTTGATATTTTATGCTTTACTGAAACCTGGTTAAAACCTGATATGATGCTCTTTAATATTAACAATTTCACCGTCGCCAGTGCGTTCAACAGAGTGTCTGCTAATGGTGGTGGATCTATTATTTTATTAAACAGCAACATAAAATTCAAAAATCGTACAGATATATGTAGTCATTCTGTGGAGCGCGTCTGTGAGGTGGCATGTGCAGAGATTGAAAGCTCCATCATCGTATGTGTATATAGACCTCCGGCTTCTGATTTTTCTTTGTTTTATTCTATAATAGAAGAGATTCTTAGTAAACTTTTCAAATCCAAAAAGTCTATAGTAGTTTGTGGTGACTTCAATATTGATATTCTTGTTACTTCATCAGATAGAAACAATTTTATTTCTTTATTCAAATCATTTAATATGGATCTTTTGTTTTGTGAACCGACACGGGTAACAGCCACATCTTCAACATGCATTGACAACATTATTACAAATGGGAGTACTTTGGATAAGTTCTTAATTCCTGGTGTTCGCTCGGATCATTTGGCTCAAGTTGTTAGATTGCCCTCTCAAAGCCAAATATTATATGAAGTAAGTAGGGAATTTAGACCAACCACAAAGTACAAGTTAGAGAAATTTAATAGTCATTTAGAATTGAGTCTTGCTAATACCTATTTCGAATCTGATGATCCTAATCATAACTATGAAACATTGTTTACTGAGATTTGTAAAGGATTTAATAAATATTGCCCGATTAAATCTACTAAGGTAACTGATAAACTAAAATTCTGTGATTGGGCCACTAAAGGAATAAGATTGAGTAGAGAAAACATGTATGAACTCTATCGTAAAAAATCAAACACAACTAACGAAGAGTTTCATACATATGTTAGGAATTATTCAAAAATATTTAAATTAGTTTGTAATAGAGCAAAAGCCATTTTCATTGCCAAAAAAGTTAGTGATTCGACTAATAAAATTAAAACGGTGTGGAAAATTATAAACACGGAGACTGGTAAAAATAAAAAGGAAGAAGACACAATTAACCTTAAAATTAATGATAAGTTTATCTCCGATAAATTTGAAGTAGCGAGTGCTTTCGAATCTTTTTTTTCAACAATACCTACTGAAGCTACTAAGTATCTTGCATCTTCACCTAAGAAAGCCGAGTGTCTCCTTAAAGACAATTTCCCAAAACATATTCCCAATTTTTTATTTAAGTTTATTGATGCTAGTGAAATATTAGGAGCTTTCAAGTCTTTGAATATAAAAAATACAGAAGACTTATGGGGCTTATCAGTTAAAGTAATCCACTCAGTTATAACTAGTATAGCACCTATTTTAGCAGCTATTTTTAATCAATGTATTGTTCAGGGTTCTTTCCCCGATTTGATGAAACACAGTAAGATCATTCCTATATTTAAATCTGGGTGCAAAAATAATCCTTCTGATTATAGACCCATCTCTATACTTCCAGCGTTAAGCAAAATCTTTGAGAAAGTTATACTAAATCAATTGTTAACTCATTTCACCAAAAATCAGATTTTACATGATCATCAGTTTGGATTTACAAAAGGCCGGTCTACGACAGACGCTGGTGCTAAACTTTTAAAGCATATTTTTGAAGCCTGGGAGAATTCACAGGATGCGGTTGGCGTATTTTGTGATCTCTCCAAGGCATTTGATTGCGTAGATCACTACACACTAGTTTTAAAACTCCAACACTATGGAGTTCGTGGAGTGGCACTCGATCTTATATCATCTTATCTATCAGGTCGCCAACAAAAAGTAGGTATTAGCGGTACTACGTCCTCAGGGTCTTTAGTGAAAACGGGCGTACCGCAAGGATCAATTTTAGGCCCTTTTTTGTTTCTGGCATATATTAATGATCTGCCCTATATGGTAAATGAATTGTCGGATATAGTTTTATTTGCTGATGACACTTCTCTAATTTTTAAAGTCAATAGGAAAGATACAGACCTTACGCAGCTCAATGACACATTATCAGCTGTATCAAAATGGTTTGCCGCCAATAATCTTATGCTTAATTCCTGTAAAACTAAATGTATAAGGTTTTCTCTCCCTAATGTTGTTAAGAGTGACACTCATATCTTTGTCGATGGTAAAAGACTTGCACTAGTGGATAAGGCAGTTTTTCTCGGCGTTACATTAGACAGTAAAATACAATGGGGTCCTCATATAGAAAGATTAGCTAGTAAACTGAGTTCCGCCGCCTTCGCAGTTAGAAAAATTAGACAAATAACAGATGTGGCTACAGCCAGGTTGGTTTACTTTGCTTATTTCCATAGTTTAATGTCCTACAGTCTTCTGCTGTGGGGCTCAGCTGCAGACTTTGAAACTATATTTATTCTGCAGAAAAGTGCAATTCGCGCAATCTATTGTTTGGGTCCTCGCGAATCACTACGAAGTCGATTCAAGGAATTTAAAATTTTAACGTTACCGTCACAGTACATTTATGAAAATATTATGTTTGTCCGTAAAAACTTAAATTTATTTGAAATTAATAGTAGCCGCCATAACTTCAATACAAGAAATAAAGATAAAATTGTGACACCTAGATTCAGGTTATCTAGAGCTAATAAGTCTTTTCTCGGAAATTGCGTTCGATTCTATAATAAAATCCCACTCGAAGTAACTAAAATGTCTTATGATAAATTCAAGGATTTCATAAAGCAGAGGTTAATTGACAAAGCCTACTATAAGGCGGCTCATTACGTGGAAGACAAGAATATATGGTTGTAGTAGCTTCTCTCTGCACTTGCATCCCCCTGGCTAAGTGACAATTGTACGAATAAGCATAAAATAATAATGTATATATTGTATAAGTATTTGGAAAAAAGCTGTAATATTAAAAGATCTTCCACAAAAAAAAAAACCTTGCTGAGTTTCTTGCCGGAGTCTTCTCAGTTTAAGTGTATTCCGAACCGGTGGTAAATTCAACTGTATGTACATAACGTTCATAAGTGCCTTACTAGGGCCTAAACTGAATAAATGACTTTTTGATTTTGATTTTGATTTTGATGAACGAAACACGTAAGCGCCGTGAAAATCACGGTGTTTGCGAGAAAAATACTCCTAAAAGAGTTCTGATAGCGCTACGTGTTTCTACTGTCTGCTAAGACGACTTATTATTGGGCTTAAAAGAACTTGTCTCTAAAAAACGGAGCACAACCTTTGCTTATGATAGCTTCTCTATACGTAGTAATAAAAGCTCAATGACTGCACTTGTGTGTGTCACTGAATTCCTCCTAAACGCCTGGACCGATTTGAATGAATTTTTTTGTATGCGTTTGGGTGGCGCCCTGGGTGGTTTAGATTCACAAATCAGCCCGGTAGATGACGCTGTAGTCGGTATAGAGTAGGGTAGGGTAGGGTAGCACCACAGGGTAGGGTAGCACCACGCGAACGAAGTCGCGCCGGGCAGCTAATATTATAAATTGTGGTGAATTGTTATGTTCGTTGTTCAAATTATTACCCTAGCTCAGGGGTCGGCAACCTTTTGAGACGGAAGAGCCAAAACTATTAACAATTTAGAAAAGTTTTTTTAGAGAGCCATTTTTAAAGAGCCAAATTTATTTTTGTGGATGTTTTAATTTTTTTTTTATTATTTTATTCATGCAAGAAAACGCTTGCTACTTCACATCGAAAGAACCGTATGCGACTCGCGAGCCGCAGGTTGCCGACCTCTGCCCTAGCTAGTTTGTATAATATTCAATTGTTATAAATTTTACATTTAAATAACGTAACTAGGTATCTACATTTTATTTTGCAATGAGCATTGCTAGAGTAGGTACCTAGTGTAGTCTACAATCGCTTTTTTTTTGCAAAAATATGGAAGATGTCAATTATCGTATAGGTTTTGTACTCTAGTAACTCTATACCACCAGTGATTGTTGCCTCAATCTTTTACCTACTTATATCTTTCCAATTTTTAAATCTTTATACCTAGTGTTTAAGAAGAAAATTTTCAGCATAAACGGCTGTATCTTTTTATTGCGTTGGCTTAGAAATTTCATTTTTTCATAGTTCAAAGGGACAGTAGACAGTAGAGTATTTGATATGAATTTAAGCTTGATACCTCCACGCGTTCTTGAGAAAAAGGGTCTTGACAGACAGACAGACAAAAGTGATGCTATAAGCGTTCCGTTTTTTTCCTAAAAATCGCATGTATTTGATGTATCTCGACTGAATTTGCTGTATGTAAATAAGCTTTGTTTTCAGGTGCATGCCGATCAGGGATCTATCTGCAATTTAGTTACGATGACTGAATTGCAAAATGTTCAGTCTATATTAATTCAAAGTCATCCACAATCAAATGCTCTAGTTTTCGGATCAAATGATCCCATGTTAGGACAACACGTACAACTCACAACTCCTGCTGAAATGATTGCCCCGGAAGAGCAACAAAACATTTTTGGTGACGACACTGATGAAATGATGAAATATTTCTTTAAGGGTGAGTGCATATTAGTTCTTTACATTAGGGGTTCTATTTATGTAGGTTCTTATATTTTCTTTGTGTCTGAATAATATGACAGTAGCTTTGAATTAGGACCCATTCTTAAAGCTCAAGCTAGGACCATTTTAATAGGTGACATTTGTCAGCCAATATTTATATCTATGTGCCAAAAAGAGACGAACATAGTGCGGTAAGGAGAAACACCCTCTAGTCAAATATGGCTTCTTAACTGACCCAAGATTAGTTAAGTTTTAAGGCTGAAGACGAATCTGAGATCTTTAATTTACGGATCTGTAATTGCCTAGCTAGCTAAATGTTTCTAAGTAGAGATACATACCTTGTAGATAATACTTATAAATAATACTATAATAATAAATATAACTGTTTATGTATATAGTATATTCATAAACCAAATGTGCAATGTGTAATTTGGTACTTAATTTTAGATAGTGTTAATGCACAGATAAACTATCTTATTGTTCTATTTGTGAAAACTATTTAGGCTTGTTTGAGTTAATTTAATGTTCTATTAATTTATTATATAAAGCTGTTTGTTTTCCAGAGTTTTCCTGATAATATAAAAAAAAAAAAAATTACCTAAAATTCAAATAACATTTAGTTACCTAAGGTATAGGTAACACCTGTGTATTTTTATTTTATTTTTCAGAATTGTTGCGCACTGATTCGGGTCGCGGAGAGGTATATGTATATTTTATTTATTTATTTAATGTTATACCATCATTTACTTACACTAAACATTAAGTAATTAATTCAACTACATGTTTTTTTCATTTATTATACTACTAAGGCAACAAGCATACGGCCTACCTGATGGTAAGCGGTTATCCAGGTACCGACCACAACTGTCGTAGCTTAACTATGCCGATCGATTAATAACGGCTAATCATGTTACACCTTCAACAAATTCTACAAACATGAATTAATTTGCAACTGAAGATCTTCAAAATGATACTATGTCCGCTAAAACTTTCAAATTTAGCCCAGTCGCCTTTTAAATTCAGTTCTATCTATTTAAAATCTTCAGGGCAATGTTCTTCGTGGAGGCGGCTGTTCAAAAGATGCGCAGAGTACTAAATCTGATGCTGTTCAAGTAACAAAGAGTACCAACAACTATACTGCCTACTATACAACAGAAGACGGCGCGGAGGTCAAGAAGGTAAGAATTTTGAATTGGTTAAGAGCGTTTATAACGTAATAACGCACAATGCCGCAATATTCCAGGTTTTCGGTGTGAAAATACTCAGTTATATTGATAGTTATTCATTTGTGTTGTCGTAAATCCAATAGGACATTTATTTTTCTACTTTTCTTGAAGAAATAACATTAAATTGACTATTTGTTATTTAGTTTAGAGCAGTTCCTTGAGAGACCTTTTTTGAATTTTACGGAACATGCTGTCTTTGCAGTCAAATAGGTATTGAAAGTACTTGAAACAAAAAAATACAAAAATACATGTTGAAAAGTACATATTGTCTTCTATTTTTCTTGAAGATAGCATCATAACGTTTAGTACATTTTTGTTATGAAAATGACAAAATAAAACTGCGTAAAAATTAAGATTTTTATCGATGTTTAGCGCCGTTTTTAATATGGAAATCGTTTGTCAAACTTCATAATTACTATTTATTAATACGCAGCAGTTCATGCTTAAAATTAGTAAATTAAAAAAATCCGTAAAAATATTATAATTATTTTATACCGAATATTTTAAAACTGCTATATAAATCGATTGCGGAGGCCACGGCTCGGCAGACCCGGCTCCGCCGTCTCAGAGAGAGGACGTATCGCTCTGTTTTCCGCGCGCTAAGTTCGCCAACATATTATTACGATTGAGAGTATTGGTACAATCGCCCGCATTATAGCGCGCTCTTACCACTTTTGATACCACTAGGGTAAGTTAAGTTATATTGATAAATGGTAACTGTTTTGAATTATAGCTGACAAATATTATTATTTTTGTTTGTTATAGTTAATAAATGTCTTCTACCGGAAATCATCGACCCCAGAAAGGCACGATCGATCAATGCCAATCAGAAGTAATGGATAAATTTGTCATATTATAAGGGCGGCCTTATGTTTGAATTTTCCTCCGTTTATATACTTTAATAATAATACGATAAAAGAAAAGATGTATTTTTGTATGTTTTGTTTGTTTGTAATTTCAATAAACTCAAAAACTACTGTACCGATCTTTCACCACTAGAATGCATTATTACCACAGATATAAAAAAAGTCGGATATATTCTCGCTAACAAAAAAATGTGTCACTCGAGTCGGCCACCACGCTGTACGTACAAGCCGGCACGCACACATCCACACATTAGTTGAGCGCGAGTAATCGACTCTGTGTAAACGGCGACAGAGTCTAATTTCCCGCGGAATAGCCAACTAAGGTGTGCGTGAGAGGTGGCCGACTCCATAGACACAGTTTTTTGTGAGCGAGAATATGTCCTCCGTAGTCTGTGATTATTACCTATCATATCACTAAGGGCAATATTATACGTAGTGATATTTTGGCTACGGTAACCGCTTACCATCAGTCGGACGGTATGCTTGTTTACCGACTTTATGGTATAAAAAAAAAGATATTTGTGAGACCTTGGGACCACAAAACATGCATCTTTGCTCATAATTTAAAAAAGAGTCCGCCATTTTGAACTATTTAGTTACTGGTCCGATTGCTCTCAAAATTGAGATTTGAGAGGCCTTGGGATTACAAAACACGAATCTTTTTTCAAAATCCAAAAATGTGTCCGCCATTTTGAATTATTTTGTAACTGGTCTGATTACTCTCAAAATTGATATTTGAACATATAACATGAATCTTTGCTCAAAATTGAAAAAATGTCCGCCATTTTGAACTATTTTGTTACTGGTCTGATTGCTCTCAAAATTGATATTTGAGAGACTCTTGGACCATATAACATTACTCTTCGCTCAAAATTGAAAAAAATTGTCCGCCATTTTGAACTATTTAGTTACTGGTCCGATTGCTCTCAAAATTTAGATTTGAGAGGCCTTGGGATTACAAAACACGAATCTTTTTTCAAAATCCAAAAAATATGTCCGCCATTTTGAACTATTTTGTTACTGGTCCGATTACTCTCAAAATTGATATTTGAGGGACGCTTGAACCATATAACATGAATCTTTGCTCAAAATTAAAAAAAAAATTAAATATTTGAGAGATTCTTGTAAGCAAGATCGCAAGTTCTTGCGATCTATGTACTATAGATGCTTGGTCACAGTTATCATACTCACAACTATTAGATAAGTTCAAACTTCTCTCCTTAGAAGCTAAACGTGAATATCTGCAAGCGAATACTCTGCATGGCATTGTCCACAACAATATGGACGCAATAGACCTCACGAGTAAACTATGCTACGTAGTGCTTCGAACTATCAACAAACGTAGTGCTCGTGCAGGAACTCTCTTTGCAGTAAAAACCTGTCGTACGAATTCTGGACTACGCTGCCCTTTGCGCCGTATGGTTGAGTCATACAATTCTACTTTTATAGACATTGATATTTTTTCATGTACAAAATGGAAATTCATGTTATATGGTCTCTCAAATATCAATTTTGATAGCAATCGGACCTGTAATAAAATAGTTCAAAATGGTGGACACTTTTTTCAAATTTGAGCAAAGATTCTTGTTATATGGTTCAAGAGTCTCTCAAATAACAATTTTGAGAGCAATCGGACCTGTAACAAAATAGTTCAAAATGGCGGATACTTTTTTCAATTTTGTGCAAAGATTCATGTTATATGGTACAAGAGTCTCTCAAATATCAATTTTGGGAGCAATCGGACCTGTAACGAAATAGTTCAAAATGGCGGATTGTTTTTTCAATTTTGTGCAAAGATTCATGTTATATGGTACAAGAGTCTCTCAAATATCAATTTTGATAGCAATCGGACCTGTAATAAAATAGTTCAAAATGGCGGACACTTTTTTCAATGTTGAGCAAAGATTCATGTTATATGGTCCAAGAGTCTCTCAAATCTCTCAATTCGCGATACCGTGACCGGGGGGGGTCGAGAGGGGCGCGCGGGCGGGCGCGCAAATCGCTCGGCACCTCACGACATTGCACCCGTGGGGAGCCGGGGCGGGTTGCTATTATAATTATATTAATAATAATATAGAATTATTTTAACAAAATAAAACCAAATAAAAGTTTAATTGGATAACAAATTATATAGGTACCTGAACTACTTTGTTTACTAGTGTAAAAAAACAATATTCAGTACATTGTACTATATAACTACTTATAACCTAATTCAACCTACCAGATACCTTGTTTACATCTACATCTTGTTTTGTCTACATCGATCGACATGAAGCCATACTGAAAAGTATCAAATAATAACGCGCGCAGTAAGTAAGTTGGCGGAGGAGCCGCACCAATGTTGGCCCCGCGTTGACTCGGCTTGGCGCTGGCAAATACCTAAATTCGAGCGCGGCCGGGTAGCATATATCCTCTTAATATACAAAGTTAAAAATATTGAATTGACGCGTCAAAATCAAAATCAAAAAGTCATTTAGTCAGTTTAGGCCCTAGTAAGGCAGTTGTAGGTTACTTCTGTCTTACAACAACAACAATATTGGAAAGATTAAAATCTAGCTGTTTGCGTCAGGTCGATTGTGATTTACAAATCGCGTAGGCTATTTACAACATGGCTCCGCTTTGAAACAAGCCTAGTCATGACAGCATTTTATTAGGCAGTCAGTCGATGGCCGGTCGTTTAGTGGGGACATTTACAAGATAATCCGGCGGATCGTAAATGCATTACATTCTCAGGACACCTCGCCTATGAGTGAAGGAACCAAAAATATGATATTCATTCCTAATATTGTTAGGTTAGGCCGATCAACTGTGTTTTCTTTCCATTAATTTCAACTAGTGTAGTACATGCCGCTATGATTGTTATTATGCTTTGCAGCGCCCAGAAAGTATAGGAACTTACTATTTGTCAGTGCCTTGAGATATTATAAAATGACGCCAAAATTGGTTTGGCAAATTGTAAAACATCAACCACTATCGGCAAATGCGTTTATAAAGCTGCTGGAAAAAACGTCAACTAGGTTGTTCTTAAAACTTTTTTATTTGTAAGCCGTTTATATTTATAGGCAAAATTCACAATTGGACAGCGACTTATGTACGGTATACCTACTTTGTAGTGTTTTGATCAGAAGCTCATAACTTACAGCCATATTTTATTGCAGCTGGTTAAGGAGTTATGCGAAATAGTTAGAAATAAGAAAGGGCATAATAAACAAGAGCTCAGGAATATATTGGAAAGGCTGTTTGAAAAGCGATTGTCTAATGGAGATACGTGAGTTATTAGCATAATCTTACGACCTAAGAAGGCCGTTGAGAATATCATCTACTTCACTATTGCATACTCGTACTTACTACTAGACAAACTGTTAAACTGATGCCCACTTTCACCAACCAATATCTAACATAGGAAACTCCTAACACAGTTTGTAAGAAAAGCAGTTATTTTGAGTTGCGTTAGGAGTCTCCTAAGCGTTTGGCATTTTAAGTTACTGGTTGGTAAAACTGGGCATGAGGTGGTCACTTCTGCATAGAACAGCGTTGGTAAATTTTATGCGTAATTTTAATAGTGTCCATTTTAGAGTAGAAAAAATGATGTCATATAAGTGACACAGTCTCCGTTTAACAGTATGCCGACAACATACCCTCTGGTTTTTCCTTTCACTAGTTCGTAACTTCCTTTTTGGTGTGGATAATGTTTGTTTTTGTATTGCTTTTTCTATTTGCTTGTCTTCTTTTGGGGTTCATCAATCATAATATCGCAATAAACATTATTATTTATTATTGTTTTTTGTCGTCCATGCGGAACATCGAAGAACAATCCCTTTAGTAGTAATATCGAGCAATCCGATTCCGCAACCACAGAATATTCAATAATACCCGCAATAGTAAGCAGTAGTCACTGCAACGTGTGTTCTTGACTTAGCCAATCAGAGTGTCGTGGGTCAGCTAGATTATAAAAAAATATTCGACACGTATTTTTTGCTACATCTTGTAGTACCTACATGTGATGCTAGTAATATCCTAATACTTCATTAGTAGCCATAGTCGTTGTAGTACCAACTGGTACCTACCTAACTAGCTTGCCTAGATCCTAGCATTAGTACTGATTATTACCTTCTTATAAAATACAGATTCCTTATGGTTCTTGTGACTTCAAAGTCACTCTCAAGTTGAGACTACGTTGCTAAAGTAAGATTTTGACAAACTTCTTCTTGATTAACTTGTATATTTTTGTTATGGTTTAATATCTACTTTCTAAATGCATGATCATGAGCTTTGAGTAAAACCAGCCGAGCGCTCAGCAGTCTATTGACACTATTCGTTCGAGTTACTTTCGACTCCCCTGTGACTCATAATAATCCTATCTAATATATTATAATACCGGTGTGTTGAAGTCTTCGTTCATTTTTGGCCTTGGCTTTATTAAACTTGACGCTTGGGGTCCTGGGTGTAGCACTGACGTAGCGTAACAGGTACGCATGCCCATGCACGCACATCGTACACAACTCTATCACATACACTTTTATACAACTCTGTAGTTAACCGCAATTTGAATAGACTATTCTTCATCGATGTTTCCTGCTGGCTGTGTCAAAATACACACACATAATGGACAACTGAACAATCTATAGTAATTAAGAGCGTTCCCCCTCTCCTATTAGTCGATTATTGATAATTCTTATGATAGCTCTGAGACGTTGAAAGTTGTCTCATAAAATCCTACATTGAGGTTTAGCTTTCGGAGGCAATGATATTATAATAAATAATAAAATAATATTATATTATAATATCATTGGGTGGAGTGCTAAGGAGGGATTTTTATAAATTCCTTTCGTTAGAGGGAATTTTTAGTTCTATAGCACAAGCACTGCTTAGTTTGGGATCAGGTAGCCGTGTGTGAAGTATCTCTAGATACAATTCCGTAAGTAGGTACTTTTTTGTTTGTTAGACATAAATAAGCTTGTCTAAAATGTGTTTTATTTTTCAGTTTCCTCCACATGGCTCTCGTTAACAACCAAACAAGCTTTGAATTTATAGTCAAAGTCATACACAACGTTAAATTGGCATTCCTTCTTGACTTGGCAAATGACAATGAACAAACAATACTTCACCTTGCTGTGGCTTATAATATACCAGGAATAGTGTCTCTTCTCATATCGAAAGGTAAGGAAATCGTACCTACGTGGAAAGGTTGTCAAGTGGTTTGAATGTAATTTTGTTCTTAACTAATAGATTCTCGGGTACATAGGTTGCAATCCCATGATAAAGGACCACGAAGACAATAACGCGATACACTACGCGGTGAGGTACCAGTCGTGCCTGGAGACGCTGCTTGAAGCCATCAAGAAAAACGACGTCGTGTGCGATCTCAACGATTGCAATAACGGTAAATACATAGATCCACAGACTACGTTGGACATATTCTCGCTAACAAAAAACTGTGTCTATGAGAGTCGGCCTCCTCTCACGCGCACATTCACACATTAGTTGGCTATTCCGCGGGAAACGTGACTCAGCCCCCCTAGACAAGATAGTTGTCGACAATCGTCATCGTTAGTAAACGATCAACTTTTATATGGGATTAACATTTCAAATCGAAATATCACGTGATTTTAAACAATCTCTTATGTCAATCCTATACAAAGGTTGATCGTTTACTAACGATGACGATTATCGGTAACCATCTTGTCTACTGGCCCTGTTGCCGTTTACCCGCGCTCGACTAATGTGTGAGTGCCGGCTGACTTGAGCGACACAGTTTTTTGTTAGTGAAGTTTATAGAACACGTCATGCTCTTTCGCTGACTTCAAAACAGTGTCAGAGTCATAAGAGTTATTTAATTGCATATACTTAATATACTTTTTAGTGTACTAGTTAAAGTAATGACGCGTACTAGTTGCAGTACTTGACCTAGGGCTGCACAGGGCGATTCCACAACACTTCGGGAGCTTAGATACTTCGAGCCTCTAGGATACTGCAACGTCGCGTCATTGCTCTGAATAAAACATTTGTGCTCTATCACATTCGAACACAGTAAATGCATGTGCTGTAATCATTTGCCCTTTAACATTATTGTCGTTTACTTATATACATCAGGAATAACTTGGGGCCTACTATACTCCCTTGCAAAACACCAAACATTACAGGAATATCATTACTGCTTGAGTCTTTCGATTTCGACGCAGTGCTGGCGCCGCTCACGCGCACGCTGTAGCTGGCGCCGCTCGCCAGCAGCGTGCGCGCGCTCGCAACGGTAAACGTAATGTTGTTGTACAGAGAAGCAGTCCCCGCTGCACGTGTCGGCGGTGCACGACTGCGGCGCGAGCGCGCGCGCGCTGCTGGCGAGCGGCGCCAGCTACAGCGTGCGCGCGCTCGCAACGGTAAACGTAATGTTGTTGTACAGAGAAGCAGTCCCCGCTGCACGTGTCGGCGGTGCACGACTGCGGCGCGAGCGCGCGCGCGCTGCTGGCGAGCGGCGCCAGCTACAGCGTGCGCGCGCTCGCAACGGTAAACGTAATGTTGTTGTACAGAGAAGCAGTCCCCGCTGCACGTGTCGGCGGTGCACGACTGCGGCGCGAGCGCGCGCGCGCTGCTGGCGAGCGGCGCCAGCTACAGCGTGCGCGCGCTCGCAACGGTAAACGTAATGTTGTTGTACAGAGAAGCAGTCCCCGCTGCACGTGTCGGCGGTGCAAGACTGCGGCGCGAGCGCGCGCGCGCTGCTGGCGAGCGGCGCCAGCTACAGCGTGCGCGCGCTCGCAACGGTAAACGTAATGTTGTTGTACAGAGAAGCAGTCCCCGCTGCACGTGTCGGCGGTACACGACTGCGGCGCGAGCGCGCGCGCGCTGCTGGCGAGCGGCGCCAGCTACAGCGTGCGCGCGCTCGCAACGGTAAACGTAATGTTGTTGTACAGAGAAGCAGTCCCCGCTGCACGTGTCGGCGGTGCACGACTGCGGCGCGAGCGCGCGCGCGCTGCTGGCGAGCGGCGCCAGCTACAGCGTGCGCGCGCTCGCAACGGTAAACGTAATGTTGTTGTACAGAGAAGCAGTCCCCGCTGCACGTGTCGGCGGTGCACGACTGCGGCGCGAGCGCGCGCGCGCTGCTGGCGAGCGGCGCCAGCTACAGCGTGCGCGCGCTCGCAACGGTAAACGTAATGTTGTTGTACAGAGAAGCAGTCCCCGCTGCACGTGTCGGCGGTGCACGACTGCGGCGCGAGCGCGCGCGCGCTGCTGGCGAGCGGCGCCAGCTACAGCGTGCGCGCGCTCGCAACGGTAAACGTAATGTTGTTGTACAGAGAAGCAGTCCCCGCTGCACGTGTCGGCGGTGCACGACTGCGGCGCGAGCGCGCGCGCGCTGCTGGCGAGCGGCGCCAGCTACAGCGTGCGCGCGCTCGCAACGGTAAACGTAATGTTGTTGTACAGAGAAGCAGTCCCCGCTGCACGTGTCGGCGGTGCACGACTGCGGCGCGAGCGCGCGCGCGCTGCTGGCGAGCGGCGCCAGCTACAGCGTGCGCGCGCTCGCAACGGTAAACGTAATGTTGTTGTACAGAGAAGCAGTCCCCGCTGCACGTGTCGGCGGTGCACGACTGCGGCGCGAGCGCGCGCGCGCTGCTGGCGAGCGGCGCCAGCTACAGCGTGCGGGACGCGCACGCGCGCACGCCGCTGCATCTCGCAGCGTACGACGACAAACTGAACGCAGCGAGGGCGCTGCTCGAGTACGTCAAACCTGTAAGTTATATCAAATTATGTTTGAATTATAAATAGGCCTTGTACCCAGTAGGCCAGTACTCATAAACATGAGTTATCTTAATACATACTCCGACCGTAGAATTTCATTAGTATTTATTAATTTAGGACAAAATAATTGATTTGTCATTCCTTTATAAATTGCTTCACAATAAAATTCAGTGCCCAGATATTCTCACTACTATTTGTTTACACGTACCTCGGCCAAATTCACGTTTCTTATGTAACGCATTATTTTACTTATCCATGTCTAAGACTAATGTTGGACACAATGCGCCTACTTCTCGCATCTGTAGGTCTTATAATGATTTGTGCAGGAATTATCCAAATCAGCATTTGGATATCTTTTTTGATAGTTTTTGCTTATTTAAACGTAAGATTCTGCATCCTTCTTAAGCTGTGTTTTGATTTTAACATGATTTGATTTTATATATGTTTTTTTGTTGTATCGATTTATGTTATTTTATCATTTAGTTTCTGTTTTTCTTTTTCTGCATTATTTCATGTATCTGTATTTTCACGTTTTGTTTGACTGATTACTTTACCCTTATTGTATAATTCCGTTTCAATGTTGTGTATACCTGTAATTGATGTATGTACTAGATTTTGTAACTTTATGTATGTTCCGTCTAAAATGTTGTGTATGTACGTTGTTGGTGTACCTTATAAATAAATAATAAAATAATATTAATTTAATTTAATTTTTTTTTTCTTGAACCAACTATGCATGAGACGAGAACATGAGTGAGATGAGGACATGATTATAGTGACGATGCCTAAATGAAGTACCTACCTAGTGGGTTGACTGATGAATTACTTTACATCTTGTGATTATTTTATACTTCAGGAGGATATAGACTCGTTGGATGGAAATGGTAACACTGCACTTCAAATTGTATGCGGCGGACCTGTGCATGAAAACACACGGGACATCATCAAACTTTTGTTGGAGAAGAAGGTAGGTACTACCATTTGACCCTTCCTGGCAGTGCCACCATCACGAATTCGAATTCGAAGCTTTAATGTTTAAAAAGTAATAAGGGCTTTTTCTTATTTTCAAGCTCTTGAAATTCTGATATTTGGAGACTAATTTAGCAAAAATTGCTATATATAATGTTTTATCCACTCATTCAATTTGAAAGAAAGAAAGAAGAAAGAAAATACATAATAAATTCATCAAAAATTTGTGATAACGGTGCTGCCAGGAAAGATCACGTGGTACTTACTACCTGCGAACTAAATACATATTATAATATAATTATTGTAATTAACTATGGTATCGTGACTTTTCAAAAAGTCCGTGAAAAGTTTAAGTACATTGACCACCATTTTACTGAAACATGACTTTGAACAGTGAGACTGACTGCGGACTATGTGAAAGTGATTTAATATACAATGTGGTTGGGGTGCAACTCCTAAGACTTTAATGCCCAATAATAATATCTTAAGTTTATCGATTAAAAACCTCATATGAAGGGTTTATTTTTTTACTTTACATCTTTACGGCATAGCATGCATCCGCCTTTACGCAAGCAGCGGAGCCTCTACTATAACTATGATAGCTTTAAGGTTTTTTGAGTTATGGTCAAGATTTCAATATCATTAGTTAGATAAACTCAAATATTAAATGAGATTAAATAAAGTAGTAGATTTATAGGTTTTTTTTTACGTAAACTGGGGAAATGTAGAAATAATCCCATATTTTTTCACAGAAATAGGAATAATCTTTCTCTTTTCTAATATTTCAAGCTGTATGATGAAACATTAAGTTACTAGATAGTAGTTTAGGTGCTTAAGCTACTATGTTACACTTTTTTATGTTTCTACGACGACTGGCACCTTTGCTATAATCCAAAATATCAGGAGTACCGGAAGCTAGTGCCAAAACATTAAAATGGTTGCCATTTGTGGGGGGAAGGAGTATGACTCTTTATATGAGGTTTTTTATCGATAAACTTATAAACTTAGATGTATTATTAACCGGCCTTAAAGACTTAGAAGTTGCCCCCTATCACACTGTAATTATATAAACTTATTTATGTAAGCGGCTGAAGGACTTTATTTCTGATGATCATGAACAAATATTAAAAAATTCAATAATGGCGCATGTTTGTAATAAATATCAAAAAATAGTTTGAAACAATTAATTTACGTTTATGTTGAAATAATAAAAATATAAGCCCATGATTAATGTTTAGTGTAGTTTAATCAGTTTAGGCCCGGTTTCAATAATTTACGGACCGGTATCGGTTAAGATTTATTAAAATTAAGACTTATATCTTTACTAATAATGCAGCAAAGACCTCAAAGCTTTGCATAGCAGACCCTGCCATATGGAAGTAGCTATCACAGGTAAAATTAGCTTACGAAATGATCTATATGCCCAGTTTGGCAATAAAAAAAACCTACCATGGGTAAGCAAAACGATTCGTTTTTGTTTATTGAAACCGGGCATTAATGTATCAAACATGCGCCATTATTGACAGGTTTCTAATTGTGTGTTGCCAATAATAGGAAACTCGATTAGGATCACAGTTATATTTGACTAGATGTTCCCCGCTGTTTCACCCGGTTCCTGGGATTAAAAGTAGCTTTATGTTATATCCCTGCGATAATTATTATTATTAATAAGAAACGTTGCTTTCGCATTCATAATATTAGTGTGATGAAATAGGTAGACCTGCTTTTTTGTGAACATTAAATGATCAATAATTAAAATTTCGCAGGCTGATCCGCTTAAACATGAAGATCACAATGTTCCAGCTTGGAAGCTAGCACGTAGAAAACCAGAAATCAGTAAGATTATAAAAGAATACCTTCCATCGGGAGTAGTGTACGAGTATGAACAAAAATCAGGGTCTGACGATGAATTTGAGTCTGCTGATGAATCATGTGGCTAAGAAAATGTTGGTGGCAAATCAAAAGGCGGGTGGGAATTGCCAATTATTTTTATATGAGTTACTCAGAAAATATTGAATAAATGTTAAGATATTAAAGGAACACTGAGTACGTAAATAGGGATGACTCCTAGGTTAAAAAATTATAATTAGTCCGTCAGTTAGACTATAAAAAAATATTGGACACGTATTTTTTGCTTTACCAAATCATTAAAAAAAGATAGTGAGTCAAAGTTCGGGAGTGATGTCAGTTTAGAGTAAAAAGTGTACTCTAACGTGACGTCACGCGGAACTTCAACACACGATATCTTGGTATTTTTTTGTTTAACTGACAAAAGAAAAAATAAGTGTCTAATATTTTTTTATTATGTAAAAATATAGATTTTTTTTAGTCATCTAGCCCGGGGCTTCCCAAACTGTACGTCGCGACGCCCTGGGGTGCCGTTGTATTATCCCAGGGGCGTCGTGAGGCGATCTAAGTAGGTTGGCTGTCTGTGTCGATGCGACCGAGTCGAGTGAGCGCCATGCTCATTGTGAAGTGGCCGGAGCGGGCGGCCAGAGCTTCTACTTTTTCAAAAATGTTGATGCTTTATGGAGTTTTTCTGACAAATTGTATGTAAATGTATGGCAAGAAGCCCAGGGCGTCGCAAAAATATGGCAACCCAAGGGCGTCACAGTTATAATAAGTTTGGGAAGCTCTGATCTAGCCCATTATATACTTTACTAGTTAAGTTCGCAATCTTTACTTTAAATGTTAAGTAATTTTGTATGGTTTCATTTTTATTAATTATGACGTTCCCTAGCCAACATTTCCAGACAGCCAGCAGCTATCGCTTTAGAAAACTACCTACATTTGAGGTAGTTGTAATCACAATTAACTAGTCCTTCTTTCGCATAAATGACATAATCGCGTCATTCGGATAATCGGATATATTATGTTCTTATTTTATCATTATAGTTTATGATTTTTTTGAAAGGATTTTACAATTATCTTTTTATTTATCTATAATGATTATGTAATTTAATTAAAATATTTTCGGAGCAAATATATATTTTGTAAAAATCTTGATTTGTTTTGTTCTGTCCTAAACCTTAACCCGGCGTTCGTCGCTAGGCAACTTATTATGAGCAAGGTAAGTACGATCCTAACTGGGTAAAAATTACCACATTCTATAGCTCCCTATTTAATAATACCTACTTTTTTTTTAATATGTTGGCGTCACACGGCTTGTGTATTTTGCCATTTTCCAGTTATATTATATTATAAGTTCTAGTCACAAAAAATCACGTTCGCATAGTCCTCAGTCAGTCACCGTCCATAAAAGTCATGTTTTAGTACAATGGTGGTTGTACTAAAACTTTTCACGGACTTCTTGAGCTATGTTCTTGAGACAACTTGAAAAGGCACGATATTTGATAATTCATTTAATTTCACTTCACTGGTGCACATGGATTGATCTTTATTGGATAAAATACCACCGATAATATGCAATAAAATTCAAAATACATGAATTTATGAAAATAAAAATGAAAACACTGTCACTCTGCAAGTTCCCGCCAAAAAGTCCAATAACACGCTTACTATCAGGAGGGCCGTATGCTTGTTTAGTGGTAAAAAAACGGGTATCAATATCAATAATATTGAACATTGTTATTTTATTTTGTTTCTTTATAATCTAAGCGACAAATAAAACGTGTATTTATTTATACTTAAGGCTTTACATTAATGAGATTCAAATAAACTATTTTCTAAGTCTTAATCTTAATAATGCCTATATAGTCTGGCACACGAAAGTTGAGCATGAAAAAGCGCGGCAAATTAAAAAAAATCTAGATGTGGTATAACTAAGTATAGTAGGAATAAATTATTTTGATACTGTACAAAAAAAACTCGTTATATTCTATTTTATATTTTTTTTTTTTGATTTTTTTTACTGTTTATAGGCCTGTGTTTGACTGCAATCTCACCATGGTAAGTGATGATGCGGCCGAAGGTGGTAAGCACACAAAGCCTAGAAGGATCTCGAATGATATCGAATGCTTTTAAATAAATAAATAAATAGCTTGGGATATTCCACACAATTTTTTTTTATTTAATATAGGCCCTAATAAGGCACTTAACATTGGTTAAACATCAGATCGAGGCGGGAAATTTGACTTATTTCTAGATTTTGAGGTGAAAACTTCTTTAACTTTTTGGGATGGGTAAAAAATTTTAAACTCGCGTCAGATGTCACGTGACCCTGATCGAAAATTCGTAAGACGGAGGGAGAGTAGTTGCAAATTAGACTGTATTTATACTGGGGTTATGTTCAAATTCTTATAATATTCTCTAGCTAGCTGAAAGGTAGGTACCATTTTTGTTCCCATTTTAAGTTAATAAATAAATTAGTGTTTTTTTTTTTCAAATAAGTAACCATAACAACGAAAACATATACCTAAGCCTTTGACTAATGATATATCCAGACGGAGCTACCAAGCTGTTTACGCGTAGATAAAAATAGCCCCTAACTGTTAGGGGCTAAATCATTTTCCCGTCCTCAGTGTCAGTTGAGACGTCACTGGGACACATCCAAAATCACCAAAATTGTATTGTTTCAAAATGTCGTATTGTGTGATAAAAGTGTGTAAAAACTACATGGGCCTATCTAGACCAACGAAAAAACTCACCTATCATCGGTAAGTAACAATATTTCCTATTAGTTCCTCCAATATAAGCCATTGAAATGTAACGAAAATAAATTATTTTGAGTAAGCGCCATTTTTTATGTGTTGCCTGTCCTGTCAGTTTATGAACTCAAAAGTCCCATGGTAATTAATATCAGTCAATAGTTAAATACGAGTATGTAGATACTGATATATCATAAGCGACGGTGGACAAGTCGAATTTTTAGGGTTTTTTTAATGCTAATGACGATTATGTCATGTAAGATAGTAGTCGCTTCAGTAATGCAAAAATCAAAATGGGTATTAATTTAAGATTTTCCTCGAGCTAATAATGAATAGCATTTTGCATTTCAAGATGGCGGACCTATTTTTTTTTTAAGTTGACGTGTTTGTCGTTTTCGGATTTTCCATCATAGTCAGTGATTTATATAACCATGGATGCGATCACCGGAACATTTTGCAAAATACTTCTTCATACAAGTAAACAGTACAGCCATATGTTTAAAATCAATTGAACTACGTAGTGCCGCGTTGCATAGGCGTAAGATGTAACCTTGTATGTGCGTACCATGCAATTTTTTTTATTACATTTTTATTTAAGTCGGATATTACTAAATTAAAAAAAGGTTATTCAACACGCGTGTATGTAATATTATTGGAATTGCAAAATATTCACAATTTAAAATTGTGTCCGCCATATTGAACTATTTAGTTATTGGTCCGATTGCTCTCAAAATTGATATTTGAGAGGCCTTTAGAATATAAACTACGAATCTTTTCTCAAAATTCAAACAAGTGGCCGCCATATTGAACTATTTAGTTATTGGTTCGATTGCTCTCAAAATTGATATTTGGGAGACTCTTGGACCATATAACATGAATATTTGGTCAAAATTGAAAAAAGTGTCCGCCATTTTGAAATATTTAGTTATTGGTCCGATTGCTCTCAAAATTGATATTTGAGAGGCCTTTGGAACATAAACCATGAATCTTTTCTCAACATTCAAAAAAGTGGCCGCCATATTGAACTATTTTGTTATTGGTCCGATTGCTCTC
The DNA here is from genome assembly GCA_951394255.1 of Polyploca ridens. Taxonomy (NCBI): domain Eukaryota; kingdom Metazoa; phylum Arthropoda; class Insecta; order Lepidoptera; family Drepanidae; genus Polyploca; species Polyploca ridens. The sequence goes on from OX596253.1 coordinate 11,580,013, forward strand.
AAAATTGAGATTTGAGAGACCCTTGGACCATATAACTTGAATCTCTGCTAAAAATTCAAAAAAGAGGCCGCCATATTGAACTGTTTACTTACTGGTCCGATTGCTCTCAAAATTGATATTTGAGAGACCCGTGAGACAGTGTAGATCTCTAGAAATCAGCCAAAAAAATGTTTGACTTGATTTGACTCGATTTGTTTGTTTTGACTTGATTTTACTCAATTTTGTTTTGACTTGATTTGACTCAATTTCAGTTGATTTCACTCGGTTTGACTGGATTTGCTTGATTTGACTTGGTTTGACTCTATTTGATTCGATTTGACTCGGTTTGGCTCAGTTTGACTGGATTTGAGTCGATTTGACTTATTGACTCGATTTCACTCGGTTTGACTTGATTTGACTGGATTTGACTTCATTTGCTTGATTTGACTTGGTTTGACTCGGTTTGACTCGATTTGACCCTGTTTGACACGGTTTGACTCGATTTGACTTGATTTGACTCGATTTGACTTGATTTGAAACGTCAACGCAAATAATTACTGTTCGTTGACATCAAAGTAAAAATAATAAGTATTAAATTTATATCGGCGCCATTAATTTTATTCTTATTATCATGTATTATCCCGATTCAACTTTTATTTTCGGAGTTTAAAAAGATATCGACATCGTAATATATTTTTCCCCATTTTATTGGATTTTTTTCAACAACTGGTAACATTATAAACGTCACTATGACAAGCAGAATGACGTACCGTGAGGATAAGACGTAGCAAAGTTGGCCACTTTTTAAAAGTCATGTAGTATGGGGATACTCTTTCTAGACATATATATTTTCTAAGACCTAAGCATGGATGTTACATGAACATGTTAATATAATTGCAATATTTAGTAAACCCCGCAAAACATAACAATAATGTAATGTGTTTTGGCCGCGATTTGCCGGTGTTAGAAAGGGCTGATCATCATCATTAAGAAAGTGCTGATCATCTCATTTAGAAAGATTATACCACCTATTTACTACCAAAAATGAATAAATTAATATGTCATCTCAATATATGAATGTACTAAATTTGAATCCCGAGTTGCCAAGTAGGCTAAGCTATTTATATAGGTACTTACTATTTACTTAAAGTTCTACATTATAGAATGTAGAAACAGATCAATTAAAGTAGGGTAGGTATTAATAAATAAATTATAAGACCACACTTCAATGTAGGTATTTCATTTATTCAACTTTAGGTTTCTAATTATGTAGAACTTTCATATTTAAATTGATTTTACTCATTTATAATTCTAATATAATTCTCAATAAATTGATCAATTCAGTTAATAGACAATAAGTATCAGATTACGTAATTCAAGCGTTAGGATAGTTATTCTAATCGAATTATATAGCCTTAAACAAAATCAGGTATACTTAACTATATCAAAGTACTAAAGGGTCAGAATAATAAATAATCATTTAGGCCAAACTTTAGAATATATTTATTCAAACATCATATCTATGGCCACAACTATGAATTTACTCTCATAATCTACTTCCGGTTCGGATGGCCGACCATATTGAGAAGATACCGATAAAAATATAGATGATATAAACTCAATATAAAGGACTTATGTATGGCCACTACACATATTCAGAGTTATTTTCAGAACACACATTATTATAAAATTATCAATCGTTACAGTTGAGAATATCAAATATACTTATCTTTGTATCGACGGGCAGTATCACAATTATAACAAGCAATCGCTTCCAAAAATACAAAAGACTGAACTGAGCCCAGACCTTCCCGCCTATTTTATAATACTTTATTCAACAACTAAATAGAGTAAGAGCCCACGAAGATCTGACCTTCGTCATTTTATAAAACCTGGAAGTTTCTCTGTGTATGTCCCTAATAGAGGTAAAAACGATCCCCGAATATGAAGTTTGGATCGCGGTGGCTTTGGAAGTTATCAGGTAACAAAGGTGTCAAAAATTGCTCCTCAAATTCGTTAAAGTATAAAGGTCAGTTTTTATATATTTTGTTTGGACTAATATTAGAAATCACGTCGTCCATTGTCAGACACTTTGAACGGTGGAAACTCCCTGTCAGACATCTTAAAGTATTAAAAAATATTATTCAACTTTCGTCATTTTATAAAAGCTGAAACTTATATATGTTACTTGACGAACTATCAAAAGATGATTTCTAAGTTGTCAGACACTTTCGATGGTGGCTTTGCCGTGTCAGACACATTAAAGGTCTACCGTAGGTGCGAGCGCGAGGTATATTCAATGTGATTTATTTTACAAACGAAAAGAGATAGACCCATAGTTATTTTGGAGAGTTTGTAGATTAAATCATGAAATTAATAAATCATGCAAAAAAGTCTACATCAATGACCCAGTTTAAAAGTTACAGATCAAAAATCTAAAAAAACACTATTTTTTTGAACATTTTTTTATATAATGTCGTTATTTTTATTAGATTTTTGTTCCATATTTTTATTTTATTTCTACTTATCAATCAGATCAACTTTCTAGCTTTCAAATGATACTACTTTTAATAAAATACACCGATTATTTAAAAAGAAACAAAGACAAAACTAAAAGATGAGCATTTCATTAAAAAATAAATTAAAGCGCCGTACGTAGTACTATTAGTATTTATTTACTTGGAGTGTAATGAATTAACGTTAATTCTCCCATAACAAATAATTTATTGTAAACGCAAACGCGATAGGTAGTTTACTCACGTTAATTCTTTACACTCGGGGTACCTACTGAACCATATTTTTATTTACCACCATACCATATTTTCAAGGGTGTCAGTTTTTATACATTTTATTTGGAATAATAATAGAAATCAAATCATCCATTGTCAGACACTTTGAACGGTGGAAACCCCCTGTCAGACACCCTTAAAGTATTAAAAAATACTAGCTGTCCCCCGCGGTTTCACTCGCGTTCCCGGGATAAAAAGTAGCATATGTCCTTCTCCATACCATAGGCTATCTGTATGCCAAATTTCATGATGATCCGTTGAGTAGTTGAGGCGTGAAGGCGTAACAAACAAACAAACAAACTCACTTTCGCATTTATAACATTATAGTAAGGATTATTCATATTCGTCATTTTATATAAGCTGAAATTTATATATGTTACTTAACGAACTATCAAAAGATGATTTCTCAGTTGTCAGACACTTTCCATGGTGGGTTTGCCGTGTCAGACACATGAAAGGTCTACCGTAGGTGCGAGCGCGAGGTATATTCAATGTGATTTTTTTTACTAACGAAAAGAGATAGACCCATAGTTATTTTGGAGAGTTTGTAGATTAAATCATGAAATTTAATAAATCATTCAAAAAATTCTACATCAATGACCCAGTTTTAGAGTTACAGATCAAAAATCTAAAATTACACAATTATTTTGTTTTTTTTTTATAATTGTCGTTATTTTTATTAAGTTTTTGTTCCATATTTTTATTTTATTTCATCTTATCAACTAGATAAACTTTCTAGCTTTCATATGACACTACTTTGAACAAAATAAAACGATTACGTAAAAAGAAACAAGGAAAAGAACGAATAGATGAGCATTATTATTTAAAACTTTAAGGGTGTCTGACGGGGGTTCCCACCGTTCAAAGTGTCTGACAATGGTCGACGTGATTTCTAATATTATTCCAAATAAAATATATAAAAAATGACACCCTTGAAAATATGGTATGGTGGTAAATGAAAATATGGTTCAGTAGGTACCCTGAGTGTAAAGAATTAACGTGAGTAAACTACCTATCGCGTTTGCGTATACAATAAATTTGTACTTATCGGAGAATTAACGTTAATTCATTATACTCCAAGTAAATAAATACTAATAGTACCTTAATAGTGCGTTCGGCACTTTAATTTTTTTTTTAAATGAAAACTCATCTTTTAGTTTTTTGTCTTTGTTTCTTTTTAAGTAATCGGTGTATTTTGTTCAAAGTAGTGTCATTTGAAAGCTAGAAAGTTTATCTGATTGATAAGTAGAAATAAAATAAAAATATGGAACAAAAATCTTATTAAAATAACGATGATTATAAAAAAAATATCAAAATCATGGTGTATTTTTAGATTTTTTATCTATAACTCTAAAACTTGGTCATTGATGTAGTTTTTTTTTGCATGATTTATTAAATTTCATGATTTATCTGCAAACTCTCCATAATAAGTATGGGTCTATCTCTTTTCGTTTGTAAAAAAAAATCACATTGAATATACCTCGCGCTCGCACCTACGGTAGATCTTTAATGTGTCTGACACGGCAAACCCACCATCGAAAGTGTCTGACAATGGTCGACGTGATTTCTAATATTATTCCAAATAAAATATATAAAAACTGACACCCTTGAAAATATGGTATGGTGGTAAATGAAAATATGCTTCAGTAGGTACCCCGAGTGTAAAGAATTAACGTGAGTAAACTACCTGTCGCGTTTGCTTTTACAATAAATTAGTACTTATGGGAGAATTAACGTTAATTCATTACACTCCAAGTAAATAAATACTAATAGTACCTTAATAGTGCCTACGGCGCTTTAATTTATTTTTTAATGAAATGCTCATCTTTTTGTTTTGTCTTTGTTTCTTTTTAAGTAATCGGTGTATTTTGTTAAAAGTAGTGTCATTTGAAAACTAGAAAGTTTATCTGATTGATAAGTAGAAATAAAATAAAAATATGGAACAAAAATCTAATAAAAATAACGATATTATATAAAAAAAATGTTCAAAAAAATAGTGTTTTTTTAGATTTTTGATCTGTAACTCTAAAACTGGGTCATTGATGTAGACTTTTTTGCATGATTTATTAATTTCATGATTTAATCTACAAACTCTCCAAAATAACTATGGGTCTATCTCTTTTCGTTTGTAAAATAAATCACATTGAATATACCTCGCGCTCGCACCTACGGTAGACCTTTAATGTGTCTGTCACGGCAAAGCCACCATCGAAAGTGTCTGACAACTGAGAAATCATAGTTTGATAGTTCGTCAAGTAACATATATAAATTTCAGCTTTTATAAAATGACGAAAGTTGAATAATATTTTTTAATACTTTAGGGTGTCTGACAGAGGGTTTCCACCATTCAAAGTGTCTGACAATGGACGACGTGATTTCTAATATTAGTCCAAATAAAATATATAAAAACTGACCTTTATACTTTAACGAATTTGAGGTGCAATTTTTTACACCTTTGCTACCTGATAACTTCCAAAGCCACCGCGATCCAAACTTCATATTTGGGGATCGTTTTTACCTCTATTAGGGACATACACAGAGAAACTTTCAGGTTTTATAAAATGACGAAGGTCAGATCGTCGTGGGCTCTTGGGCTAAAAAGAAAAGTCTCGACCAATCACAGGGACGGAAGTCTCAATAAATCATGACCGGATACATTTTATCAGTAAATGTCACCAACATAGTAATAACAACTTTAGTAAACCATTATCATAAAAATTATAACAGTCGTTGTTAATTATTGGAATAATTACTATCGAATTTAGGTATTATTAATAATATGATTCAGCAGAGGTATTGCATTGTTCATTATATAATATTAATCGGAAGTCTATTCAAATCTCCTTTCTTCACAATAAAATGTTTATCAACAATTAAATTATCATAGTACTCATTTCATGACTTTGTAATTATTTCAATTCAATTGTTATCAACATTATAATTTTAGAATAACATTAAGATTAATGATTGCACCGGATGTTTAAATAATAAACAATAATCTTTAGTTAAATAGTGTTGCCATTACAAATAATAAATTTATCAAGAACCTCTTTCAATAGTGTTGCCATTGCAAATAATAAATTTGAAAGTACTTATTTAACTCAGATTTAACCAAATATCTAACACCGGCATGACATAGAATTTAGCATTTTTATCCCCGGGTTCTAAAAATATTTTTAATGCCTCAAGTTATTCCTTAGGCACCAAGGATCCAATATAACGTCATTCCCACGTCTCTAAAAACCTTTATTTTTTTTTTACAAATCTCGCCATGATTCTTTTCAAAATAAAAGAAGTTAAATCAAATTTTTACATGAACGGATACTAGCGTTTTTTATTTATATACCGGATGTTTTTTTTTGTAATTCCATGTTCCAAGTTTCGATTTATCATTCATCATTCTGTGTAAATGTTTGTGGTTTCGCTGGTTTGGTTTTGTTCGTTCGTGGTTCCTTCGGTTTCGGTGCGCAAACGGCACTTACAAAATGCAATGATTAAACTTACTTTATCTGAGAAATTACTTGAATATTTTTTTTTATTTTTTTTCCACTGCGTACTCAAAAGTTAAACGTACTATTTTTAGGTGCTGCGCGTATCCTATCGTGAAGATACTCTGGCAACGCTGCTGGCAACACACTGGCCAGCTGATTTTTGTTTACATAATATATTTTATCACAAAATGCTCATAAAAGTAAGATTTATTAGTAAATCAAGGATATTCACAGTACATGCTTCATATTTTTCATCAAAACCAACATCTTCAGAGGTTTTAACGGCATATTTGAAACAATGTAAAGAACCGCCTTGGACATCATACTTTGTTAAGGTAATAATTCAGTGAAAATTCTTAATAAAATGATCCTACGTAAGTCTTGTACCTATGTATTTTGGTAAGTACTTGCTTCTCTTATCCGCCCAGCCTGTATACAGGATCTTCTATACATTGCACCAATGGTACCAGCTACAAATAAGCTCCCGTTGTAACCTATAACTAGATGAGCTGTTGATGATAATAGATAGGTACTGATAGTTCACGTCCTCACTGGATTTGCATGAGACACCCCCCTAACAATAAAGGGAATTTAGGTGATTTTTTACACCTGTGTTGGTTTAATGGATTTCAGGGATTGATTTTAGGTGCTTGTGTTGTGACATGTATATACCCAATGATTTTATAAGTAAAAAAGGTAGATAGGTTATAAGCGCTCAGAGACACGGTCGACACAACATGATTGTATGACAGTGTGCCATTTATGAAGTTCAAATCTGTGTAGGTAACCTACATTAACCTGTTATTAACCTTAAGTAAAGTTAATAAGTAACACTTCAATTTATTCCAGAATATTTGTTAAGTTCAAGTGCAGGTGCTAAGTTGAAGTCAAGGTGCATGTTCAGTAGATTAAGAGCCCTCTAGAGCGCTAAGACTTTTTGATAGAACAACAATAAAATTGGTCATCAAACTGTATAATTAATTAGTTATTTGGTTTCATTTCAGTACAGTAGTGTAAAAGATGACCAATACGGCATGTCTAACTTCAATTGGAAGGTTGGAAAGTCTAATTATCAAATACTAAGGACTGGCTGTTTCCCGTATATCAAATATCATTGCTCTAGAAAGAAAGCAGAAGACTTAGATTCGTCCGATAAATTCATGAGGGTTATCAAGGTAGCCAATTTAGGTAATGTTGGATAAACAATTTTTATTGTTGATAAACATATAATAAAGCATCTTTAAATTAAAATTAATTCAACTTTTGCTTATTGATGCTTCAGTGAGATCTGCATTTTTGTAGTGTATTTTATTTTATTGCCAATAAAATGTTGGCATTTAATTTGTAGGGGTTAGATATAGAGCTAACGCACACTAGCGTAACACAACTAATAAAATGATACTGCAGTGACGCAACACATCAAAGTCACCACTTTAGGAGTTGGGTGACTTCAATGAAAGACTGTTGTTGGTTGCAATAGATTGTCACATTATTAACTAGCACGCCACGAGTGACGCTGTATCGCCACTGCATTTAAATTTTATTAGTTGTGTTATATTTTTAAACAAAATTTACCTTTTATCATGCAACGTTATTTAATGATTGGTTGAAATAATTTCTGTTGCAGGTATTCCATGTTTGCTGTATGGTCTTGCAGCTACTCAGTTGATAAAGCACAAGGAAATAGTCAACACACAAAAAGGGCCTGTGACAATATACTTTTTGCTACCGGAAGATAAAGGATCACAGTATTAATTGCAATGGTGTTAAAAGATAAGCAAATGTGATAAATAAGCAGGGTCATTCCCAATATGTTGATGATCTTTTAAAAAACTGGCTCTCAAGTGTTACTGACTCCTGCGGTACTTCTCATGATGTTTCCTTCACCAAAAGGTCAAACTCATTGTTACTACCACTGAGCCATCTTAGAGCAAGCAAGCAACGTAAAGTTGCAAGAGATTAATATAACAATATCATCTGAATAGATAGATTTATTTATTTATGCTGCCGCAGCATATTGAAGTAAGAGTATGCTGTACTCATTATGTTCAAGGCAGAATTAGCAAACATCAATTCACCAAATCTGTGCTGAACATACCACGGAGCATTGCTCCACAACTCACTAGTTCAATATTTGTTGTCGATTACTTTACCTACTATATACTTACCGTTTACTATGAACTGAGAGTACTGGGTTTGGGTTAATGAAAACTAGGTGCATGAGGTAAAATCGGTGGCCAGCAGGGCAATAGGACCTCGCGTTACTACTAGGATCGCGGAACGAGATTGACGAATAGCGGAGAACTGACTGACTGAAACTGACTGAACGCTCCCGGTGGGTAACAGGCTTGTTGCAGTTAAACCGCTTATTGCAGCCGGTTCGTTGGTTGTCCAACGCTGCAACTTAAAATTAGCCCTCTCGTGCACCGCCACTACTTGTTTAGCCGTATTATTAGCTTCGTCGATAGAGTCGAAACTCTCTAAATAATCATCCATGTAGTGATGGTGAACGATAGAGTTCAACGCGGCTGGAAACTCATGCTGATATCGTTTAGCGTTGTGATTCTTTATGTAAATAGCGGTACATGGGCTTGACGTGGCACCAAACAAAACGGATGCCATTCTCAATTCTATCGGCTCGTCGGTTGGATTTTCGCGCCATAAGAATCGCAACGCATCGCGATCTTCCGCACGTACCTTAATACGCAAAAACATATCTTTGATATCCGCTGCCAACGCTACCCGCCTCTGTCTGAAGGACATTAATACACCGGGAAGCGATCTCAATAGGTCGGGACCGGTCAACAGCAGATCATTTAAACATACGCCTTTGGTCTGTGCGGCCGCATCGTGAACGATTCGCAGTTTTCCCGGCTTGGCCGGGTGCGTCACACCAAAATGAGGTAGGTACCACGTCCTACCTTTAGTGGGAGGGCCCGGTGCTACCTCTGCGTACCCGGCCTCTAACATACGATCTATCTGGTTTTTATAAGCTACGCTCAAATCCCTATTTTTAGCTAGCTTTTTCTCTACACTAACGAGACGTTTGAGAGTAGCATCGTAGTTTGATGGGATTATTTCATTTTCCCGAGCCCATAGTAGGCCTACTTCATAACCTCCATCGGGAAGCTTTCGGGTTGTTGAATTGAGTATATTAATTGCCCTAGACTCGGGGTCGGCGCGTGGTAGTCGCGGCTCCACCCCCAAGCTCTCTAAGCTAAAGTGCTGTTTTAGCAAATCATCTAGGCGCTCGTCCTCCTCGTCCCGGCAGCGAAGCACAGCATGGCTCACCTTTTGAATAGTGGCGCTGCTTGGGTACGAGGCAGAACGAGTTCCATGCAGCACCCAGCCTAGAGGGGTGTGAGACGCAACAGGCATATCGCCACGCCCCCTACGGACCTCCGATGCGATCAAAAGTTCCCAATTGTCTTGACCAACTAAAAGGGCGGGTTCACCGCGTTCATATAACAGTTGATCGGCAATATCATTCAAATAGTTGCAGTCGTGAACTATATCTTTACCTATAGACTGAGCTGAAATATCTAGTTTATCTATAGTCCGAGCGGTTATTTCACGGGATTCCTGAGAATACCTACCCCTAATCTGAAAAGTGACTCTTTGTGATGTATTAACATCTATACGCGCCCCCGCTACAGCTTCAATATAAAATGGAATAGTAGGACCTTCAGTGCCTATCTTTTTAGCTACGTTATCAGATAGAAGCGTCACGGTGGAACCGTCGTCGAGCAACGCGTATCTAAATCACCTTTAGGACCGGAAATAGACACGGGTATAATTTTTAAATAGGCACTCGAATGTCGCGGTGGTAGCCATGTATTTGTTACTTTTGCCTGACTAACCTCTGAAGATACTTGTTCGTAATGCAGTAAACTATGGTGATGCATTTCGCATCCCGCAACATCACACACAACATCTTTACATCTGTGCTTCCAATCTCTTCTTTTCAGACATCGAAAGCACAGTTTTTGTAACTTAGCGATCTCCCACCTATCATTAATCGTAGCAGACTTAAACTTTGTGCATTCTATGACTCTATGCCCTATCTTAGAACATGCGGGACACGGTAACGCCCCTTGGGTTTCACCCGAACGCGCGCTCTCACTCCGACCTGCGCGTGCTTTCTCATTCTCTCCGACAACCGCCGGCGCCCGCGCCGGTGCCGATGCCGTATAGCTACGCGGGTGCGGTCGTTTTGTGGCTACAGGCGGACCGCGTTCAAAAAGAGATACAGATTCGAGTTTCGCGTGTCTCGCGTTACGTTCCGCTTCGGTGTCGAGGAAACTGCTAAGTTTTGATAGACCGGGCTCTGTCTCACTCGCTGTTAGCTCGTAGTCGAACCATCTACTACGAATAATAGGTGTGAGTTTTTCTTCTATGATCATACAAACTCCCGGTGGGTAACAGGCGTATTTATAATCCCCCGCGAGCGCTAACATAAACATTCGTCCCGCGAGATCCTCTTACCCCGCAAACACAGGCCTTTATTTAAAACATAGCTTATATTAACTTATTGTACATAACTAGTACTAAATACCAATAATCTTTATTATCTAATACAATAAAATCTAATAAGATTAAATTCATAATAAAAACGTAAAATAAAGTCTAAACCGAAACGACAAATAACAAGGAACATTTATATGTATATTAATATAATGCTAAAAATACACATATTAAAATAGACTTTATAAAATAACAAAAAGGGGGCAATAATACGAAATTAAACAATGATGTCACATATTCACAATGCCCTCTGTTGTATCGCAATCATGTACTTAACGTAGCGGATACGGTTAAGTTTAATCAATTCTCACCTCTTTGTGCTTTGTATTCAACAATGGACAAAGAAAAGAAGTGGAATCAAGTCACAGTTTACACTTCACAATTTTTAGCTAATCAAATAACACATCATAACTTTTATTATTCAAGAAGTCCATTGTTCATTATTCGTTGCTATACATAAATAATTCTGTCGCTCACACATTATCTGTAAAGAATAAAATTTGTATGAGAGAAACGATGCGCGACTGATACCCCTGGTGTTGCAAGCGTCCATAGCAGTCCATAGGCAGGCCTGTCTCACTCCCATGTTTAGGTACATAAACTCGCGCGCACGGGGTCTACTAGGCGCTGCTCGAATCTTCAAAGCGAGTGTTATGGTAGGGCTACTTACTAATTATTTTTCACAATATTCGAATCGGGGGGCACGGCAGTGCCCCTGCCGAGTCGAGCGCGAAGCAAACACTGCCGCACCATCCTTTACTGGAACCATTTCGCCGCATTTTCAGGCCCCTATTTGAGAACCTCTGGATAAGACCCGAACGCAGAAATTTTCGTCATCCAGTAAGCTATAATCACATAGGTACTTAAAATCCAAAATTTCAAGTCTGTAGGTCATTTAGTTCCGAAGTTAAGCGAAAGCAGGGTTGGATTCAGACCCCCAGAAAATTATTGTCTATGGAAAATAAAATTATACTACTTGTCGGAAATAATACTACGTTTCGCGTTTTTCATCCAGTTTGATATGAATTTAAATAAAAATGCATTTGGAAGGAAATTTTAGTTTTATTGTTATCGTACAAATCAACCAAATTTAGGCAAGTAGATGTTTATTTCAGCAAATTCGTCAATCGGAACTTCGTCTTTGGCATTGACACGACATAGTATGTCGTCAGATGGAATAAATGCAATACACATTAGATACATTTACTTTCTTTCACAGCATCGCATGAAAGTATCAGGAGTCAATAGAGCGATTTACTACAACTACAACAACGATTACAACTTTATTTCGTAATTAAAGTATTTTTTTTTTTAATTTATTTCAACCCATAACAGTAGCAATCGACCTAAAGATAATATTATGGTATTTTCGCGTAGTATAATGGCATTACGATACTACATACTACACATCACAAAATTATGGTACAAATAGTATAATTATACTACGAAATCCAACCCTGAGCGAAAGCAAAGTTTCACATTTATGAAACTCACTAACTCACTCACTCACTCATGATCATCAAAATAGAACTAGTACTTCCCATAAACTCAGAGAGCTAATTTGGTACAGAGTTAGGGTTTAATTACCACATAAAGGGAAAACTATAAAAACTAGGATAATCGAAGATCTGGAGTACCTGGTGACCCTGATTAGAAAACACAAGAGCCCAACCAAACTATTAGAGATCGACATACCGCCTTTACAAAAAATATTCAACTTGGTGGGCCGCTTCATTATCTACAAAAAGAAGTGAAATCCCATCAAAAACATTCTGTAAAAAACTAGCCAAGTCTCGATGGAGCTGCTTGTTTATCTCTAAAAAGTAATGAAATCTAGACAAAGTCGTGCCAAGTCTAAGGTTCCTTACTGCGATTTCTTTATTATTATAGTTAATGTTGTGTGACTTGGATCTTCATATTGGCACAGATATTGATGATGAGTAGGTATGTACCTACTCATTTTCACATTGCAACTCTGCATGTTTTTGTTGTAATTATGATTAATTTTGGTCCCTAAATAGGTACTTTCGTCTTTTTTTTATATGTTGGCGTCACACGACTTGTGTGTTTTGCCGTTTTCCAGTTATATTATTAGTTCTAGTCACAATAGATCACTTTCACAATTTAATACAATGGTGGTTTGACTAAAACTTTTCACGGACTTGAGACAGCTTGATAAGTCACGATACACATGATTCATTTCACTGCACTGTTGCACATGGATTGATCTTTAAAACTCAAAATACACGAATTTATGAATATAAAAATTAAAACACAACGTCACATTGCAAGTTCCCGCCAAAAAGTCCACTTTCGTCCTGTATTACTGGCCTTATTTACCCCTACCTCCTTTTTTTCTACTTTTTATACCACTAAGGTGGCAAACAAACATACGGCCCGCCTGATGGTAAGCGGTTACCGTAACCTATGGCACCTTACGTATAAGCCGACGCATGTTCGTCGCACACAAGTTGTAAAGTTAATAAAAAAAAAATTAACCCCTCATACCTATTAGGTATTATTGTTTCTTGTCGATAAACTTCGATGACATTTAAAGGCGAAATCGAAGTCGCACTTCAATCACTTATTGTCGAAACTTGATAAAAAGGTTGATTTATTTTTTCTTCCATGTGCATCAACACTGATACAATCATGATTCGATCAATCAGATGTTTACATACCTATCACAAATCGTTTCTTTATCACTATTTTGGTGATAAAGAAACGTCGTGCACGAAATCGTGTTGATTTCGTGCACAAAGTCATCCGATGTTATTTGGTCATTCATTCACGTGTTCTGAAGCGTGCCCTTTGTAATTTGCTTCAGTCGTGTATCTGAAATCATCCACGCACCTAATTTTAATGATGAACCAAGATAACACGTAATCCAAAGTTGCATAGGTACCAAAAACCTCCAAAACCTAACAAAGAAGTGTCCAACTTGCCTTGGTCTAATTTCTGTGAAGATGAAAAGAAAATATTCATAGTTGAGCAGATTTTGTAAAATTCCAGGTTAAAGTTACATCTGCAACTTGCGTTTTAGGTCGGCCGCATACCTACTATAAGAAATTTTCTGTCAGAAATTTTCGGACGCCCGCCGGAAGGCACTTTCCCCATACATTTTGTTCTAGACCCCGCATACTATCCGAAAATTCTGACGTAAAAATGTATGAGCAAGCGAATTTCTGACAGAAAATTTCTTATAGTATGCGGCCGGTCTTAATGATGGAGATGAACATTAGGTAAGTACTTGTTAGACCAATGGTGGACCAAATAGCTTCAGAGGTCACTGTTATAACAGGCAGCCCTGTTGAAATCATAAAAGATAGTCTTACTTACAGATTGGTTTGATATCTAGGGTAAGTTATTTGGGAATAGGTACTGGTACACTCTTTCATCATTCCATTTGTTGGCTTTAGTTATTATATTATCTACAATCGGATGTGTGTTACCTTCATTTTTAATTAGGAATTTTTGATGAGTTCTGTATTGCATTGATGTCTTGAAGTTCGGTGTGGCTGCCTAAGGATCACCAGAATCCTGTAAAATTATAATAAAAATTGCGAGAACAGTAGGTCTATTCCATGGAACAATTAACCTAGTCTATTCAGACTACAAGTACTACTATTATAACAATGAATAGGTAGGTACTGTACTGAATTCGTTTTCGTACATGCTAGGTAAATGTCATTGCCCGGAAATATTTTATCAACGTTTGATATGTTTATTTGTTTATCTATAAATATCAATGAGCTATCAATATATGATAGCGATCTGACTTGTTTTTATTGTTCCGTGGATCTGACAGATGGTAGTATTTATTTATAAATAAAAACCCGCCAAGAGTCTCACGCACCGAGGGTTCCGACCTTCCTTAGACGCATAATTTCTTGGTTTGTAGAAATACTGCCATAACTCTAGAAAGAAACCGGACCGCAGTGCCATAACTAATTACATTTGTTTGTGAAGGAATTTTGATGATTTCGAAAATACTGTGGTAAATAGGGTAAATAGTTAGAAACATCGTAAGGTAATATTTGAATCAATATAGGGTAGTGGCACCAAAAGATGACCGACCTCCAATAGATGAACGATCGACCAAAAATTAAAAAATATAATATAATCCCTAAATTTACATGTTTGCAATATTTTTTTCCCCATAAGGCAATATTTTTTCTTCCATATTCCTTAACAACATTGACAATGACAGCCTAGATGCGCTTGCGGTGAATTTTTATGTTACGTTACCCGCCAAAAATCGGTTTTATATGGAAACCTTATAACGGTAAGTCCCTCCAAATTTAAGAACATTGTCAGCGTGTAGAAAGAATTAATGTCATATTAGAGCAGTTTTGGTTGGAATACAATCTTGATATATTCTGCTTTCAATAACTTAATATATATCATTACATTATTTACCGTTTTTTAGAGAAATTTACTGTGCAAGTAATGTATTTTTTGTTCACTTGATCCAATAGATGAACGGCGTTCAACTAATGGAAAAAGGTCAAATTTTTATACCCATTAAAACCTATAAGTTAACGATTAAACACCAAAACAAAAATACTCAAATGAATTTTATTAAATTTATGAACTTAGTTACCAAAAGTTGAACAAATATTTTTTGATTATTTTAAACCTAACTTTCCTATAGAATCACCATTAAGATCGGTGGTCGAAAGAACGGTTCACATTTTAGTCGTTCAACCTTTGGGTATATTTGGACATTTCAAATCGAAATATCACGTGATTTTTAACAATCTCTTATGTCAATCTCATACAAAGGTTGATCGTTTACTAACGATGACGATTGTCAACAACCATCTTGTCTAGGGGGGTAGGGTCATGAGGATGAGCTCCGCATCGTCGTGAGTCGCGTCGACGAGCGGTACCAGCACGGTGTACAATAGTAGAAATGTGATAATGGCACTAGTTTAAAAAAACAGGAGCACTCCCAATTACTATATGTTGCTGCGACCACCACATCTAGTTTTTCAGAGCAAGTTTGCCTTTGCTCCATGTTCTGGAAACAACATCATTCGCGATCTTCAGCTGTCTGCAAATAAATAACGTAAGTACCTATACGGTATGGCATGTTTACGTAATTTTTTTAATGTCATCTGTTTTGGAATTTATAAATGAAGCCCTTTTATATGAAAAGTAAGTAATTAAGTACCTACCCCATTTAAACTTGTAGCCCTACTTTGAAATTTCGGTCCCCATTTCGGCTCCACTTGCAAAGAACTTAAAAATAAATAATTTTTTTAGGTACATAAGTTTGGGTAAGCAATATTTAAAACTATTCCATATTTCCAATCAATAGCACTTACTAGCACTGGTTCCTGAAATATACTGCTGTGACAGACGGACTGACAGGCAGAGTAGCACCATAAGGGTTAATTTTTACTTTTTTGGTTCAGAACCCTAAAAACGCTCTCTTACGAACTGCAATAAATCTGTAAGCTCGTTGAAAACCAATCAGGTAATGATTTTAGGACGATTGATATTTTATCTTCAAATATGTATGATTATTTACACGGTATGTCTGTAGCATCGAATATTTCACTGCAACTGGACGTTTTATATGCAAACTATATGTTATGCTACTCGTCCTGTTAGTGAATTATTTTATTTAATACTTTAATACTTACCTGTGTTAATAATTAAAGTACCTATTAAAGTTATCTGTGGTTCGCGTGAGGTGTTTTGTTTACGATGATCGCTGCAATTGTTGCAATTTTATTAATACCAGTTTTCTTAGTGTATTGTTATAAAAATGCTTACACAAGACCAGACAATTTTCCTCCAGGTAAGAAATTAATTTTAATACTTACTTACCTTTAAAATTAGTTTATTGCAATAAGCTAATGCAATGATTATGTAAATAAGAATAATTTTATTTTTTTCTCAATTATCTGTGTTTTTTATTTTATATGATTAAATATGAAATGAAATACGTTTCACTTTCTAATTAGGGAAGCGAAGAATGATTAGTTGTAAATAAAAAAATATTCAAACCTTGGCAATCATTTATTAAAACTATATTGAAGTTGTTGCTAATTTCTCGTCTAGATACGTTTGCAGAGGCAAGCAAACTACACTGGTGATATAAGTACCTACAGTAGAAGTCGGTTAGAGGAACTTCTACTAGGTACTTTGTACCTACTGTGATATAAGTTAGCACTAGCTGCAAAGTACGTAGGTATCGGACCACGCACAACGTAGGTACCTATAGTTCAAGTCAAAGTCAAAGCGATTTATTTCATTTAGGCCCCTAGTAGTGCACTTAAGAAGGCCAAAGCTACTGAAGTTACCACCAGTTCGTAAGTCGGCCTTCAACTGAGAAGAACAGGCAAGAAACTCAGCAAGGTTACAGTTTTTTTTTAATATAATATAAATATAATATAATAGTTCCGTAATATGTTCGTTCTCAGTAACAAACAATAGTACTTACACATCTGCCATATTCAAACTATGTACCTACCTAGTAGGTAGGTACCAGCGTTGCCAGACGTCCCGATTTTGGCGGGACGTCCCGATTTTTAGCCCAATATTTTATGTCCCGCGCGGGACAGGCTCAGTCCCGCTTTTCGAGTATTAATCGACGGTGGCGCCGAAGTGCGCTAAATGTCACTGTGACATATAAAATCAAACTTCTAAGTCAACTCAATCAAAAATACGGCCGTATATGCCGCATATTTTGACGCTCGCAAGGGAATCAAAACCTATAGGGTACTTCCCGTTGACCTAGAATCATAAAAATTGGCAAGAAGTAATTCCATGTAGCACAAGTAAAGGAAGATATCCCAAAAGTGCCATTATATTACAACATAATCGAAAAAAAGTGAAAAATCTTCGAGTCTCGATTCCCGTGTTGAATGAACTATTTAAATACCTACAAGTTTCTACGGAATAACGGAACCCTCGTTGCGCGAGTCCAACTCGCACTTGGCCGGATTTTTAGTATGTCCCGCTTTCGGTCATAGAATCCCGCTTTTTTTACTCAAGAGGTTACAAAATCCCGCTTTGCCCGAAAAAAAATCTGGCAACGCTGGTAGGTACCATAGTAGTCTCAAGTACTTATCTAAATGTCAGTGACAGGGACGGACGGATAACGAATTTGGCCCGTTTTCAATAATTTACGGACCGGTATAGGTTAAGATTTATTGAAATTAAGACTTATATCTTTACTAATAAGAAAGCATAGATCTCAAAGCTTTGTATAGCAGACCCTTCCATATGGAAGTAGCTATCACAGTTAAAATTAGCTTACGAAATGATCTATATGCCCAGTTTGGCAATAAAAAAACCTACCATTGGTAAGCAAAACAATTCGTTTTTGTTTCTTCTTCTTATTTTTAAGTTTGGCAACCAAGCCCAAATTAGGGCTCATTTCTGCCAGTGTCGAGTTATATTATAGTTTCCAGTCACAATAAATCCCTTTCACATAAAGTCCTCAGTCAGTCACCGTCCATAAAAGTCATGTTTTACTACAATGGTGGTCATTGTACTAAAACTCTTCACGGTCTTTTTGAGACAACTTGAAAAGTCACGATACACATAAGTCATTTAATTTCACTTCACAGGTGCACATGGATGATCTTTATTAGGTAAAATACCACCGAAAATACACAATAAAACTCAAAATACACGAATTTATGAAAATAAAAACGAAAATGCTACGTCACTCTGCAAGTTCCCGCCAAAAAGTCCTCGTTTTTGTTTATTGAAACCGGGCATTTATAAGCTTGCCAGTTTGGAAAAAGGTTTAGCAAAATGTCATCCTGGCAATGTATTATAATAGAGATATGCTACCCTCATACTAAGCGGCGTTCAGTTATAGTTGAATTAGGTAAATGCGATAGATAATACGGAACGTATGGTACAGAAAGAGATAGCTATATGTAGCCGCCAAGCAAAATTACGACAATTGTCTGAATTTGTCAGCAACAATTAGCGTGCGTTAATGCGATATCTACCTCTTTTTATTATAATACATTGCATCCTGGTATTGAAATAGTTATATGATAATACATCATATTTTTGCTATGTCTTGGGAACAGGTGCTGCAGTGGTGAATTTATCATTTTCTTGTTTTATACGACATCGATTTATTTAATTGAAAATCTCATTATTTTTTACTTTATCATATCTTTTACTTTATCTTCAAAACGATTTGCTGTGTAAACTGACAAGCAACATTTCTTAATAGCTTTTTAGGGTTCCGTAGCCAAATATATATAGGTAATCTTCTACCTAACTGTAAGTGCAATCCAGCAGTTGTATGTACTTGAGAACCAGTTAACTTTGCTATACATTGACAAGCTAAAGGCCCAAGCAACTAAATCCAAGTACTAGTAAGTAAATGTATTTTTTACACGTAGGTACGTACGTATGCGACGTATCTACAACTGTGAGATACAGAGGTAACCTACCTATGCATTGCTTATGCATTTTTTATCTGAAGAATCCATCACCACATTCACCACACGGTACAAAAGTAGGTAGGCTACCTGTCTATTTCCAATTATAGCTAGATCATGTAATCCCATTAGTCAAAGCTAATAGTATCAAAAGTTTAAATATTATTCCGAACAAACCAGTAGGTACTTAATAATATGGCTCGCACTGTCAAAAAGTTTTCAGATCTCATGTAGAGCCAAGCTTATAACTCTACAAGCCCAAAACTCACACAATACTCATACTTCACAAACTCTACACTGTAGTAAAAATATGTGGCTTGGCCGTTTCGCTACCTTTACATGGGCGTAAGGTGAAAAATTTATTTACTGTAATAATATATATGTCGGAGTTAGCGACAGCCAAGCGATACAAACACGGGATTCGGTGGGCGCAGTGCAGACAATAAAACAACGTTATACCATCACTTCGTAAAAGTCCCGTATGAGGAGAAGAAGCGACGCAACAAACTCCTCACGGGCCCAATGTGTTTATTATGTTATTATTACGACATAATATTACAATTAAATAATCACTTCACTTCACACATGTATAGTCTTAAATAATTATAGGCTTCCGAACCGAGTCTAACAATGATTGCACTGAGATGTGTACAGCTCGAGCGCTTGTGATAAACTAACTAACCCAAAACCAAATACGCATATTAACTCTTGTTATTCACGTTATAGTCAAATCAATGTTCTTAATATTACGCCATGGATCTTATTACGCATACCCTCATTAAGTCTGTTATTTACGTCAAAGTCAAATCAGTGTTGCTACTATTTCACCCAACCCTTGTACACACGGCCACACAGATCAAGCTATACATTTCCAGTATAAGCTGACCTCCCATTGTACGGAAATCCTATACAATGCGTAGCTTGATGTATAGCTTGATCTGTAGCCGTGTGTACCACGATAATATCATAAATTCATAATACAACTGAGTCCGACCAACGATCTAACTCTCCGACATATAAATAATTAATTTTCTGTAATACAATAGTTCTTGTAGTAGCAAAACGGCCAAGCCACATATAATGACTACGGTGTGTAAAGTTTGTGAAGTTAGGGCTTGTAGAGTTATAAGCTTGGCTCTACATGAGATGAGATCTGATAACTTTTTGACAGTGCGAGCCATATGGTCTGGTCTTGGCAACATTTTACATGAAAATGTTTTTGGTGGGATTTCACAATTTTTTGTATGTTGCTTATGAAATTTTTTTTGGGTATAAGTTCCTACTTTTATACTTTTTTGTTGTTTGTGTTACATACCAAATTTCAGACATACAGCTTTCTAGGACTTCAGGAAGTACCCTAAGAGTTTTGATGATCATCAGCGAGTCAGTGACGAAATCGGAGTTTTTTAGATATCAATAAAATCTAAAGTTTAATTGCTATGTTATTGAAACTTTATTGGAGTTTATTATGTTCACTATTGACATCATATCCCGAGAATTTTGTTATCTGGTATAATCCAAACCCAAGTTATAAGGGTTCAAAACAACGACGAAGCGCATAGATAAAGCCCATCACAGACGTAGCTATAATATATATTAATATGCCCAGCTATAAAATAAATTACAGTACAGGTTGGCGAAGAAACAGAAATATATATTATAGCTGCGTGTGCGGTCACTCGAAGATTAGTATTGAAAATATATCGTAATATGCCTTGCTATGATTTATAATAATATATATTATAGCTACATCTGTGATGGGCTTAAAAGGTAGGTAGTGCCCTTGCGCTTCATCGCTAAGGTACAAACATCATACTCACACTAATATTATATACCTACCTATTATGCAAAAGTGAGTTTTTGTTTGTTTTACCTTTTGCTAAAAGTTAAAGGCTAAAGTTTTAAACAAATCGTGACGAACTAAAACATAGGCAACTTTTTTTGGAACAATGTGTCGGGCGGGGACGATCGGGGTCCAATCTAGAATTAAGTAAGTAAGTACCTAAGTAGTAGGCGCACATAAAAATTTTGATCCTAGTTAAGATTAGTTTGACACCGGAATTATTTAATTTAAATATTAAATTTTATTGTAATTATCTTTTATAGGTGCCTCCTCATAGAATTACAAATCGACATTGGATTTATTAAAAGTTTCAATTACTTACCTACCTAGGTACCTATTCAACATTTGTTTTGCGAAGGATCTCCATCATTATTAGTTTTGCACTTAAGTCAATATTATTAGTTAATCCGGTAAAACCTAGTCAATATTATGTCATTCGAATAATGTGCTTTTGACTAAATCAATGATTTATTTGAGATTTAATATTCGTACATTCGTACCTAATGCGCCCGCAAATCGAGCTCAACGAGTGCATGCTGCTCTCCGAGAATACATACGCAGACAATGCCAGAGATCAAGAATGTGACAGGTTACCGCAAGAAATGCTGGATAACTTGATTGATCCTCGGCATGCCCAGGAAGATCCGCATGTGTGCGAGCCAGCGGAGGAGTTATATAAGTTTTGTTAAACGATCTTTTTCTTTCCATCAAACTGTTACAACATTAGGATTGAATTACCTACTCAATTTTTGTTATTAAAATATAAAAAAAAAAAAAAAAAAAATCAAACCGTGTAGGTATTGATATTTAAAAGATATAGGTACTTACCTAAAGTAAACACTTTTTCTTTATAAAGTTAAATTTTAAATATATCAGCTTTTGCTAGCGATCATAAATTTTTTTTGATGTGTGTTACACATGTGTAATTGTGTACATACATACATACAGACATTCGATACACTCGAAAAACATAACCCGCCTTCCGGGTCAGTCGGGTAAAAAAAATTTGAACGTAATATTTATAGGAAATTTACTTATTGTATCAGATGATGAACAAATTTGTTTTTTTCTAACAACAGCTAAGGTATATTACGGTATATTGTTGAGAAAACGCACAAAACAGTCCATATAATTTGCATTGCATTGCAATAAAAGGTTCAAATTCATTCAGGTTTTGTTTGTCATCAGGTCCGCCGAACCTTCCAATATACGGAGGATTCTTTTTTGTGCTCGCCCAAGAGTTCAGCAACCTACCCGTCGCCTTCCGCAAGCTCGGGAAGAGATACAAGACTAACATTGTAGGGTTGTTCATGGGTCCGGTACCAACTGTGGTATTGAACGATCCTGTACTCATCAAGGAGATGCTGTTTCGAGAGGAATTCGATGGGAGAATGGATATCTTCTTAGCTAGACTAAGGTCTTACTGGAAGAAGTTAGGTCAGTTATAATAGACCTATCTTATGATGTTCTATATGTTAAAGAAATATATAGAAGTATATAGAAGATCAAAGGTTAAAGATAATCTCCTACACCATATTCGCGTGGCTTCAACCCTTCAGTATTATCTATTCTGTGTCATAAGGTCGTTTTCCTCTTTACTGACCCATCTAAAGTTTTCACCATTAAATGCGAATGTAAGTTTGTTGGTTTTACTATAACGTATGTTAAAGTTTTAGTTAAGTCATGTTTTGATTCGTGATTTAGTACTATGGTACTTATTCCTTTTTCGTCGTGATTAAAGCTATTGAATTCTGAACCTGGCTCTTATGATTATAAGGTCGACAGGCCAGTTCGCCGCAGGTCGTGGTTCGATTCCCACACAGGACATGTATTGTATTTGTGTTCATGAACATGTCTGTATGTCCTGAGTCTGGGTGTAATTATGTAGGTACCTATATTAAGTAGTTATGTATTTACAAACAAAAAGTACCTCGTTCGTAGGTATTATATGTAGTATATCATCTGGTTTCCATAGTACAAGCTCTGCTTAGTTATGGATCAGTTAGCCGACTAAAAAAAAATCGAATTAAAGTGTTAACAGTACTATGCAGCGTCAGACATGTTGTGATTTTTCATTGTGTTTTAAATACATTGACCGAATCCTGTCTCCCAAAATATAGGCTCTTGCCTAGCTTGGGTGTCAGCACAGTGTGTCGGTGTTCAATATTTGTGCAACAAATACGTAGGTACATGACTCTCTTGTGTGCATTAATCTTGTATAGCATTAAAAAATGTGTTTTATAATAAATAAAAATCCCACCAAAAACATTTTTATGTAAAATCTTGCCGCCAAGACATATAGCTTGCACTGTCAAAAAGTTATCAGATCTCATGTAGAGCCAAGCTTATAACTCTACTTGCCCTTACTCTGCAAGCCCTAACTTCACAAACTCTACACCTTAGTCAAAATATGTGGCTTGGCCGTTTCGCTACTGTCACATGGGAGTAAGGTGAAAAATGTATTCACTGTTACTTTTTTGTTATAGTTCTTGTAGTAGTGAAACGGCCAAGCCACATATTTTGACTACGGTGTGTAGAGTTTGTGAAGTTAGGGCTTGCAGAGTAAGGGCAAGTAGAGTTATAAGCTTGGCTCTACATGAGATCTGATAACTTTTTGACAGTGCAAGCTATATGTCTTGGCGGCAAGATTTTACATAAAAATGTTTTTGGTGGGATTTCACTTCTTTTTGTAAGATGAGTTTTTTTTTTTTGAAAATTCCAAGTTTCATAATTTTTTTGTTGATTTTGTACTAATACAAGCTTACATACCAAATTTCAGCTTTCTAGGACTTCCGGAAGTACTCTATGAGTTTTGATGATCATCAGTGAGTCAGTGACGAAATCGGGGTTTTTTAGGTATCAATAAAATCTAAAGTATAAGAGCTATGTTATTGAAATTTAATATGTTTAATAAGTTCACTATTGACATCATGTCCCGAGAATTTTGTTTATCTGGTATAATCCAAACCCAAGTTATGAGGCTTCAAAAAAACGACGAAGCGCTTCGAGAAAAGGTAGGTAGTGCCCTTGCGCTTCGCTTGGCTGTCTTGGCGGGGGGGCACTCCCGTGCCCCCAGAAAAACGATTAACATAATCTATTATTGGGATTTGAGTGATTCTCGTATAGGGTACCATTAGATGGTAGGTATTAGGTAGTTAGTTTCTTTTCGAGCGTTGATATGACTAGGTCCGTAAAGAAGGATATTATATTTTTTCATCTCCTAGGTGATATAGGTATAAGCATGTTTAATAACATACATGTTTGTCGCACGCAGGGATATTTTTCACGGATGGCTACTTTTGGCACGTGCAGAGAAGATTTTCCTTGCGTTATCTTCGAGACTATGGGTTTGGGAGACGAGACGCTACTCTCGAAGATGTGGTGGCCAACGAGATCAAAGAAATGATTGATATCCGATTGAGCGGACCCAAGTATCCGGCTGAGAAAGTAAGTTGTGACTGTAACATTTTTCCTTACCAGTTAATAATATAAAGGTTTTCGTTGGGATGCTCCGTCTGTATTTTATCTATACGTATGGATGTAGGAGGTAATCTCTAGAACTACTGATCCGATTCTGAAAAATATTTCACTAATAGAATCCATTATCCCCGAGTGTGCTACTTTTTTATCCCAGGAAAGCAGGTAAAACCGCGGGGAAAAGCTAGTTTTAAATATTTTGTGTATCTAAGTTCTTTTAATATGTGCAAAGAATTTAAAACGTCCACGTTGCCGTATGAAAATCTTTGAATATGTGTTTATGTCATAGTCGTCATGGATGATCTGGGGGCAGGGAAGTGCCCCCCGCCAAAACAGCCAAGCGAAGCAAAAGGGCACTACCTACCTTTTCTCGAAGCGCTTCGTCGTTTTTTTGAACCCTCATTACTTGGATTTGGATTATACCAGATAAACAAAATTCTCAGGATATGATGTCAATAGGGAACTTATTAAACATTAAAGTTTCAAAACATAGCTCTTATAGGTACTTACTTTAGATTTTATTGATATCTAAAAAACCCCGATTTCGTCACTGACTCACTGACGATCATCAAAACTCATAGAGTACTTTCTGAAGTCCTAGAAAGCTGAAATTTGGTATGTAAGCTTGTATTAGTACACAAACAAAAAAATATTATAAAATTGGAAATTATAAAAAAAAAAAACAAACAAAAAAAATGTTGTCGTAAGCAACTTACGGCCAAGCCACATGTTTTGACTACGGTTTGTAGAGTTTGTGAAGTTAGGGCTTGTAGAGTTAGGGCGTGTAGAGTTATAAGCTTGGCTCTACAAGAAAAATGGCGCGATTGTAAAGAATGTGAAATAAAAGACGGAGTTTGGTTGTCTCCCAGAGGCCAGAGGGTATGAAAAGTAGAGTATTCATCTCGAGGATAAAGCCTGTCCTCGTCTTGGGCGGCTTGAACCTCACGCTTCACTCAGGACTCTACATAACTCTCTCGCTTCGCTCGGGTCTGTAAGTTTAACCCCCTTACTCATAAAACGTTATTTAACTAATAAGCTGATTAAGTGGTCACCTAAATTTGACGGGCCAGTTGGCGCAGTTGGTTAAGGTTCGCCTTACACGCCGCAGGTCGTGGGTTCGATTCCCACACAGGACATGCATTTGTGTGCATGAACATGTCTGTATGTCCTGAGTCTGGGTGTAATTATGTATATTAAGTATGTATTTACAAACAAAAAGTAGTATATGTATTATATCAGTTATCTGGTTTCCATATTACAAGCTCTGCTTAGTTTGGGATCAGATGACCGTGTGTGAGGAATGTCCCAGGATATTTATTTATTTATTATTTATTTAAATAACGTCAAATTGTTTGACAATGGCCCTGATTCTGTTGTTCACAACTAAACTAATTTTAATGTCACTATGTCTCTTTCTAACAAAGAACATAAGAAAAGGATGTAAGAAATTTAGTACTGTCAAATTAGTCCAATGCTTGTTTTCAATGTAAATTTAGTCGCCATCTATCGCTGTTACGCCTAAATACACGCAAAATAAGACGGCAAAGATTAATTTGACAACTTAAAATATGTTCTATCCTTTTTCAATCATGGTCGTAAGAAAGAGATGAGATGTAACTAAAATTAGTTTAGTGCGATTTACAACAGAATCGGCACCAATGACAGCAAGGTGACGTTATTTATTTGACCATTTATTCAGTAGATTTAGTTAAATAGCGTTTATGAGTAAGGCCGTAAGTGCCTAGCGACGCTTGGGAGTTAACTCTAAAGTCTATCGTTATGCTCATGGTTCAACATGCCCCCGTGACATACGACACTGCATTTACATACAAAAAGTTTGTATGTGTTTTGGATCAGTTCAAAGTTCGAACACGCCAATGGCCAACTCAACGCAAACCAATACACAAGAAACAAAATGATTCTGTTATTTTTACATTTCAACAGGATGTCGTTAAAGGAGAACTGGTATACATGCCGCACTACTTATCAGTGCCATTCATAAACGGTATGCTCCACGTAATAACTCGGATGACCCTCTCAAGGCCAGACTACTACCCACTATGGGAACTGTCGAGAGGAACTCTCATCTTTGTACGAAACTCCAACGACATGGGTGGCGCCCTGTCCCTCACGCCCTGGCTTAAGGACATCATGCCCAACCTCAGTGGCTACAGAGGACTGGTGAAAGGCAATCAGTATTTGCTGGACTTCTTTGAGGTATGGTTCTTTATTATGAAGATAGGGCGTGTAAGTTGACCTGGTCGTCCTGGTATCTGTCTAAATTTAACAGTTAGCAGAATAAAAAGCTAAATACTCAATGTTTTAAGTCCTGCGGTATATGGACTGAGTTGATATTTTGATATATCTGCATTTCGTCCGCTTTTCGTGTATGTAATTAATTATTTTCCTACGGTACGGTAAAACACCTCGGCCTCGCCTTCACTTACCATAACAAGATTATGGTCAAACACATGCATACCAAAAAAAACTTGAAAGCCAACAACATCAACTTATTACCTACCTAAAAGTGATTTGTCAATGTTCCAGAAACTTGTGGCCGAAGTAATGTCGACACACGATGAGAGCTACGACCGACACTTCCTCGATATGTACATAAAGAAAATGAAAGAGGAATTAAGACAAGATGGACGGAGCACGTATTCAGGTACCTAGTGCTGCTATTTTGAATCACTCAAAAATCACGCAAAATCATATGTGGAATACCAACTCGCATGGTGCACTTGAGCATCAACTGTAGGTATCTGTTAACCAAATGGCTGTGTGCCAATAACACGTGTGATTATTATTATAATTATCGTATGGCATCGGGGTAAAATTCTTTTAGAGTAGTAATACTGAACAATCAAATTTCGAAACTATTCAGTGTTTTGTCACTGATTTTGAACAGTTAGGACCATGGTATAATTATGTTAGGACCATCATGTGTTTTTGACTTGACCAATCAAAGCGCATGTGTCATGTGAAACCAATGAAAGAGCACATTGTCGTTGGTGGGAAATTTGCGGAATATATTTCAACGAAATTAATGTCATTGCGCTTCTTAACATTTTAACAATTTGTTAACATTAGTGTATACTTTCACCCTGTGGGGCAATAAATATCTTTTCTTTCTTCTTTTTTCTTTCTTAGGGTTAATTTTTCGATTTCCTAGAATAGAATAGGGATAGGAATTTCTTCTTTCCATAGAGTTTGTTGAAAATACTTGTCAAATCGTGTACTAAGGTTCTTTGTGTCCAAAAACACACGCAGATCACGAATGACATTCACCTCCTGTAGAACCTGATCGTTGATTGTATATTGATAAATATTAGATTTCTTGTAAATCGGATATATTTGAGCTTATTTATATTTAATGAAATGCGCCATATGTGATTTTTTATAAGTTTGATTAATTTCAAATCGTCAGCGTAAAGGAAACATGTTGATTGTCTAAAAATACTAGGTAGATCATTGACGAAGATATTAAAAAGAAATAGTCCAAGGTGAGAACCCTGTGGCACGCCAGATGTAGCTAGAAACAGTTCAAAAGAGTACCCATTTACTACCTATCGCGAATACCTGGTACTGGTAATAAAGATACATAATTTTTCAATGAAGAATAATCTGAAGTTCGCAGTACACTTACCGCGAGTTCTTACAATGTTCTTTAGCTTATGTATGAGTCATTGTTTCCTGCCGGATGATCTTATGTATACACTTGTTGTACCAATTGTCAAAAATAAGACAGGCGATGTCTCTGTCTTGTTCAACTTGTCCAACGATATACCTATATCGCTGGCGGCAATTGTAGCTAAGGTACTGAACAGTTTGCTTGCTTGATAAACTTTTAGCCAAGCATGTAGATCTACACGATGGCTGGCCTCTCAACCGAATGTGCGATATTTTGCCTCAAGGACCATTTTGTTCAGTACTATACGTCCAGAAGTACTCCAATATATCTGGGTGCACGGAAGTGCCCCCCGCCAAGACAGTCAAGCGAAGCGAAAGGGCACTACCTACCTTTTCTCGAAGCGCTTCGTCGTTTTTTTGAACCCTCATAACTTGGGTTTGGATTATACCAGATAAACAAAATTCTCAGGACATGATGTCAATAGTAAGCTTATTAAACATATTAATTTTCAATAACATAGCTCTTATACTTTAAATTTTATTGATATCTCCTTACTGCGATTCCTTTATTATTATAGTTAATGTTGTGTGACTTGGCCGTTGAAGGGTACACAAGGGTACACAACCAGGTGCTCCATGACACCATTGCACCAATCTGTACTTGTACCCAATAACGTATAAAGAATGTTCAACGGCCAAGTCACACAACATTAACTATAATAATAAAGGAATCGCAGTAAGGAACCTTAGACTTGGCACGACTTTGTCTAGATTTCATTACTTTTTAGAGATAAACAAGCAGCTCCATCGAGACTTGGCTAGTTTTTTACAGAATGTTTTTGGTGGGATATACTCTTCTATCATCGAGATACATTTCAGGCGGATATAAGAACGTTGTTATTACGTTTTTTAGTATTATAATGCTCTTTGTTTATCACAGCCAAATCCTAGGTACCTTTGCACTAATGCAATAAATGATATAGGCTTATATTTTAACTCTATGGATAGTTATGCCTATTATATAATAAAGTAACTGCAGTCAAAAGTTCAAGTTTAAGTATTTGTGGTTTAGTTATCATTTATAAATACTTATCGTTTTATCATGTTACACTGCAAAAAAAAAAACGAAATTTATTATTATCAATAATTATACATTGCACTTCTTCAACAACTTTTAGAGGTTGTACATCTTTCCAGTGGAACAACTGGTGCTAATATGCGTGGACTACATGATGCCGACGGCCACCGTAGTGGAGTCAGTGCTGACGATGCTAGTGGAGCGGCTGCTGATCCAGCCGGAGCTGCAGGACAGGATTCACGAGGAGATCGACCGGGTAGTCGGCAGGGACCGCCTTCCGAACCTCGATGATAGACCCAAGTGAGTTTAACGGAGGATATGTTGACATCCCATCGCAGGAGTGGGAGTCCTAGCCTCCACGCTAACCGACCGCGCGACCCATCGATTTTTTGGGCTCTCCTTTGGCCACTGACTCGCCTGTCGGTTTGTGCCAACAACTGCACTTAAGAGGCAGTTCCCTTCTAGGCTTTGTGCTTACATATTCGAGCATCATAACTAAAAATGGTGCAGTGGAGGGGCAAGCTAGCTCTAGACGGGTCTTGTATCAAAATTTGCTAGGGGGCCTTCTACCTGATTGCGGCAAAACTAAATGGAGGGTTTTTTTTATATTTTTCGCTTACACTCGTTCGGGGCTCCTTTAGCCCGGGGGCTCATTTAGCCCGGGGGAACATTTAGCCCTTTAGCCCGGGGGCTCATTTAGCCCGGGGGAACATTTAGCCCTTTAGCCCGGGGGAACATTTAGCCCTTTAGCCCGGGGGCCCCTTTAACCCGGGGCCCCGTATCATTGATACGATACGGCTGATACGGCATTAGCTACGACGCGCTTGAAATGGTGTGATTGAAAAAGAAACGTAAATCTTGCTATGATGGTAGTTGGTCCACCAAACAAAATATCATTTTTATGATAAAGTCGTAAGTGTCATTACTTAAATTCATTATAGGTATTTATTTAACTAATATTTGCTGTTAGTACGGATAGATTATTAGATGGTGCTGATTCAGTCTCACTATATTTCTTTCTAACAAAGAACGTAATAAAGAAATGTAGGCCTGTCAAATCAGTACAATTGCTTGTTTTCAACATTTTAGTTGCAATGAAGATTAGTTCATAGGTAGTGGCACCAAAAGATGACCGACCCCCAATAGATGAACGATCGACCGAAAATTAAAAAAATATAATATAATCCCCAAATTTTAATGTTTGCAATATTTTTTTCCCCATAAGGCAATATTTTTTCTTCCATATTCCTTAACAACATTGACAATTATATATATATATATATATTTCCAAAATATATCCTTGCCAATATGCGATCGGCTTGATCTCCTAGGCATAACATTAACAGCCAAAATAAACTTTGGCTGTTCTATTGAGTCGAAGGCAGAAACAGCTGCCAGAAAGCTGGGTATCCTCTCTAAGGTCAAGCGGTACTTCACGCCTGGGCAGTTGCTCCAACTTTATAAAGCACAAGTCCGGTCATGCATGGAGTACTGCTGCCATCTTTGGGATGGATCAGCTAAGTACCAGCTTGAGGCCCTCGACTCAATAGACCGCCGAGCCAGGAGACTAATTGGAGATGAGTCTTTAATTAAGGCGAAACTCACGAGCCTTGACCATCGAAGGAAAGTTGCTTGCTTATCGGTTTTCTACAGGATATATTTTGGAGAGTGTGCGCAGGAATTGTTCAACCTTATTCCACCAT
Source organism: Polyploca ridens (assembly GCA_951394255.1). NCBI lineage: Eukaryota > Metazoa > Arthropoda > Insecta > Lepidoptera > Drepanidae > Polyploca > Polyploca ridens. Next base: position 11,610,950 of record OX596253.1, read on the forward strand.
CCCCATTTTTACAGAGAACCACAAGACGCCGGGAAAATTTTCACCCGTACGTTGTTGACATACCGAATATACGGACACAGCGTTTTGCATCCTCATTTATAATGCGGACAGCAAGGGAGTGGAACTTGCTTCCGGCGTCTGTGTTTCCTGACGCTTATAATCTAGGTACTTTCAAGGCCAAAGTGAATAGGTTTCTTCTGGGTAAGCGTGTTTCATCTTAGGCTTCGTCATCGCCCCTTATGGGCGGGTCAGTCGCCAAACGCAAGCCCATTTAATTAAAAAAAAAAAAAAAGACAATGACAGTCAAGACGCGCTTGCGGTGAATTTTTATGTGTACGTTACCCGTCAAAAATCGGTTTTATATGGAAACCTACTTAAGGAAAGTCCCTCCAAATTTAAGAACATTGTCAACGTATAGAAATAATTAATGTCATATTAGAGCAGTTTTGGTTGGAATAAAATCTTGATATATTCTGCTTTCAATAACTTAATATATATTATTATTATTTACCGTTTAATAGAAAAATTTACTGTTCAAGTAATGGATTAAATTTTGTTCACTTGATCCAATAGATGAACGGCGTTCAACAAATGGAAAAAGGTCTAATTTTAATACCCATTAAAATCTATAAGCTATCGATTAATCACCAGAACAAAAATATTCTAAGGAATTTTATTAAATTTATGAACTTAGTTACCAAAAGTTGAACAAATTATTTTGATTATTTTAAACCTAACTTTCCTATAGAATCACCATTAAGATCGGTAGTCAAAATTTGAACGGTTCACATTTTATTCGTTCAACCTTTGGGTATATTTGCCTAAAGCTGAAAGAATAATATTCACTTAGAATATTATTCGTTCATTTTATGGTTAATTAATCCATTAAATGAACGAACTACTATAGAACCTACTCCTATTCAAATGTTAGTTCAACTTTTGGGTACAAAACGTTCATAATTAGGGCTCAGTGTTCAACTATATGGGTAAAACCTATTTTTTTTTACATTAATTATTATATATATTATATTTTTTTTAATTTTTTTTTTAAAATATATGAAGTTGTAGGATATAATTACGTTAACCCTTCAATTAATAAGGATATAAGGTATTATTACACTATAACATGCGCCTATGTCATGAAATGACCGAGTTATAGCTATTTAAATATGGACAAAACGCTTAAACGTTCATTTATTGGTGCCTCTACCCTATAATACTTACGTTTATTTACCCGCAAATAAAAACGACAGAGACTAATTTGTCAGCTTTAAATATTCTATCCTTTTTCATTAATTACTTAACTATAACTATGACTCCACCATGAGAAATTAATAAAGTATTATTAATGTTTGTAAGAAAGAGATGAGATTTATATTAGTTTAGTGTGATTTTCCTGCAACAGAATCGGCACCATTATCCCCAAATGCAAAAGGTAGAACATAGCGTTTATTCGCTCAAAGAGCAGCTCGACTGGGGAAGTAAGTAACTAAACCTTACAGAATACCGCAGCCAAATAACTTTATGTTGTGTAAAGTTGTGTTCCTGCGCGTGAGTAAGGTCGCCAGAGCTCATAGGGGAAGGGGGAAAGGTCGGTAACGCGTGAGCGATGATTCGTGTGTTGCAAGCGTCCATATGGCTGTGGTAACCGCTTACCATCAGGCGGGCTTTACGCTTGTTTACCGATGATCCGTGATGAATTTATATCCCTTTATAATTATGGATATAATTGTATACCGTAAGATAATTATATGAAAGTGGTTCATAACTATCTTATTAATAATTAATTATAAAAAACGCATAAGAAAAATAATTATAAAAAACGGCAGTTATGAATCTCAAAATTGTAAAAGTGATAAATTGTCGACTACAGCTGACTTCAAAACAGTTCATACGTCGTTATTTTATACTTTTTAGTGTAAATCTACTTTTAATGGTGCGTCCATGCTACGCGAAGCGAGCACGAGCCGAGCCTCGAACGAACAGGATTCGTTCGTTGCTCGCGATTTCAAGCGTGGACGTACTTAACGAGCCTTCAACGAGCTTACAACGAGCGCGATGCGAATCCCTGTGTTCGTGAAAAACTGACAATCGGGCGGAGCGCAGTCGAGCGCGAGACGAATGCTCGTTCGAGGCTCGCAAGCCCGTCCACGCTACGCGAATCGTGCTCGCAGTGCGCTCGTTCGTAGCTCGGCTCGTGCTCGGTTCGCCAAGCATGGACGCACCATAAGACATTTTGCATTGTATTATTTGTATCGTATAATTATTCTCGTTGCACCAACCCCCATACATACAAGTCGGCATAAAAATAAGCAATTAAACTCATCAGAGAATTCACCATTTATTTATTCAGTGGAATGTGTTGTAATTGATGTCGACAGTATGCCGTACACCGAAGCGTGCATCAGGGAAGCCATGCGGTTCGACACGCTGGTCCCGCTCGGGGTGCCGCACAGAGCCATGCGGGACACCACCATCGCCGGCTACACTGTACCAGAGGTACGGTACGGATTATTAAACAGGATCTAATAACTTTATTTCTGAAATTGGAGACGGAATCATTGACAGATAGTTTGACCACTGACATCAAGTAAAATTGTACATTCCAAATTTTGTCTCCATGGACAACCCTAGAAAACTGAGCACTCTCAAAACATTCACTTCGCTTCTATTCCACATAGTCTGATGGATTTCCTACTTACTAAATGGATGGTTGGTCCAATCAATAAAATACATTTAGAAGTTACAGCTCTTTTCCGCATTGTGCATTGGTGAGAGAATCTGGTGTCCGATTAACATTTTTAAAATAGAAATATTTACAAAAATTCGCTAAAATAGAAAAAAATAATGATAGGTATAGTGTATGCGAATATAACGGCCCCGTGTGCCTTTATGGTAAAGACGGAACTGCATGCACAAAAAAGCATGTCCTGGGTGGGAATCTAACCCACGACCTGCGGCCCGCGCCAACTGGCCCTTCATAGGGGCCAAAGTAATTTGGAGAATACTGAGCAAGGTTAATTTTTATCAATTTTAGGGTTCAATGGTCAGCGCGAACTTCGTGATGCTGCATATGGACAAGAAGATATGGGGTGACCCTAAGAATTTCCGTCCAGATCGTTTCATCGTCGATGGGCAACTCAGTGTGGCCAGTGACAAGTCATTACCTTTTGGAGCAGGCAAGTTGTCATGAAGCTACCTACTATGTTATAATGCAGATGCTACTGATAAAAAAGTTGTTCCGACATTTCAAATGATTTAGAAATGTCTAATTTGGAAGGTGAACGGTGCGCATATAACATACCTAAGTTGAACTTAATATCACTGTTAGATTCATCTAACACTAACATATAGCTCTGTAATCGCAGCAGTTTTGCCACATGCCTAGCGGTATAGGCCTGTTATTAAATAAATGGTCTTATTATACGACGTATTTATTTTTATCCTTAGGCAGAAGACTCTGTGTCGGTGAGACATACGCGCGCCAAACTATGTTTCAAGTGTTCACTGGATTCATGCAAGCGTTCCACATTACCACCCCAGACGGAAAACCGCTCAAGAAACCAGCTGAGAGGATCCAGGGCATCATCACTACTATACCAGAATTCTGGGTCAGGACTACCCCTAGATCTTAATATTTTAAGTATAGTTAGTCAACCTTATCAATTGTTCATTTAGAAAACTCAAATTAATTTTAGAAATGCTTTTAAATTGACTTTCACTGGTGCTAATGAATATTCAGATCTGTATACTGCTTTAATTCAAAAGGTGGATATTCTAAAATAATGTTTTGAGTAAGTACTTTCTAAGAACAATGTCAAGATTGTACATTATTAATATTTATAAGTAGATATATTAATATTACATAGAATTTAGTTCGAGAAAGCTTAAAAAGTACTATGTATAAGTTTGTAAGTGACTTACGCAAAAAACATTGACAATTAATAATACCTAAATAATATTCTGGGATTTTAAGCAGAGCTTGTACTGTGGAAACCAGATAACTGATATACCTACTACTTTTTGTTTATATAAATTATTGGTAAAACACTAATAACCTCCCAAGATTAATTACAAACAGTTTTTGATTGATAATGGCATACTAATAAAGTGCAGTGTTTACATTTCCCAATTTGTTTTAATGTTGCAAAACATTGTAGCCATTACCTATTACCTCCCTTATTTTCCGGGAAAAATATTATCCTACATGTTATTCACACCACCATTGCTGCTCTTGATCCAGAAAAGGTCCCCAGTGTCTCCCATTCCTAGAGTCTGAGAGAGGGCATTCTCATTACATGAGGAAACACCCCATATTAGGTATATAAGTTTACATTCAACGCACTGCGCAAATCTGGACAGTGCTATGTCCGGCATCTGTCCATTATCAAAAGAGGGTCAATTGAAATAGGCAGCCGCATATCAAAATTCATACAGCAATAAGAAATACATTCCCCTATTCAGATGGCTGCGCAGGTCAGAGCAAATATAGGCATATTTTTGTATTATATACCTATTACACCATAAGTGTATTTGGCCCTCAAGCAGACCCCCTCAGTCCATGCGCCAGCCAGGCAATCCCACAGCACTACCATGCCCTCTATGACCTCCCTCCCTTCACGAGCCGCGAGGCCAATCCGGGGGGAGCCTGGTGAAGACGACGAAAATAGAACTATCTTTCATTGCCTTCACCAGACAATTCCAATTCTAAGGATTGATTGATTTGTACAAAAAATAAAACATTTTAGAGAGTTTTGATTCTCTTCCAATGTTGAGGTTACATTACCAGCAACATACTTGAAATAAACCCCACAAAACACAACAGAAGAAGGGATAGATAACCAAAAGAACAATGAAAATGAGGAACCACCAGAAAAAGAAACTAAAGATGATAATAGAGAAGAAGAAGGTGAATCAAGAACAAAATCTTTTTTTATGTTGAATGGGCTAGCGTTTGACCTTCGACTGACCCCATGAGGAGTTATGACGAGGCCGAGGATGTAGCACGCTTACCCAGAAAAAGCCTATTTATTCACTCTGGCTTCGAATACATCTAGGTTATAGGTGTCGGGAAACACAGACCCCGGAAGAGAGTTCCACTCCTTTGCTGTTCGTATAAGAAACGATGAAGCGAAGCGTTGTGTCCGGGTACGTGGGATGTCGACAACGAATGGGTGGAAATTCTCCCGGCGTCTTGTTTCGATGGAGAAATGGGGATGGAGGAATTAGATTGAATAATACTGTAGCACACTCTCCAAAATATATCCTATAGAAGACCGCCAAACACCTTACAGAGGATGCCCAACTTTTTGATCTGGAAGGATAATAAATAAACCTACAAGTTACCAGGACTATGAGTTGTACACAGCATATTGTTTAATAACTAATACTGAAGATGATGTGTATAATATCACAGACATATAATGAAGCTGTTAAAGACAAAGAATGGAGAAAAGCAATAAATAAAGAAGTAGAATTATTGGAAAAACTAGAAACTTGGACAGCTGAAAACAAAGAAGGAATAAAAGCTATTGACACTAGATGGATTTTTAATATCAAAGAAAATGGTATCAAGAAGGCAAGATTGTTAGTAAAAGGGTTTTCAAATTGCAGATAAATATTTTGAGACAAATTATGCACCAGTGGCTAGAATGTCCACTGTACGAGAATTCCTAGCACATTCAGTACAGGAAAATCTTCCTGTTTATCAACTAGATGTGCCCGTGAAAAAACTGATAATCGGGCGGATAGAGATGAACGCTCGTTCGAAGTTCGCAAGTGCATCGCATTGCGGGTCGAGCTCGGTTCGCGTAGCGTGGACGCACCATTAGGATTTACAGGATTTACAACCATTAGGATTTATAACATGAGTTGGTAAATGTTAAAAGGTTTAATATGAAATGTGACGATTTGTCAGGATTTTACCATACTTCCAGCTTCTTAGCTCAGTTTTTTTCTGTGGAAGCTGTCCGGCTGTGGATTGCTCTTCCTTTGAATATTAGACAAGCTCAAAAAGTGTAGTATTTTAAAGCGCCTGGAGTCGCCAATGACCTTGGGTATTCGGGTGTGGCCTATGCTTCCCGCTCCGCCACCCACACCCTACCCCCGCACTAAGACCCTGTCCAGAAGGGGTGATTTCGCCACGATTCTTTCCCGCAAATGCATTACGCGCGTACGGCGAGCTACTGGGACTTAATAATAACAACGTCCACATGCATCGCGCAAATTTAAAATACGCTAGAGAATCACGGCGAAATCGCCCCTTCTAGTCGCACGCGCTTGCATTGCTGGCTGTGGTAATTGCGGCGCGATAATGTAAAGTAAGATAAACAGGATCGTTATCGACACCTAATCATCATACCTATCATATTTTTGTATGATATAAGAATGGGAATGAATGCAATTTAAAATATTAGTAATTACAAAGTTATTGTATTTTAAATATACTAATATCTGAGCTAATACCTATTCAAAAACCGTCGCTACCGTCACCATGGGCGTAAGGTAAAAAAAATATTCATTGTTAATAACTTTTCTATAATACAATAGTTCTTGTAGTAGCGGAACGGCTAAGCAACATTTTTTTTTTTTTTTTTTTTACTGTTTATAGGCCTGTGTTTGACCGCAATCTCACCATGGTAAGTGTTGATGCGGCTGAAGGTGGTAAGCACACAAAGCCTAGAAGGAGCTGGCTCTCAAGTGCAGCTGTCGGAACACACCGAAAGGTGCTTGGCGACAGATTTTCAACTTGAGGGTGGTAGCCAACCAGGCGGGTACTACAAAGTACCCTACCACCGTGCTATGGTTTCCTCTCGGTATCCGACGTCACTACCACTGAGCTATCATCGCTTTAAAACATATTTTAACATATTTTGACTACGGTGTGTAGAGTTTGTGAAGCTAACTTCACACTTGTAGAGTTAGGTCGTGTAAAGTGAATGGCAATAATTATTCTGAGAAAAGGTCATAAACGCATTTATCCTATTTTACTAGTTTATACTTCAACTTGGTTTGCTAATTTATGTACAGCAAAAACGAAATAAATGTCATTTATACTTTTTTACCAGTAAGAACGAGAGCGATTGATCGTAGTTGTCACATTCCGGCCGCACGTGCTTAGCGTAGAAATTAATTGTTCATCTCTCGTACTCTGAAAGTAGAGCTAAAAGTATGTAAGGCGCGGAATGTCAATTATACTTTACATCCCAAGGGCGGTAAAGAAAAACAACTAAGTACTTATACTATGTAACTTCAAAGATGTAACTATATTGAGCAATGACAGAAGCTTATACGGTACAGCCACACTTATAATATAATATATATCAATTGTGATCTTTTTATAATTATAATGAACAATAAATTATTAAAAGAAACAAAAAACCCGACTGCGTAAAACAAAAATTAACTGAAAAGAGAAAAACAAGTTCTTTAATCTATAGAATTTTGAATATTACTTGAATGCTATAAGGTATTGCTGTCTATGTTTTATTCACGGAACAATAACACGGAACAATAAAAACATAGTTTTTATTGTTCCGTGGTTTTATTCGTAAACGCCATATAAAAATAATATACCCTATAATAAATAATATAAGGTAATCAATATTTAATACAAATCAATTAGTGGTTGCTGAAAGATACTGCTATGATAGACGGACGGAGTGGCAAGTCTTATACCTTTTTGGTTCGGAAGTATTCGGAACCCTAAAAACGCTCCGTTGCTCATTGAAAACGATAATTATTTTAGGACGATTGAATTGACTGATAGTTTATCTTCAAATATATATGTATGGTCATATACACTTTATGACATACAGTGTCCAGTCCAGTTGCAGTAGCATCGAATATGTCACTGCAACTGGACGTTTTAAATGCATACTATACTATGTTATGCTAATCGTCCTGAGTTGTTACTTATGTGTGGTTCGCGTGCGGTGGTGTGTTGTTTACAATGATAACTGCAATTGCTGCAATTTTATTAATACCATTATTTTTAATGTATTGTTATAAAAATGCTTACACTAGACCAGACAACTTTCCTCCAGGTAAGAAATGAATTTTAAGTACATGGGTACATAGGGTATACCTACTTTTAATGTATAAATACCTCAATTATCTGGGTTTTGTTTATTTTAGATCACTATGAAATAAAATACGACAGTTTAAGATACGAATTTTTGCTTCTAATTGGGGACATAAATAATGTTTAGATGTTTAGATGTAAATAATAATATTAATTCAAAACTAGGTATTAAATTATATATTATAGATTTATTTATACACACACACACCCCCACATATACACACAATTAAATAAAATGTATAACATTCTGGAAGGGACCAGTCCCCACAACACAGGGAATCCTAGTGTGGGGACTGGAGACCGCAATATCTATCAGTAAAAGCTATTTTGAAACAAATAAATATTATTATTATTTCATAACTGTATGGGTCTTAGAAACCCCACATGGTTTGCAATGTAACTTTTATTCACGTGGTTCACGGAGGGTTAGTGACCAATATAATTATATAACCAATAATATCAGTGGCGGATTTACCCTAAGACCCGGTAGGCCCGGGCCTAGGGCGGCCAGATTTAGGGGCGGCCCCAATCGTGTCAAAAAACGTATTATAACGTATGGCGGGCGGACTGCACTGCATGGTGCAATCTATACCGCATCCTCATGTTTTTAACACGCTTTTATTAGTTTTACCTGTATGTTCGCTTGCTTGCTTGTTTGTTTGTAACCGACTCTTTTGGGCTCAATTTTGCCCTACTTTGAACGATCAGATTTGATTCAGACTTTGCACACCTGTCAACGACCGATAACAATGCAATTATTCGATTAAAATATCCGATTATCCTGATTAGATTTGAAGATTTGCCAAGTTGGCAGAGTATGTCAGAGCAAATAACTAGTTGTAACAACTTATGTACCATATTCTTGCGAAATAAAACTATTTTTGTTTCCTAAATTTCTAAATATATTTAGATAAAAGTTGGCAATAAAGTAATTTCATTATGTAGTCTATATGGTAGATACTGAGAAAGGGGCGGCTGATGGCTTGGGGCCTAGGGCGGCCGAGACTGCAAATCCGCCACTGAATAATATATACCTACCTATATAATTTTGATCACAGCTAAGATTAGTTTGCATACCAGAATTAAAAACTAAATGTATATTGAAACTAGCTGTCCTGTCCCCCGCGGTATCACCCACGTTCTCGAGATAAAAAAGTACCTTCTCCATACCACAGGCTATCTGCATGCCAAATTTCATGATGATCCGTTGAATAGTTGAGGTGTGAAGGCGTAACAAACAAACAAACAAACTCACTTTCGCATTTATAATATTAGTTAGGTTTATCTTTTGTACCTACTCATAGAATCACAAATCGAAACTGGATTTATCGTTTGTTTTGTATGAGATCACTTCAAGACCTATTGTATTTATCTTTGTACACTTAAAATATGACCGGTTGTCGATGCCCTAATATTAAATAAAATAGAGCAATAGGGACAACGGGAACCATTTTTTATTATTTTATTCAATTCCCGTTGTCCCCATCGATGAAACTATTTCAAATTATATATTTAGTTTGCAGAAAATTGCAATTCACGCAATCTATTGTTTGGGTCCTCCTCGCAAATCACTACAATTTCGATTTAATTTTAAAATTTTACGTTACGGCAAACATGTTTTTATAAATGTACTGACATTTATAAAAACATCATCATAATTTCAATATAACAAATAAAGATAAAAATGTGACACCTAGATTCAGGTTATCTAAAGTTAATAAGTCTTTTCTCGGGAATTGCGTTCTAATCTATAATAAAATCCCACTCGAAGTAACTAAAATGTCTTATGATTAATTCTAAGATTTTATAAAGCAGAGGTTAATTGACAAAGCCTATAAGGTAGCTGATTACGTGGAAGAAACGAATATATGGTTGTAGTAGCTTCTCACTGCACTTGCATCCCCCCTGGCTAAGTGACAATTGTATGAATAAGCATAATAATGTATATCACTAATCTCACTATCACTAATCACTATCATTTTACTCTTTCACGCAAAAACTACTGAACGGATTTGGATGAAAGGGCATGCTGATAGAATATGTTTTGGATTAACACATAGAGTACAATAGCTTTTTTTTATCCTGCGGGGTGCAACCAGTATTGTATAAGTATTTGGAACAAAAGCTATAATTTGAAGAGATCTTCCATAAAAAAATGCCTTGCTGAGTTTCTTGCCGGAGTCTTCTCAGTTTAAGTGTATTCAAAATGATGATGATGATTAGCACTACCCTCAGCCAGTACAACGACCGACCCATGTCCTATACAACCATTCAAGCATCAGCCACCATGTAACTAGCTTAGTTTATAATGACTGGTACCTGAATAGTTGTATCGGAGTAACCATGGATAAACCAAGGGGTGCGTGGTATATAGGAGTGACACGCTCTGGGATGGGAGAGGACGGCCAGCCAACCGCAGCCAGCTGACCACAATCGACCGACTGTTCAGCCTATAGCCAATATTGGAGAGTGGGAAGACGGGTATCATAGAGAGGGATGAGCGTTGGTGTATGTTGAGCGCTGGGCTATTATTTTCTTCTTTCGTATCATGGTTTTATGTTCCTGGGTTGATTTTCGTTATTTCTTTCTTGTTCGTTTGATTAACTTCCTCCATTCATGACCTCGATCTCAGTGAGTATAGCTTCTGTGGTTTAGAGGCTCCGTGTCGCTACCGTGTAGCTTCGGTATGTGCTTGTGTGTTTCTTGTTCTTCGTTATTATTCTCGATTCAATTTGGTTTCCTCAGGCACAACATTCAGCGAGGTTATTAGTATAGTAATCAAAATAATCCATATCAGGCGCCGATTGGTCTCTCTCGTAAATATCTATTTTCTGGGTTTAGTTTTTGGTGTGCTGAAGTGCCGTAACCAATGGGACTATAGTCGTTCACATGTGTGCTTGGGCACTAATGGGATGAGAAACATCCAGAATAACATACCGTTTTGTGTTTCCGAAAGTAGGAGTATTTTTGATTTCCTATCGCTTTCAATCAAGCTGGGTGTATGAATTTCCGTGTTGTTAATCTGGTCGCAGGTGAGCATTTTGTCCTGGTTTAATTAATGTTCAGCCCCATTGTTTTCATCATGCATATGATTTATTTTTATATATAGCCTAGTTTTGTGTTTAGTTGATACTGTGATGACGTCGTCGTCCATAAATATTGTATTACTAGTAAGTTCCTATAAAGGCCGTTAGATTCTTTCGTCGTGGATTAAATGCAGGTCGTCTCTCTTGACAAACACGTGGTTGATTGATTCCATCTATCAAGCCGCAGGTCGTGGGTTCGGTTGCCATGCATGGTTGACATGCATTTGTGTGTGTTCATGAAAGTGTTTGTATGTCCCGAGTCTGGGTATAATTATATATATTTAGTATCTATCTACAAACAGAACAGTAGTATATGTAATATACCAGTAATCTGGTTTCCATAACGCAAGCTCCGCCCAGTCCGGGTTAGGTATTTCTTCGTTCAGTGTATTTTACACTTCGTACATCAGGAGTGTAGTGAGGCATGGCGAAGGAGCTCAGTTTCCTTTTTCCCGCGGGTCCATGCTTTTTTCCGGGTCCATGTTTTATGTTTGCATGGAACTGTTTGTCCTTATAGTGTATTGTATCTTTAAGTACTGAGATGTCAACCGTCGAGATGCTTCTTCAATGTCAGAAGCTAGAGCGTATATTGGAGATAAGTATCTTCGATTTTCATCCATTATTCTAACAAGTGAAATGCTGCTGATTTTCCTGGTTCCTGATTGATGCCATTCAGTTGAAAGAGCATTTGGTGTTTTCGGACATGCCGGCTTATTCTTGTGGTTTGCTATTCTTGTGATTTGCTTTTCTTGTGGTTTGCTATTTCTTCTGGGAGTGCGATGATGATGCTTTGAATAGTTTTCTATAGTTTTTTGCAGTGCTGTTTCATTTACTCCACATTATCTCCGCAATAAGTAGATATCCTAATGGGCTTTTGTTACTCCTTTTTGATTTGTGGTTTGTTTAAGTTTGAAGTTGTGTCCTCCCTTTTCAAGTTTTTTACACTTTAATGTCAGGATTAATTCTTTGAATAACAGTTCTTGTGGTGTTTTAAACGTTGTTATGGGGCGCCTGTCCCATCGGTGAGCTAACTAACAGATTTAGTACCCGTTTCCGGATACCATCACATTTCCCATGAGTTTCATGCATTGAAAGCGAGTATATTTAGTGAATATATAAATTATTTAAGTAACACATGCATTTTTGCTTTGCTTTTGCTTATTGGATTCTTGTTTCTTTGATTTTTTCCGGTTTGCCAGAACTTCTTGAAGCTTTGCGTTCGGGTGCCGTTACTTGCTTCTTCTACGTGACGTTGCCAGGATTTCTTTGCATTTGTACAATGTAGTGTACCGGTTTTGCGATATTGTAGTGAATTATTATGAATTTTCTTCTTGGATTCTTCTACTGTCTTATTGGATTCTTGTTTCTTGATTGAGTTTAATGGGGTTGATTTTCTACCATTCTTATTTACGATCAGTGAATTTACGTAATTAGGTATTAGATATTCTAAATGATTATGGAATGGGTTAGTGAAAATTGCCAACACCTATATGATCCAGTTGGGATGATTTTGTTTCCGCTTTGCCAGAACTTCTTGAAGTTTTTGCATTCGAGTGCCGTATCTTGTTCCGTCTATTTAACGTTGTCAGGATTTGTGTTGCGTAATAGTGTACATATACCATATTTCAGTGTTGTAGCGTGGGTCTCTCTCTCGTATTGTTTGTCCTGAGCATTGAGATCGCCAAGATATTTTTTTGCCATTTTTGATGTTTTCGGATAGTTCTATAAATGCCTTGACGCGAACATGAAGGTTTTATTGGGTATATACATATATACCTTTCAAAGTATGTTTGTTTTTTGCACTTGTTGGATCACTAGATGGTGGTTATTCTGGTAAGAACCGTGAGTCCGCGATGTTACAATCTTCATCTAAGAGTAATGCCTTTGTCATTGCCTTTTCTTGCAGGTATATTTTTTTTTATTAAATTCCACGTTTGTGATTCTTATTGGTATGTTTTGGATCTGTGAGTATGTGCGTTAGACTTTGCGCTTCGGCTCAAAATACCGGCTAGTGCCGTCGGGGCAGTTTATACTAATTACGGTATGTTGAGCTGTCTGCATATTCTACTTTTGTATGGCAATCAGCTCGGCAGTATCTTCAGATGCTCCATCTTGCATTCCGGTGGTAGTCATCAAGCTAGGTGTTTGTACTTGCCTGTAGGAAAGAGCTTATAGGCTGAACTGAAATAAAATGAGCTATTGAACCTCTTTAGTGGATCTAACATGCTATGGTTACGCAAATAGGTATGTGTTATATTATAGAGTAACTTCAATATTATACATATTGGAAGGATACATTTTAAGAATCGCACCGATACTAAAGCAGCCCCATTGACCTTTTTTTGTTTCAACTACTTGGAATGTTTACGACTTTCTTGAGAGTTTTTGTTTGGCGTCAGTCGCATATTGCACGTGTTCTTGGCGTTTCCCGCCGCGATTGTTAAGTAATAATTATTCTTTTGTTTGAGTGGTGTTTTAGGGCTCCGTACCTCAAAAGGAAAAAAAGAACCCTTATAGGATCACCCGTGCGTCTGTCCGTCCTTCACAGCCGATTTGCTAAGAATCCAATGCACCGATCGAGCTAAAACCTTGTACACGTATGAGTTTCTGTGACCCCAACACTGACGTGTATCGCAAATAAATTAATTTGGAATACGGGGGTTACTTATCGGGGACAGATAAGAAAATGTTATCTTCAAATAACATGGTAAATCTGTTAACAATGCGCATACAAACCCAGTTTGTATGCGCATTCAATGGGAGAACACGTATTTCAACCGCAATGTCAAGCTTGTGCGGATCCCTCTCCACGTGAGTTCAACTCGCACTTGTCCGGTTGTTTTTTTTTATGGTGTTCGTAGGCTTTTTTGTGTTACAGAAAGTTAAATTATTAGTTAACAACTAGATGGACACCAGATGGGTGAGGCTAAGCGATCCGCCAGAGATCATTTGTGTAGAAAATAGATACTTAAAGTTATGGTTGGATTGGTGTTCAGTTTTTGTCGTAGTTTTAAATCAAATGTTTTCCTCACCGAAGCGTCTATTCTAGTTACTTGATAAGAGATTTAAGCAGAGTATGCTCTGATTTTAATAGCTATGCTAGAGTCAACCAACGCATCAATTTAAAAATCATAATATGAAGTCGTGGTCTTACGTAGGTATATGCATTTTATGACGTTCTCGGGATAACACTTTAACGGCTAAGCTGACACTTATCAAATCTCCAACAAATTTTACACAGACACTTGTGTTTTCTTTACGTCCACTGCTTCCGACGGCCAAACCCGAGGGTGACAGTCAAGGCCGAACACTTTGGCTTCTATATCGATCCCTTCGTAGATCTTTTGTTATGCGATGTCGAGAAAAACGTCCATGACAGACGGACGCCGGACGTTTCTATAACCATGTCTGGTCAATCACATACATTTTATAATTAGTGTAGAATTCACACGTAAAGATGTCGCTACAAACATCGTAAGGATTGATTGAAAATGAATTCTTAGTCAAAACGCTATTAAATTACTTTTTATTGGGCTTTATTGCAAGGAAATAGAATTTGAAGATAATTATTTACATAATTTAATTAAATTAATGTTTAAAACTCGTATTTTTAATATTTGCAATTTATGTAATTTTATTTAAATCTTTCGACCTTACATAGATGGCCTAAGCGTCGATTATTTTTATTTCATTTCATCGTCTAAAACCAAAACAATCAAATAATAATAAAATAAATCTAATAATAACCTGTTTCTAATAAGCAGAGACTTCAACGGTAAATAAATATAGTCTAAATATTTTGAAATCTACTACGTTTTTTTTAAAGTACAATGGGCAGTTTCATCCCAATTGTATTTCATTTGTTTTTATGGGGTTAAGTCTGTATCTAGTGATGAAAAAGTTATCGTGGTTTCATTTATTCAACAAAATATCAAATAAGAACAACTTAATTACTAAGTCTTTTATATGGACAAAAGGATTAAAGCCATCCGTTAGTCACTGAACCTGCTCACAAAATTTCTGGAGAATCGGTTGAGAAATGCGACCTGGACATACATACGAAAGCATTTTTGTCCAAGCTGAAACGGAGACGCTTCGCTCGCTCGGTATTAAAGTGATTTTTAAAACTTATAGTAGATTTAAAAATTGCTATCTTGACCTATTTTTAATTGTTCCCTAATCAGGGCCGGCTCTAGCCTATAATATAATGCTAGCTATAGCTCTAGCCGGGTGCAAGCAATACCCCGGCGCCCTCAAGTAGGCATATGAACAAAATGGAATATTCTCACCAGAGTGATCGGAAATTCGTGTGCAAATATAAATGACTATATTTTCATTCTGCAGTTTCAAGCAAGGTCTTTTGGAAATTTCGCAGGCTTCCCAATTTAAAAAAATATATATGCTATGTCACTCAGTGATAAATAACAATATGATTCGAAAGTTTTTTTAAATCGTTCCATAATTTTTGAGTTTATTCATTACAAATAAAAATAAAAAAAAGATTTGTATTTTTGTAGATTATCTCTATTAACATTTACACTAACTGTTGAAAACTAAAAAAAAAAGTTTTTGTTTATAAAAACTATTGTAATTTATCAGAAAGAAATGAGTGTGTCAGTCGCTTGGTCGCCTATTTTTTCCACTGCTAGCAAAATTATCAAAATCCTCTACACTAACACTATTAGTGTAGATGTCACGAGTAGCGCTCGACGCTCGAATTAAAGATAAATTTAAAGACGATTACAATCATTTATTTGTGGAGTGTAAAGTGTTGCCAATAGATAAGAAAATAGAATATTTAATAATGCTTGAAACATATTTTAAGGAAGAGTATAAGAATAAAAAAGTCTATAAATATAGTGTGAGATCGCTAAAGAGAGGGATGCTATTACAAACAAGAGCAAGTAATTATTATGGGGAGAGAACCCGTCAATATGTAGTTCCACGATTATACAATAAGTACCGTGTATTGAGAGATGCGAATATTAAAAGTAAACATGGATTGAAACGGAAAACAAGGGAACTGTTGTTGTCAAAAATTGTTTGAATTCATGTGTAAAATAAAGTATAAACTGTGTTATGGTTAATGAAAAAGGTAGTGAGTAAATGTACCTACTTATAATCATCTTACTTAGATCATGTCATTGTAGTGATTGTGTTGCAAGGACATGCTGATATATGTTTAGGTCATAGATGTGTCAAGAGCGTTACGCCTACAAACTGCATTAGCAGTTTGGCGATGTTGAATTTTTGTAATTTGGGTGATGGTTGGGTTTAATAAATGTTTTTTTATAAAAACGTCCGTCCGGATATCCTGGACCAGGATTTTTTACCAATTTTGTTGGAGGTATTAGAGAGAACTCTTTCAAGCTTATGTTATCCTAGTATTATATTTGAATAAAATTTATTTTAGAGTGACTAGAGAACAGAGACAGAGTTCGGGAAAAGCGAGTAAATCTAGTCACTCTAATCTCATCTCACAAATATTATAAACGCGGAATTTTGTGGGTTTGGATGTTTGTCCCTCAATCATGCGTCAACATATCAAAATTCAAAATCATTTATTCAAATAGACCTTCACAGGCAATTATGGAAAGTCTGACTCTAATACTACCGGTTCGGAAGGTTCCATTTGCTGAGAAGAGCCGGAAATAAAATCTGTAATTACTCTTTTTAAAACAAGCTTAGATTCATTCATCTGAACGGATTTGGATGAAATTTGGTATACAGATAGAACGTATTCTGGATTAACATATACATAGAATACTTTTTATCCCGGGAAAATAATTCCCCACGGGAAGGTGGGTGAAACCACGGGGCGGAAGCTAGTACAATATAAAGGAAAGTTCAATAAGCATGATTTTGTTATTAAGCTTATAAATACTGGGACTTCTTCATAACATCTTATGTGGTATAATGCAACTTAATATTTAGTAATAATTCGATAATTTCGATGGAGGAGTTTGCGAATTGTTGATGAACAATATTATTAATATTATAGAGTATTTTAGGAATTGTCTCAATTACCCGTGGAGTAAGATGCAACTTAAAATCAGTATTTTTAGAATTGAATAACATAATAATAATTCTTTGGATTAGTTTAGGACTTAATGTATGGAATTCTTATCTTTTTTGAACAAAAGTATGGAGTAGTTTGGGAAAAAGCCTTTGTGCGAGTAAATGCTACGCTCTACCTCTCTTATACAAAAACAAAAAAAAAAAAAACAAATGTGCCCATTATTCTTTCAAATTAAATTCTTTCAACAGTGTCATCTGTTGTCATTTACTGAAAAACAAACATTGCTGTTGTCACTTAGAAACCCAGAATAGGAATTAGTACCCCAATCTCGCCACCGGCGCTGTACTTGCGCGAGTTATGGTGGTAACTTTTGAAGTATGGGCGCTGTCTCTCTGTTGTACGTAGTATTTATATACTCTGAGCTATTACTAATAGTACATACAAACAAAACATGTTAGGAAAGCTGTAACCGTCCATTCTTCTGCTGACTAAATCTTATAAGATCTTTTGTTATGCGATGTCGAGAAAAACGTCCATGACAGACGGACGCCGGACGTTTCTATTACTAATAGTACATACGAACAAAACATGTTAGGAAAGCTGTAACCGTCCATTCTTCTGCTGATTAAATCTTATAGATATATTCTACATCACATTGTACGGGGTACAGGTAGACTGTGCGAATCAGTTTCCCGTATATTAAAGGCCAAGCAATTAGTTCCTTAACACAACTTAGGACAAAAAAAGAAAAAAAAAATATGTGCTCCCCGGGGTGCACCGTCTAGGGACCGAGCGACGTGTAGGCGACCGCTTTCGACCGAGGTTCGAACCGAACTCCCTCAGTTTAAGTGTATTCAAAATAGCGGTAAATTCAACTGTATGTACCAATTTAACGTTCATAAGTGCCTTACCAGGGCTTAAACAGAATTTATTATTTATTGAAGTCCCGCTGCCGATGAGTACACCAGGGCAGGGGGGACAGTTTCGCGGCTAGCTCTACGGTGCGGGTCGAGCGCTGGGAGCCGACTCCGCAATATTACCGCGGACCTCGGTTCTGTTTTCCTGATTTCAAAGTCGACCCAATAGAAAATGTTGTTCAGTAAGACGAACCTATATAAGCCTTAATAGGGCCTAAATTGATTAATCGTTTTTTTTTTTAAACTGTCCGAGATCTAGCCTACGGTATCCCCTTACCACCAAGCGGGCCGTATGCTTGTTTGCCACATTAGTGGTATAAAAAAATTACTATAAAATATAAACTTTATTATCAATTTTTTGAGGATTCCACTGTTTAATAAATTAAATGCTTACGTTCACTGCGCAGTCGATGTTTAAATAAAAGTTGAATAAAGTCTGTTTAGGCGACTAATGGCCGATTCGAACACGGGAGTGAGGCTAAAAAAGCCATTTTGTATTTGCTTTTGTATTAGGAATGACTTCTTGCAACACTTTAAGATGTATTTATTAATTATACAATGAATTTATATTAACCGTTGTATGCATTGAATTATGTTGTATGTTATTATTATAATGCTCATCTATACTGAGACGCAACCACAGATGACTAAATAGTTACTTGCGCAACGCCTAAACGGGATGAATTAGGCTTTCGTCTGTCCTAGGTTGTCAGTAAAGAAGAAAGAAAAAGAAAGAAAGAAAATTATATTTATTTTGATGTACACACAACACAAACACAAATAACATACAGGTAAATAAAAACAACAATGAAGAAAAATGTAATGTCGTGTGACATCAAAAATGGTCAGTGACTCAGTAAAACACTGTTAGCCCATATCCGGGTAACAGCACTGATTTTCAGTCACTGCCATAATTCAGTAATCGGGGGGCACGGCAGTGCCCCCGCCGAGTCGAGCTCGAAGCAAACACTGCCGTACCATCCTTTACTGGAACCATTTCGCCGCATTTTCAGGCCCCTATTTGAGAACCTCTGGATAAGACCCGAACGCAGAAATTTTCGTCATCCAGTAAGCTATAATCACATACTTAAAATCCAAAATTTCAAGTCTGTAGGTCATTTAGTTCCGAAGTTAAGCGAAAGCAAAGTTTCACATTTATGAAACTCACTCACTCACTCACTTATGATCATCAAAATAGAACTAATACTTCCCATAAACTCAGAGAGCTGAAATTTGGTACAGAGTTAGGGTTTAATGATCACATAAAGGGAAAACTATAAAAACCAGGATAATCGAAGATCTGGAGTACCTGGTGACCCCGATTAGAAAACACAAGAGCCCAACCAAACTATTAGAGATATCGACATACCGCCTTTACAAAAAATATTCAACTTGGTGGGCCGCTTCATTTTCTACAAAAAGAAGTGAAATCCCATCAAAAACATTCTGTAAAAAACTAGCCAAGTCTCGATGAAATGTCTTGTTTATCTCTAAAAAGTAATGAAATCTAGACAAAGTCGTGCCAAGTCTAAGGTTCCTTACTGCGATTTCTTTATTATTATAGTTAATGTTGTGTGACTTGGCCGTTGAAGGGAACACAAGGGTACAAAACCAGGTGTTCCATGACACCATTGCACCAATCTGTACTTGTACCCACTAACGTATAAAGAATGTTCAACGGCCAAGTCACACAACATTAACTATAATAATAAAGAAATCGCAGTAAGGAACCTTAGACTTGGCACGACTTTGTCTAGATTTCATTACTTTTTAGAGATAAACAAGACATTTCATCGAGACTTGGCTAGTTTTTTACAGAATGTTTTTGATGGGATTATTATTTTACCGTCATCTATTTAGAGCATGCTCGTCATGATAATGGAATATAAATGACCGTAAACTATCGGTATTCTTTTTGGTAAAATCACGTCATTTTGCAACCGTAGTATTCGTTAGTAGGTAATCAAGTTATGAGTATAATTTATGGAATTTTTTGACGGGGCAGTAAAATTCAAAATTCAAAATCATTTATTCAAATAGACCTTCGCAGGCACTTATGAAAAGTCTGACTCTAATACTCTAATACCGGTTCGGAAGGTTGCATTTGCTGAGAAGAGCCGGCAATAAACTCAGCAATTATTACTTGTGGGGTTCTACTCTTCCAGATTCAATAAAACTCCTTTCCAAGGTTTAAAAACAAGGTAGACTGTATTTCCATAGGTTACAAATTACAAAGACAACTAAACAGTCAGTAGGTACTTAATGACAATTGTGATAATCTTAGAGAACAGCGAATATTTTACGAACAGGGAACAAATATGGAACACGGAACATTTTGCATACATTTTCCATTAGTACTTGATGTTTTTAGCACGCCCAGACATATTACGTGGATAATGAGTAAAAAACACTAAACTGACCAATAGGAACAAATCAGCAACATCACCTGATCCCTGGTCAAACGCTATTGGTCAGTCAAAGCGTCGTCCTAAATTTTCTTGACAAAATCGCTACTCGTATCCTCAGTTCCCGGAAACACTCCTCTAACCCATATAGTTATCTTTGTCAAACTATAATGACATCCCTCTCTATTCCACGTAGGTGTCCCTATCCGACATATTACAATGTAAGAGAAAACGGTCAAGGGTGATCCGGTGCTAAAAACATGTCAAGTTCGACATTATGTAAAAATACCTAATTTTATACATTTCTATAGTGCTTTAGCTTTAATACAAAGTACCTAAGTTAGTTACAATTCAAACACTTAACTTAGTCAAATACACAGAATTACAAAAAAGTTTACATTTTCACTTATATCTTAGTACCTATTGATAATCTAACAATGCAACAATAGGCTAGGGCATCCATTTACTCTTTATTCCAATAATACAACAAAACAATTTTCAAGTGCCCATAACTTTTTTACCTGTGAATCCTTACGTGCCTTTCATATGAATTCGGCACCCTAGTATCTTTGAGAACAAAGATATAAAGCCCAAACAATACCACATAGGGCTGGCTTTATGGCAAAACAACAATTTATGGTCGAGAAAATCATGTACATAAGCTTATTTACTGCTCCGAATGAGCAAACGGCTCTCGCTCGGTACTGCCGCCTTTGCTTGCTTTAAAATATGCGTCGACCAATCAGAGCGCTAGCCCCGCCCACCGAGTTTATAAATAGCTTGCGTAGTCGTAAGCTCTTATCATTCTTATCATGGCTGTGGGATCCTTAACATATGTTATTGAAATTCATTCTTATCAATCTAAATA
The DNA here is from genome assembly GCA_951394255.1 of Polyploca ridens. Lineage (NCBI taxonomy): Eukaryota > Metazoa > Arthropoda > Insecta > Lepidoptera > Drepanidae > Polyploca > Polyploca ridens. Next base: position 11,632,328 of record OX596253.1, read on the forward strand.
CCTAAACCTAACAATTTACTTTAATGGACGTCATTGTCCGTAACATTCTCCCCCCGGCGAAGAACCTCGCAGCCCTTATCAATGGGCAGGACAATAAGACGCCTAACAGGTCTCCTAAAGATCCCCCCGCGCGTCCGCACATCCACGCTTCGAACTACGTTATCAGGCCCTACATAAACTTGTTCGACGAGGCCTCGGGGCCAAACATTACGTGGCAATGATCCATCCGCTATGATAACGACATCACCAATTTTGACGTTATCGTGATTTTTTCTAACATCGCCTCGCGGCGTTAACGTGGGCAAATATTCTTTAACCCAGCGAGCCCAAAACATATTGGCCAGAGCTTGAGCAGCACGCCATGTCTGCCTATCCGCCACCTCACATTCCCCTACAAACGGTAGTCCAGTCGCTGTTCCTAACAAAAAATGATTAGGCGTTAACGCCTCAGCGTCATCTGGCTCTACTGGGACATGTGTGAGTGGGCGCGAATTTACTGTGTTCTCAATCTCTGCCATTAATGTGGCCAAGACCTCCTCTTTAGGAGCTCGCTCATGCAATACCATATACAACGCTGACTTAACGGTTTTAATCATGCGTTCCCACGCTCCGCCTTGGTTCGGTGCGCCCGGGTCAATATATCGCCACTCCACTTGTTTGCCAAGAGTGTAGTTCTGCATCTCTGGCAGCCATTCCTGGTAAGCCTTTCCCAATTCTACCTCAGCGCCGTGGAAGTTGGTGCCGTTATCCGAGAGGAACTTCTGCGGCCATCCCCGGCGTGCCGCCATCCTTCTCAACGCCATTATGGCAGAATCGGTACTTAAACTGGCTATTAACTCCACGTGAATGGCTCTTGTGACGAGACAAGTGAAGAGCATACCCCAACGCTTCTCCCTACGTCGGCCTATTGCCACCCACATGGGGCCGAAACAATCTATGCCGCAATGAGAGAACGGTCTCGTGTGTGTACCAAGACGGACTTGTGGTAGATTACCTTTTACTGGTATAGCCGGATTTGCCCTACGCATTTTACATGTAACACACTGCCGTAGGATCGTCTTTACCATTGGCCTTAAACGTAATACCCAATATTTTTGTCGCAGGGTGTTGACGATCTGTTCCCTACCTACATGACTCTGGCTCGTGTGTTCATGCTTAATAAGCAGCTGTGCCAAAGGATGTGCACCATCAAGTATGGGCGGTTCCTTCATGCAATCTGGTACCGTAGCTGCGTTAATGCGACCGTTTAACACGAGAATCCCATTTTCGTTGATTTTGGGATCTAACTTGTGCAAGCGACTCGAGCGATCGACGTGTTTGTCTTTGTGAAGCTTTTGTAATTCGGTTGCAAAACTATCTTTTTGCGCTTCTTTGACTAACACGCGCTCAGCTTCCTTAATGTGTTTCGCGGTTATGCCGGTAGCACGTCGTCTGCACTTGTCAATGAACGCTAATACGACAGCCATGGTTCTTAATAGACGTTCGTAAGACGAGAACCTTTTAAAATCGACAAGGGCTGGTTCCGTATTCTTAACGTGTGCTATTCGTTTATTCGCATTGTCTTGAGTCGGTTCTAGACGAGTTTCCCTCGGCCTCTTATCATTCAGTTCCCTTGATAAGGGTTGGCCAGTACAACGTCTACTATTGCCTCTCAAACGCGATTTGCCTGATCGTTTTGCCTTATTGGCCACGTTCTGTTGATCATTTGGCAATGAGTCGCACCTAATTTCTTGCGACGTTCGCACATGCATAACTACTTCTTCTTGCGGTTTGATACATTTAGGTACATGTCCATGTATCACCCAACCTAACTGCGTTAGTGACGCTGCTGGTTGTTTATCTTCGCCTACCAACAATCTTCGTGTTACAATTAAATGCCAGTTATCCGCGCCTATTAGTATGCGTGGCCTACCGTATTTGTAACATACATTTTCTGGCTTTAATTTTCGAAGATGTGGTAATTTCAAGATATCGGAACTGACTGTCTGACTTCCCAATGTCAAGCACTTCACGGTACGCACTCTAATACCGTGGAAGTCAGTTCGATTCTTCCCACGAATTTCCAGATCTATGACCTGACTATCTGGTTCTCTCTGGCTTGATGTAGCCCCATGGATATGCAACGCTCTTGTTGGACCTTGTGCCCCAAGTATCCTAGCCGTTTCTGCATCCATCAAGGATATAGTCGATCCTTCATCAAACAATGCGTACGTCTTTACATCTAGACCGTTGTGTGCCTTTATAACTACGGGACACACTTTTAAAAAGACCTGATGGTCTTCCGACGATTCGCATGCTGACCCGGTAAATACGGTTTGGTCTGTCTGGACCGGTGATTCAGTTTCTCTTGTCGAGTGAAGCAGCGCGTGGTGAGCCATACGACACTCATCCACGCCACATTTCCTTGCTTTACACCGAATTCTACTGTGCTTATCATTTAAACATTGAAAGCAAATACGCGCTTCTTTTGCCCATGACCATCGTTCGGGTATGGACATCGCTTTTAATTTACTGCACTTAACCGTTTCATGCTCTGACCCACAGCAGAAGCACACTTTCTTTTTCGTTTGTGTGTCTGTGGTCGCATACACGGGTGCTCTCTTAGTGGGTTCTTTCTTTCGGTATGGGCTATCACGTTTTGTTTCACTATGCATGGGTCCGCCGGTACCCTTAACTGCATATGAATGCCTTATGGCCCTATCCGCTTCCCACATAAGAAACTTTGACAATGTTACGATTTCAGGCTCCGTGCCAGAACCATGGATTTCGGCATAGTCATTCCACCTGAAGCGCAGGTGTGTATTTAATTTTTCCAGGACTTGCCTTACCATTAATGGGTTCTGTAAATAGCCTTTCTTATCGACGCACCCTATTACCGCGACTATGTTTTGCATCTTGATGGCAAAACTATTAATTTCTTCGGCAGAAGTTCCCAATCGCGGTAGTTTCTTGATCTCATCAAGTGCTTGATCGATAATTAACTCTGGGCGGCCGTAACATTGTTCGAGTGTTGACATTATTATCGTTGGTTCTGTTGCTGTATGGAGGAGCGCCACAACCGCTTTACGGGCCTCACCTCGTAGGCAGTTCCTGAGCCGCGCGAGGTTTTCTATCGGTGTAAAACCATGAAGGGTTGTCGATTCCTTCATTGCCGCTTTAAAAGGTAACCACTCGCCTGCTGCACCACTGAAGATGGGTAAATCCTGCGTTTGCCTAGGCGGCCTCCGATCCCTGGTCATACGCTCAAATGCTTCGGCCAGTCTATCGATCGCACGTTCTTTCGATCGCGGTGGGGTTGGTGACCTTGGCCGTCGCGGCGGTGTCGGTGACCTTGGACGTCGCGGCGTTGTATATTCTAAACGAGGAAGTGGCTCCTTAAATTGTTGCGGCGGCGCGCGGTGTTCAGTGTCAATACGCTGTTCCGACTCCCCCCGTATTGCACTCTCATGTAACCAGTCGCGAACCTTATCCGTGGTTTCTATGTTTTCTTCGGCGCCTATGCTTTCCCGGTCCGTTTCATCTCTAATTGTCGCCACATCGACGGCGAGACGCTTCTTGATAAGCATTGCTTGCAATTGTAGTTCTTCACGGCGAATATCGGCTAACCGTTCCTCAGCTTCTAATTCCGCTTGCCTAATCCGGACTATGGTACTCGCGTTCGATTGTTGCGATCGTACCGACGGAGCGCGTGTACTCCTTGCAACGGTCGGACGCGGTGCGAATGGATCAATCGCGGTAGGTATTGTCGCGGTAGGTACGTTCGCGGCGGGTGTAGTCGCGGTAGGTACTATCGCGGAAGGTACGGTAGTCATCGCGGTTGAAATGGTTCCGGAATCGCGAATTGAACTAAATTGTGCGTTGGATGTGGACGGAGACGCGGGAGGATCTTCAAAGATCTTTTGCATTTTCGAACCCGTACGGCGCGTCTGAATGGGGCTTCGCGGCGTAGTCATATTTTACAATTAACCAACAACAATAATAAAAAAAATATAAAAAAAAGAATTATAGAAAAAACTTAATTAAAAAATTATTACAAATAAAAAATTCGATAAAACCTATTAAATCCTAATTTAACCTAACTTAATCCTAATCGGCCCGATTTCAGCAAAATTACCTTACTTGGCCAAAATTCAGCGAAATTACCCTACTTGGTCGAATCCCGACTAAATTACCCTACTTGGCCAAATTTTGACTGAAATACCCTATTCCTATGGGGTCCGATTATAGGTCAAATTACCCTACTTCCCTAATCGTCCCTATCAATCCGTCAGGAGAGCCCGGACCCAGCCGGGATGTGCTCCTTCAGGGATGGAAATGTAAGGATAGGTATAAGGGGGAACTACCCAGCAGAGGAGAGTACAAGGATACGGGGCGCTCGGAAGTCGGCTGGAATGTCCGACCCCATTGGCAGTGCCTGCAGTCTGGCCCCCGCACCGAGCTACTCACTTACTGGCGTAGTGTGCTATTTCAGTCCGCGCCCGGAGCGCTATAAACAGGACTGGTGGTGCTGCACACACACCACACCGCCTTACGATAGGCGTTAACTCTGAACACCGGCCGTTTGACACCGTGAGGTGGTCGAATGTATCAGAGCCACGGACGGAACCGTGTTCGCATTAAATTTACGCACTAAAAAATTCGACGGTGCCGCCACACAAAAGTCCATAGGTGGCCCCGGCGAATTATGGAACGGAACCCTAAAACTATCACAATTGTCACTTTCACTTTGAACGCCGTACGCCTTGTTGCCCGACGCTCCTAAGGCGCTGTACCAATACAGCGCTCTGCCTCGCTGACTATTCAGTCGTCGCACCGTTCGGTGTTCTTCCCACGCCGACCGCTTCTTCAGTCGTCGCACCGTTCGGTGTTCTTCTCACGTAGAACTCGCAGACTCGTTCTGTCCTGGCAGCCCTGCCAGGACCGGTGGTGGTCGTGCCGTGCAAGCACAACTTCTTGCCCGACACCCCAAATGCCCGCCACCAGGCCGTCGAATTCTCGTACCAGCGATTGACCACACTAACTTAGGGATGTGGTCTGCAATCGCTCTGCTTCTGGTTTCTTAATCCGGATGCGATGGACCACCAAATTGTGGGGTGTGGTCCGCAATCGCTTTCTTCTTTACTGCTTCGTTAATCCGGCTACGATGGACCACCAAATTGTGGGGTTCTACTCTTCCAGATTCAATAAAACTCCTTTCCAAGGTTTAAAAACAAGGTAGACTGTATTTCCATAGGTTACAAATTACAAAGACAACTAAACAGTCAGTAGGTACTTAATGACAATTGTGATAATCTTAGAGAACAGCGAATATTTTACGAACAGGGAACAAATATGGAACACGGAACATTTTGCATACATTTTCCATTAGTACTTGATGTTTTTAGCACGCCCAGACATATTACGTGGATAATGAGTAAAAAACACTAAACTGACCAATAGGAACAAATCAGCAACATCACCTGATCCCTGGTCAAACGCTATTGGTCAGTCAAAGCGTCGTCCTAAATTTTCTTGACAAAATCGCTACTCGTATCCTCAGTTCCCGGAAACACTCCTCTAACCCATATAGTTATCTTTGTCAAACTATAATGACATCCCTCTCTATTCCACGTAGGTGTCCCTATCCGACATATTACAATGTAAGAGAAAACGGTCAAGGGTGATCCGGTGCTAAAAACATGTCAAGTTCGACATTATGTAAAAATACCTAATTTTATACATTTCTATAGTGCTTTAGCTTTAATACAAAGTACCTAAGTTAGTTACAATTCAAACATTACACTTAACTTAGTCAAATACACAGAATTACAAAAAAGTTTACATTTTCACTTATATCTTAGTACCTATTGATAATCTAACAATGCAACAATAGGCTAGGGCATCCATTTACTCTTTATTCCAATAATACAACAAAACAATTTTCAAGTGCCCATAACTTTTTTACCTGTGAATCCTTACGTGCCTTTCATATGAATTCGGCACCCTAGTATCTTTGAGAACAAAGATATAAAGCCCAAACAATACCACATAGGGCTGGCTTTATGGCAAAACAACAATTTATGGTCGAGAAAATCATGTACATAAGCTTATTTACTGCTCCGAATGAGCAAACGGCTCTCGCTCGGTACTGCCGCCTTTGCTTGCTTTAAAATATGCGTCGACCAATCAGAGCGCTAGCCCCGCCCACCGAGTTTATAAATAGCTTGCGTAGTCGTAAGCTCTTATCATTCTTATCATGGCTGTGGGATCCTTAACATATGTTATTGAAATTCATTCTTATCAATCTAAATACCTAAACCTAACAATTTACTTTAATGGACGTCATTGTCCGTAACATTACTCTTTTCAAAACAAGCTTAGATTCATTACATAATATTTACATTCTAATCGCACTGACAATAATTGCGTGCCCCGGCGCGGCGGCAAAACTACAAAGTAGACTGAATACTTAAATAAATAAATGGCAAACTTAAGCAGACCAACCCCCACAAGCAGCACCTGTTCACAAGTAAGGGAAGCAAGCCTGTGCAAAATTTTGCAAAATGAATGTGAAAAGTATTTTATTTTTAATAAATACTTTTCACATTCAAACAATAAATAAAAAGTTAGGAATAGTCAAGTCACCTAAGACCATATTCGTGTGGCTTCGACCCTTGAGGTAATTTGTCCTTACTGACCTGTCTAAAAGTTCCACGCTTAATAATGAGAGGTTTTCAAAAAAAATATAGTAAGTACGTAATATTTGTAGGACATTTATTGATTCAGTAATGTCTCAGAGTATATAAATACTACGTACAAGTAATGTTGTTGTAGAGAACGTACACAACAGTTCATATTATTATCATTTGCATTGCAATAAAATAAGGTAGGTACTTAAAACTATTCAGGTTTGTTTTGTCATCAGGTCCGCCAAATCTTCCAATATACGGAGGATTCTTTTTTGTGCTCGCCCAAGAGTTCAGCAACCTACCCGTCGCCTTCCGCAAGCTTGGGAAGAGATACAAGACTAACATTGTAGGGTTGTTCATGGGTCCGGTATCAACTGTGGTATTGAACGATCCAGTACTCATCAAGGAGATGCTGTTTCGAGAGGAATTCGATGGGAGAATGGATATCATCTTAGCTAGACTAAGGTCATACTGGAAGAAGTTGGGTCAGTAATAATATATCTTATGATCTTCAATATGTTATAGAAATCTATAGATCGCGAGGTCTACAGCTCACAGGCAGAGCCTATAGTATTATTTTAAACAGTTTTCATTTTTGGGATGACACCTCGATTGCCGCACGGGTTGCCACCCATGCTAGCTTCGGCACTGTGTGCATCAACATGTTTGTTCCAAGTCCGAATGTAAATAGCTTTAGGTAGGTTTATAAATTTTGTGTAGAATTTCCAAGGATTTGTGATTTACCTACCCTGTGGGAAGTAACTTAGATAAAGCATCTGAGGTTAACATCAATGCCATTACTGAGAAAGGCGTTTGTTGACCAGCTTTTATCAGGAGCCAATGTGTTAACATAGGTAGGTATCTACATCATGTAAACAATACAGTAGGTAGGTACTTTTATGACGAAGCGTGGTAGGTATTGAACGCATCCTTCCTATGTACTAAATGAACTCTCTTATCAACGACCTAGATTGAAAGATGTAATAAAACAGCAAATTAATATAAAGTAAACAAATTACATACACGCGTTGACTAGCTAGATAGATAGATAGATATGTCTCTACATGATAGGATGAGTGAAAAGACACGGGAGAGCTTTGCTTAGTAATGCACAAAGGAGGCGTAATCCTTCCTATATAGTACCTAACTAATCAAAAAAATATTCAGAGTGGAAGTTTGAAACGGGTTAGTACCTAAGGGCAGCGACCTTAAGGGATGAAGCCACGCGAATATGATCTTAGAGGACTGACGGAAACTATCCCTTATTTTTGAGTTGGGTAAGTATTGCTATCGGCTGTGAGTGATTGTCGTCTAGTCTTGCGTATTAGTTTCTTTTCGTAAGTCGTCAACTAGGTCGAAATAACTCGTGGCTCTATGAACTGTAGACCTCGCGAGTCACGATGTTTATAATAGGTATGTAATTTTTTCGTCGATTCAGTTTTTTGAAAAATTTCTAGAAACCGCCTCGACAAAAAAAATATAATTACCGAACCTGATCACAAAATTTCACGAGAATTGATTGAAAATTGCGCCTGTAGAGGAGAAGAGTGGGACATCCGGACATCTGCAGGGCTATTTTAAAACGTCGGATTCGATATCGGAAACGGATTCAAATATTTCTGAGGCGAATTTCAGCAATTGCTATTTTAATTTCCGAAAACTTTTCGATGAATCGAATTGATATTTCCATAAAGAAACATCAAAAATATTCAAATTCGGAAATTAAAAAAGCAATTGCGGAATATCGTCTCGGGAGTTTTTGAATCCGTTTCCGATATCGAATCCGAGCGTTTTAAGACTGCGTATAAAGCAAAATAACAATCTTAGAATTGAAATTTAACCAAGTAAATAGTATTTAAATGAAAAAATATTTTTATATGGGTATTTTCATTATATACGCGAGGGTTCTGCCTGAGCAAAAACATAATGGAATGAAATTTCCTCGATAGAAAAAAATCACAAAGCTACCTCTAATAATAATGAATTTTCGGTTTTATTCGTTCATGGTGTATCTAATTAAGACAAAAATTCGATAAATAATATCACTAACATATGACCTAGGGCTGCTACTAACGATTTTTTAAAATATTCTATACTTTACGAGTTATTTAGATAAAAAGCGCTTAGTTCATTTTTGTTCCGCGGAACACGCTATCTCCATCTCATCTGCACGCGAAGATTAGACATAAGTTTGTTTCATCTGACATTGCCATATTTTTCTGGTTTGGTACGCACTCTTAAAATAGCCCTGCAGGGCAGAATACGGAAGCCTTATTGTCCTGAAACGGAGATGCTATACTCGCTCAGTCAATAAATAAAATGTTTGTCGCCGCAGGGATATTTTTCACGGACGGCTATTTTTGGCACGTTCAAAGAAGATTTTCCTTGCGTTACCTGAGAGACTATGGGTTCGGTAGACGAGACGCTACTCTTGAAGATGTGGTGGCTAACGAAATCAAGGAAATGATTGATATGCGGTTGAGCGGACCCAAGTATCCGGCCGAGAAAGTAAGTTGTGACATACATACATTTTTACGAAGGTACCATTTACTGTATATGTTACCGGCCAAACCCGATTTTAGGCTAAACTAGTTTGACCTAGGCCAAACTAGTTCTTCCTATACGCGATAGGATAAACCGGTATAGACTAGGCCAAACTGGTACATCCGAAGCCCGGTAGGAGAATCTAGTTTAGCCTAGGCTGAATTAGTTTATCCTACCACACTTCAGGATAAATTGGTATGGCCTAGTTTGAACTCGTAGTCGACAATGATTGAGTGAGAATACCGATTCCAGAAGTAGACAAAGAAAGAGGTGATCTCTGAAACATACTCGGAATTATTCTTCAGAGAAATAATGAGGGATTTTACAAAGTTGGTACCAAACATGGCGTTCTGCAGAAATTATATTGCAGTTATTCTTTTCTTGGCTAATTCAATGAATAAATAAATCATGATTATTCTTTTCTTTACTTAACTTACAAGTTTTCTTTACCTATTTTCCCTACAGGCTCAGAATAGGTGATACCAATTTATCCTAAAGTGTGGTAGGATAAACTAGTTCAGCCTAGGCTAAACTAGATTCTCCTACCGGGCTTAGGATGTACCAGTTTGGCCTAGTCTATACCGGTTTATTCTATGGTGTATAGGAAGAACTAGTTTGGCCTAGGCCAATCGGGTTTGGCCGGTAACATATACAGGGTGTTGTTTTGGTCGGCGACAAGCGACCCAAGAGCGATAGTACAAAATATATATTCCCCAAAAATGGACTTAATTCCATTAAATACTGTAAATATGTCGAGAAATACCTTATTCAATTTGAAATAAAATTACCGCAAAGTATGGTTACTAGGCTCGTGCACAGACTAGAGCTAGGCACAAGCCGCCATCGCCCCACCCCTTCACTCACTCATACTCCCGTTGAGTATTATGTCTACACTTTAGCTTATTACATGATTTTCTAAATTTTAATTTTTTTATTTTTATTATTAAAAAAAAAATTAGTATTTTTTTTATATTTTTTTTAGCACCAGTATCATTTGTATTATCGACCCTGAGTCGCTCGTCGCTGACCAAAACAACGACCTGTATATAAAGGTTTTAAATTGTAATATTAATGTATCGGGTCTATTCGCACACAGATTAGTATGAAAATACGATTTTTGACTAACCTCGACGTTTCGACCAAGTTGCATTGATCGCGGTTTTTCGAGGTTACCTAGTCAATAATCATATTTTGATAATAATCTGTGCGCGAATAGACCCGATACCAGCCCGATACATTTATTTATTTATTCAAAACAAAAACACATTGTACAATAAAATACAAAACGACTAGCGACCCGCCCCGGCTTCGCACGGGTGCAATGTCGTAATGAGGTGTCGATAGATGTGCCCTGCCCTGCCCTGCCCTGCCCTGCCCTGCCCTGCCCTGCCCTGCCCTGCCCTGCCCTGCCCTGCCCTGCCCTGCCCTGCCCTGCCCTGCCCTGCCCTGCCCTGCCCTGCCCTGCCCTGACCTGCCCTGCCCTGCCCTACCCTACCCTACCCTACCCTACCCTACCCTACCCTACCCTACCCTACCCTACCCTACCCTACCCTACCCTACCCTACCCTACCCTACCCTACCCTACCCTACCCTACCCTACCCTACCCTACCCTACCCTACCCTACCCTACCCTACCCTACCCTACCCTACCCTACCCTACCCTACCCTACCCTACCCTACCCTACCCTACCCTACCCTACCCTACCCTACCCTACCCTACCCTACCCTACCCTACCCTACCCTACCCTACCCTACCCTACCCTACCCTACCCTACCCTACCCTACCCTACCCTACCCTACCCTGCCCTGCCCTACCCTAGGATTAATACCAAGATACAAATAAAGAGCTTTTTCTAGCGGCCGCATTTCAATTAAATTTTTTAAATAAAAGAACACTTATTGTGTCGTAACTATAATAGTTAGACATATACTGTCGGGACACTTTTTGTAAATAATGATATGTTCTACAAAGTCGTAGTACATTATTTTATTCTATCATCAATAGTTTTCGCAGGGCGCGCGATGAAATTCATATTTTAGGTAATTTTTTTACACCTTGGGTTACATTGTTGGAGTTTTAGTAAGGATCCCTAATTTTTTTGAAAATATAATTTAGCCTATATGTCACGCAGGGATAGTGTAGCTTCCCAACAGTGAAAGAATTTTTTAAATCGGTTCAGTAGCTTCGGAGCCTATTTTTTTTTTTTTTTTTTTTTTATACGACTTAGTCGGTAAACAAGCATACGGCCCGCCTGATGGTAAGCGGTTACCGTAGCCATATTCAATGCAAACAAACAAACAAACAATCTTTTTCCTCTTTATAATATTAGTTTAGATTATATAACAACTGCAGTAGTTAAAAACTGTATCGTTCAGAGCAACAATATTAAACCAGAGGTCCCGAATTATAAACGTAACAAATTAATAATTATAATTATAGTAATGCATGACATACAATAACATGTTGAAGACATGTTTTTATTTGAAACAACATTAAAAAAGACCTATAATATATACATGCATTAAAAAAACAATGAATTTAGTTCGCGAAAGTTTAAAAAGGGTTTTCGTTAGAATTCTCTGTTTTCGATACGTATGGATGTAGGTCGTAATCTCCGGAACTACTAATCCGATTCTGAAAGTTCATCGAAGCTGCATTATCCCTGAGTATTAAAGTCTACTTTTTATCCCGGGAACGTGGTTGACACCGCTGGGTAAAGTTAGTTTTAAATAGATATGTGTTGATCAAATTTGTGTAAGTATTGTGTTAATGTTATAAGTAGATGATTATTTATTTAATGACGTAGTAATAACGTTTTCGTTAAACACGTGTTTCGTGGTCAATTACGTTATTTTATGCCAATGAGTTAACGGGGTTAATACATTAACATTAATAGTTGGAATTAACCTCAATACACATTTAATTGATATTATGGCCTACCTACCTAGCTAAGAATCTAAATAAGCATTTCAATTCGCATAGGCAGGAGATATTATTTTCGGTACCTTCATATACATTGAAATCATAATTTTCTACATATGGTAGGTCTGTAACTATTCTTAGAATAATAATTCATATATTGCTGAGTTTTATTAAATCACTAGTGTCCGACCGACCGAGGGTCGATTTCTGGTCACAGCCTTCGGTCGAAGCCAAAGCCAGCAAGTTTAATAAGCCTTAGAAATTCGATTCAATATGATTTAATTTCATAATTTTTTTTAATGGTGTAATATTAAAAAAAACGAATTTATAACGAGATGATTAAAATTAACTTGCACTTGTCAAAAATACCTCTACGTTAAATTTCGGCCCTTGCTAGAAATTTTCGGCTTCGGGCCATATTTTCGGCCTATTTTGGCCGAAGCCGTCGTTTTGGCTGAAGATGGCCGAAGCCGAAGTTCCGGTCGGACACTATAAATAACCTATGAAATGTAATCATAAAAACAGGCAGTTACTCAATTTGAAGATCACGTTTAAATTTACAACGTTTACGTAGGTAATACGATTTAAAGAATCATTAAACTAATAAAATATTTTCAAACAGAAAGTTTGTATGGTGTCTTGGATCAGTTCGAACACACCATCGTGAGATTATGGCCAACTCAGCGCAAACCAATACACAAGAAACAAAATGATTCTGTTATTTTTACATTTCAACAGGATGTCGTTAATGGGGAACTGGTATATTTGCCGCACTACTTATCAGTGCCATTCATAAACGGTATGCTCCACGTAATAACTCGGATGACCCTCCCGAGGCCAGACTACTACCCACTGTGGGAACTGTCGAGAGGAAGTCTCATCTTTCAACGAAACTCCAACGACATGGGTGGCGCCCTGTCCCTCACGCCCTGGCTTAAGGACATCATGCCCAATCTTAGTGGCTACAGAGGACTGGTGAAAGGCAATCAGTATTTGTTGGACTTCTTTGAGGTATGTTTCTTTGTTATGAAGAGAGGGCGTGTAGCCCGTTCGTATCGTGAGGCCGCACGCTAGTTATCGACTTCGTCGCATAAACAAAAAAAGCTCTTTCGGCTACACCATCACTTACCATGATGAGATTAAAGTCAAACACAGGCATCATATCCATAGCAAAAAACCTCTGAAGTCATAAACATCAACTTATACATAAAAGAGATTTGTCAATATGTTCCAGAAACTCGTGGCCGAAGTAATGTCGACACACGATGAGAGCTACGACCGACACTTCCTCGATATGTACATAAGGAAAATGAAAGAGGAATTAAGACAAGATGGACGGAGCACGTATTCAGGTAATGTTGATATCTTGAATACAGGCAAAATATAAGTGGATTACAAAATACAAACCCGCATCATCATTCACTTGGGCCTCAGCTTTAAACCATCTGTTAAGAGGACTCAATTCGTCATACTTTTCATACAAAACCTCTGTACTTATTATGGCGTTGTTAAAAAATTTTCGTTAGATGTTTTGAACAAATTAGTATCTTGTGCGCTATATCTAGCCATGTATCTAGGCGTAATTTAAAAAAAGTGTGAAACAAATTCAGTTAAAGCCTCCGAAAAACAGCGTTTTTGCCTGAACTTTGGCCATGTACCTATAAATTTTACCGTACCTAACCGTTTTTAATGTACCTATAAATTTTAAAAGTAAAGAAAACATTTAGATACCAGGCTTGCAAATGTATTGGAGATTCTAAATAACTAACTTTTTTTTCACAAACTTGTAAGATTTTTTAACAAGAAGTATACTCCTGGAACAAGTTTTATGAATGCGAAATCATGAATAACGACCTAGCGAAGCGGCCGCGAGTGATCAGCCGAATTTACCGACTCATAACCGACGGCCCTGATGCTGTCTCTCTTTTTTCGCAGTCAAACATAACGTTAGATGAAACAACAAGCTTTTAGACTATGCTTGCGTTGAAGTTGCGCCGGCCACAGAGGGCCACCTTAAACAACTGGATGTACGAGAGAGAGATTATTGTTATAAATAAATAAAATAGATATATCACACGGTTATCTAGTGTATTCCCACCGTTCCCATTGCGCGCATCCCCATTAATAGGGTTATTGGGAATTTAATGTAATAATTAAAAATTGTTCCCGTTATCCCCAATGTTCTATTCCATTGTGATTTGTACTTGATTTTATCACAATGGAATGACAAACTTAAAAACAAGCATTTTCAAATTCAAAATTCAAATTCAAAATCATTTATTCAAATAGACCTTCGCAGGCACTTATGAAAAGTCTGAGTCTAATACTCTAATACCGATTCGGAAGGTTGCATTTGCTGAGAAGAGCCGGCAATAAACTTAGCAATTACTCTTTTCAAAACAAGCTTAGATTCATTACATAATATTTACATTCTAATCGCACTGACAACAATTGCGTGCCCCGGCGCGGCGGCAAAACTACAAAGTAGACTGAATCTATATTTAATAAGTAAATAAATAAATGGCAAACTTAAGCAGACCAACCCCCACAAGCAGCACCTGTTCACAAGTAAGGGAAGCAAGCCTGTACAAAATTTTGCAAAATGAATGTGAAAAGTATTTTATTTTTATACCATATACCATATTCGTGTGGCTTCGACCCTTGAGGTAATTTGCCCTTACTGACCCGTCTAAAAGTTCCACCCTGAATAATGAGAGGTTTTAAAAAAAAAAATAGTAAGTACGTAATATTTGTAGGACATTTATTGATTCAGTAATGTTGTTGTAGAGAAAACATACAAAACAGTTCATATCATTATCATTTGCATTGCAATAAAATAAGGTAGGTACTTAAAAAGTAAATAAATAAATGGCTTAAGAGGACTCAATTCGTCATACTTTTCATACAAAACCCCTGTACTTATTATGGCGTTGTTAAACATTTTTCGTTAGATGTTTTGAACAAATTAGTATCTTGTGTACTATATCTAGCCTTGTATCTTGGCGTAATTTAAAAAAAGTGTGAAACAAATTCAGTCAAAGCCTCCGAAAAACAGCGTTTTTGCCTGAACTTTGGCCATATCTAATGTACCTATAAATTGTAAAAGTAAAGAAAACATTTAGATACCAGGCTTGCAAATGTATTGGAGATTCTAAATAACTAACTTTTTTTTCACAAACTTGTAAGATTTTTTCACAAGAAGTATACTCCTGGAACAAGTTTTATGAATGCGAAATCATGAATGACGACCTAGCGAAGCGGCCGCGAGTGATCAGTGGAATTTGCCGACTGATATCCGACGGCTCTGATGCTATCTC
Organism: Polyploca ridens; assembly: GCA_951394255.1. Classification (NCBI taxonomy): domain Eukaryota; kingdom Metazoa; phylum Arthropoda; class Insecta; order Lepidoptera; family Drepanidae; genus Polyploca; species Polyploca ridens. The sequence goes on from OX596253.1 coordinate 11,647,780, forward strand.
TCTTTATTCGCAGTCAAACATTACGTTGGATGAAACAACAAGCTTTTAGACTATGCTCGCGTTGAAGTTGCGCCGGCCACAGAGGGCCGCCTTAAAGCAAGTTTCAATACAAAGTAAAAAACAGTGTTTTTAACTTTTTTAGGCCGAGTTACTTGAATTTAGCTTAAATTTTGTTTCAAATTTAAGATACTGAAAATTGTTTTTTAAAATACTGTAGAAAGTATTAAGGATTTCGTCATTTTTTGCAGAAAAATCTGCCTTAACCTAAGAATCGAAAAATGTTGCCAAGACGAGACCATATAGCTCGCACTGTCAAAAACTTATCAGATCATGATATATAGAGCCAATAAGCTTATAACTCTACAATACCTTACTTCACAAACTCTACACACCGTAGTCAAAATATGTGGCTTAGCCGTTTCGCTACTACAAGAACTACTGTAGGTATTACAGAAAAGTAATTAACAGTGAATAGATTTTTCACCTTACGCCCATGTGACGGTAGCGAAACGGCCAAGTCGAGTTTGGACGTGTAGAGTTATTATAAGCTTGGCTCTACATGAGATCTGATAACTTTTTGTACCCAGGATATTTATTATTTGTGTAATATTTCTACATTCATCAGTGCGAGAAAATTGCTGTTGAATTTTGTAATTTGTGTTTTGTAAATGTATCTGCTCGACTGTACATATCTACATGATGAGGCATTGCAATAAATGATATAGATATGCCTATGATATACATAGAATAATGTGTCTGCAGACACCGAGCCTGCGGTCAAAAGTTCATGTTTATTTGTTAGCTAGAGAGCCAGTGAAAGGCAGATAGTACATATTTCAACAAACCTTAAATGTTGTCCAGTTACTTTGCTTTGTTGAAATATTGTTGAAGTTCATCAGATTTTTGTACCTTTGACACCTGATTAACTCTGAACCCACCGCGACCGGGCTTAGTTAGTCCCCATCTCGTGTACAGTAGGTACTTATAGGACAGTAACTGGACAAAATTTAAGGTTTGTTGAAATATGTACTATCTGCCTTTCACTGGCTCTCTTGCTTTGTAGTTTAATTATCATTTACTTATAGTTTTATCATGTTACACACATTCAACAAAAACAAGCGAGATTTATTATTATCAATAAGTAGGTATACAATGAATTTCTTCAACAACTTATAGAGGTTGTTAATCTTTCCAGTGGAACAACTGGTACTAACATGCGTTGACTACATGTTCCCAACGGCCTCGGCAGTGGAGTCAGTGCTGACGATGCTAGTGGAGCGGCTGCTGATCCAGCCGGAGCTGCAGGACACGATCCATGAGGAGATCGACCGGGTAGTCGGCAGGGACCGCCTTCCGAACCTCGATGATAGACCCAAGTGAGTTTAACGGAGGATAGTTTGACTGCCACTGACGCGTCGATTTTTTCGGTCTTGCCACTGACCTGCTTGTTGGTTTGTTCCAACAATGCTGTGATTATGGTTAAAAAAACTACATTTTTGCTATAATATTGGAACCTAGTTGGAGCATCAAACAAAATATAAATTTTATTACATAGTCGTAGTTAAGTGTCGTTACATAACTTCATTCTACGTACAAAGTAACCCAAATGCTGTTTTTATACATACGCCTGTCGTATGTTTTATAGCAAAGGTCATAAATAATTCAAATAATCGTGATATGTTTTTGCAACAACACCACTGTTAGGCGCTGAACCAACGAAAATAAAATAGGAATAAGTACCAGCGTCAGTCATCAATGACAGCCATGAAGTAATAATCCCAAAAAAGGAATCTATCAAAAATCTGTCGCTAAGCACCTATCGGTGTGTTGCAGCTGTCGGCACTTGAGAGCCAGTTCCTTCTTGGGGTGCTTGCCACCTTCGGCTAAATCATCACTTACCATGGTGAGATTGCGGTCAAACACAGGCCTATACATGGTAAAACTGTGCCTATACACAGTAAAAGAAACCTGCTTCATGATGACAGCTATATTTAACCGATTGCAAAAATTTTGGAGGCCCTCAATGCGATGGATTCATTTCTGAACTACTCTGAACCAATTTCGATGTATGTATTTATTACGTTCTTTCGACCTATATATTTATAAGGTTATTTCTAATTATGTAAAAATATAAGTAGGTAATATATATTACCTACTTATATTTTTACATAATAAGTTGTGGGGTCGAATCTGGTTGGTTTTTGTTTTTAGGGTTCCGAACGAAAAAAGGTAAAAAAATAACCCTTATGGTGCCACTCCGTCCGTCTGTAACACATAGCGCTATATTTCAGCAATCATTAATGCTATTGATTTGAAATTTAGAATAGTTTTAAGTATTGTTGACACAAACATATTTCAAATAAAAAAAATGAAAAATATCTTTACTTATTTTGCAAAAGGGGCCGGAATGGTGGACCGATATGTTGGGTATCATTTGTACATTTTAACATGGGCATTTGTTTTCTTTTATGATGCGTAATTTTTGACTTAGTATGATGAAGAATTTCGAAAAAAATACCATTATCTCCGAAGTTCACAATGCGAAAAATCTGAAATAATTACAGTTAGTAAATACAACAGTAGTGCAATTCTGTTCTTTTTTTGACAGCTGACGACGACGACGTCCGTCGACGCGGTCTATTCTCTATACATTCGTAGTGCGGTGCTACATTTTTCAATTGGTCAATTAATTAATGTTTAATTTTAGGAAGCTCCTATTAAGGTCGTATTATGTATCCATTATAAAAAAAACCTGTCACTTTGTGGATCACTTTCATTTATGATAGTTTCTGTGTAAAGTTATGATATTTAAAGTAAGTATGTTTTATTATAAATTATTTATTATAAATCCAAGACTGTTCTTTGTCCAAATCAATGGAGAACAAAGGCCATATTCAGCAGAGGACATCTCGTGACAGAATATGATGATGAGACTAATTTTATAGTGGTTATAGAGTTGGTATACATATTTCAGATGTCTGCGGCTCGGATAAGTCATATAATGGGCATCCTTAAATCAGCCAATGATGAAGATATCTTGGAAAAACGTCATCAAGCTCAACAGTTGAGACTTTTGGCGAGTAATTCTTTTTACTATTCTCGTTGAAATAAACATTGATTAAATTGTGCCCAGCACTATAAAAGTCAATGCATTTTTATTTACTGGAAATGCTAAAATTCTTACAAATTCTAGATAGAAGTCTTTGATATCTGGATTATTTTTATTATTCCTTATAATAAAATACCTCGTCAAATTAGTAGTATGTACCTACATACGAGTATGTTATTAAACATAATTTGTGAAAAAAAGTTAATTATTTAAATATTTTCAAAATATGGGCGCTATATCTAGTTTCTTTTTGTGAAGTTTATGTCCTAAATATTAAGATAAAGTTAAACTACTGAATAGCCCTCATATTAAACCTTTAAAATTGGTATATTCGGTACATTAAGTTTTACTAAAATATGAAATAAAATTTGCCTTTATCTAGTTTCCATATCATAAGTTTGCTTGGCTTGGGATTACAGCTCAGATCATTAAAATAAATGAAATCCACCCGCAGAGCGCAGTTGATGTTTACAATACACCTTCCAGTCCATTTTAATTCTTTTGACCAATTCAAGTATTCAATTGTTTCGACATGCAATAGTCCGGGAGGTACTGATGCATTTTAGGTAGTATTAATACGCCGATCGATGGCCATCTTTTTCAATAGATCTTGAATGGCTAATAAGTGAACCACGCATCAGCGATGCACCCGCGGTGGGTTTAGGATTGGAAGGTTACGGAAGGGGTAAACTTTTTTTTTAAAAAATGCATGCGAGCAGCTGACGCGTGTTCCCCCCTCCACCATGCAGCAGACGATTTTTTTTCAGCTCAGTATGATGTCAAATACTTATGAAACAAGTTTGAGCCGGCGTACTATGTCTTTTTTTTACTGGGAGTGGCTGACGACGGATGTGGTAGACTTGAGCACTTACTTGAGCAGACGGTCGGTTCACTTATTAGTCATATAAGATCAACTATACATTTCAACGTCAGCCGGCTTACTATGACTTTTGTGTTTGCAACGCTACCTCCCGGACTAACCGTCACAACGGAATACGTCATGTGTTGTCGTCGGTTGCCGTCAAAAACGTTTCAGAATACCAAAGCAGGAAAAATAGAACGATGTTTTTAAGCGAAAGTTTGTTTTTGCTCTTTGAGCGAATAAACGCTATACTACTCTACCTCTATTAAAATATAAACATCGAAAATAAGATGTTTGCCGCGATTTTCAACCCAATAAATTAAGAAGTCTCCATAGTAGCAAATATTGTAAGAACTGCTTCTGGAATAGGAAGTAGTAATTCTGAATAGGAGCTAGTTTTTCCAGGTGTCCCGATTTGCGCGGGACGTCCCGATTTTCAGGGGTATAGTGACACGTCCCGACTAACCCTTGATCGGGACGCCAAATGTCCCGATTTTTCGCCAACCTCATGAGACTTTAGTATATTCGATATTTTGACAGGAAAAACGAAAATAACTAAGCTGTTACTTCATAAAAATATTTTTGTCTTCAAATTTTCAAATCAAAATCTCCAAAGACTTTCATGAAAAAAATTAAAATTAATGATTATGAAAAAAAAATTTGCAGCTGTCCCGATTTGAAACCCAAAATCCCGATTATTTTATCCTTACGTGCCGAAATTTGTCACACGGGACCTGGCAATACTAATAGGAGCCTTCCGAGGTTCCGACACAACTGCCTTTGATTGAAGTGTAGATGTAGGGACAGTGTGGCCACTGATGGAATGCGTTTTTGACACCTGTAAATATGTTATTCTTGGAAACATCAATTCTGATTATGATACTACGCAGGTCCTCCGTGGATGAGACATTCACTAAGCTATTATGCCTAAGAAAATACTGAACCTTCCTGTGAAATTCCCATCGCAATAGGATTAGCAGTTTCCTTGAATAAACCAATATTAACAGGTGTCAGAAACACATTCTCTCGGGCGGTTGCACTATAGTTGGTAGGTAATATTTTACCTACAAAATTTTGAAACTAACTTACACACAAAAACACAAGATATTAATGATTCATTCCTCTTACGTCGCGTGTTGCTCTACATTCGAGTTCTCTGAGTAGTCTCGCTGCGGTGCGTTTCCAAATCGCGATTTGACATAAAAGTAGGTAATACAATCATCTCTAACCAATGATTTCAAAACTAAGGATAGGCCCACCGGAACATTTTTCAAAAAACTTCTTCATACAAGTAAACAGTACCGCCATTTGTTTAAAATCGATCGAACTATGAAGTGCCGCGTTGCATAGGCGTACGATTTAGCCTTGTATGTGCGTACAATGCACACATAAAATAATAAATAATCAATAAACGAACGAACTGTTCCGTGGACCGCAGATGACTGAGTCACGTTGGCCCTAAACTGACGTTTTAGGGCCAGCGCGTTGGTGGCATTTCGTCGCGCGGTTGGCCTGTACGCCAGTAATATATAAGTCAATGTCATTATCAAATAATACTGAAAACGAAGAATGTTGTAGGTATTTATTTACCTATGATTAACTTCTTACAGTTATATATTTTGCAAAGATTTTCATATAGGCATCGTGCCTCTACCCAGATGGCTAGTTCGCCTTACCAAAGCATGACATTTAAATTCACTCCGCTTGAGGGTCTCCTGAGCAAATCGCTCTCAGTTCGTACTGCACACGGCTGTCACTGCGTCATACTCGCTGTACTGATTTTAAATAAAAAATGCCGACTTGCGTATTAAAATACTGTCACAACACTTATAAAACCAACGAAAAACTAAAAAACTAACCTTCCATGTGTTAGTATTGCGATTTCGTCATTTTTAATTACGTAAACTTATTTTAGAAATATGCGTTTGGGAGCGCCAGTTTTTATTTTTTAAATCTTTTCCGGCCATGTTTTATGGAAGGTTGCCACAACATGAAAATTAATTTCCCACATTTTATTAAAAGATGATATCGAGTACCTACTGATTAATTTTGCTCTAATGAGGAGTTTTCTTATGCTCAAAATACCCGTCAAACTGTTGATAATTCGAACCTCACGATTTGACAGGTATTTTGACCATAGAGGTATCATGAGAAAACTCCTCATTAAATATTATCTGCACAACCAGATTTAATAAATAAATTTAATTTTATTGGATATATAGTAAAAGAGCTAACACAGATTATAAATATATTTATCATCTATTTTAGACTCAAAATGTTTTTATATTAATTAAATAGAAAATATGTTGCAACCATTATGAATGTACTTAGACAACTAATTTCTTTTATAAAAATAGTCTTCAAAATTTAATTAAAGTGGACATTTTATAAATTTTTTGGCGTTTCAATTCATTTCAGATAGCCAAATAATTTTAGAGTTCATACGGATTTTTATACTTGTCAAAGAGTAATACAAAAGCTACATAATAATGATAACATTAGTATGCATTAGTCGCACATTCGTTTATGTACTGTTGTCTGTTATAGATACATAATTTTTCCTAAAGACTCGCCGAACCAAACTTATATTTGGTCAGCACTCGGCACATTTTAGTAAAAGAGACAAATATTTGACAATAGTTTTCCCAGAGATGAGATTTAGCGAGATCGATTTTTCGCCCTCAAAAATCCTAATATAATAATACTTATGTATATGTAATATTTAGTTAGTAATAATAAATATCTCCTGACCGAAATTTATAAATTCCCCCATTAAAGGGAAAACATTTTTATCTGCCACCCTATGCAAACTACACAGACTGTCAAATACTGTCAATTCTGGCTTGTTTATTTCATGTTCCCATAGAGGCGACTATCCTTCTGGACGTTTTAAATTCTTTGATATTTTGATAAGAGTCCATAATATTTGTAAGTAGGTAAATTATATTTACGCCAACACTTACGGTCTTACTCATAAAAATCTCTTAAATAACGGATTAAATAGTATATAGCTAAATACTATTTAAAATGTTATTCAGTGTTTAACTTTTCTTTACTGATTTAGTTATTGAAGGATTTAAAGAGCAAAAATAATATTATATATGGCGACACCAACGTCAAGACCATAAATTTGACAGTTATGGAGGTTTTAAAAAAAAGAAAAAACAACAATTTGAAAAGTTTTATTATGTGTTTTATGATAATATTATATTGTATATGATCTGAATCTCGGAAACAGCTCCAATGGGTTTCGGGGGGCGATAAATCGATCTAACTAGGTTTCATTTTTAGAAAACGTCGTTTTATCAGTGTTTTCAGGCAATGAAAAACTGCTTTTTTTTTATTAAATGGGCTTGCGTTTGGCGACTGACCCGCCCATAAGGGGCGATGACGAAGCCTAAGATGAAACACGCTTACCCAGAAGAAACCTATTCACTCTGGCCTTGAAAGTACCTAGATTGTAAGCGTCAGGAGACACAGACGCCGGAAGCAAGTTCCACTCCCTTGCTGTCCGCATTATAAATGAGGATGCAAAACGCTGTGTCCGTATATTCGGTATGTCAACAACGTACGGGTGAAAATTTTCCCGGCGTCTTGTGGTTCGGTGTAAAAATGGGAATGGTGGAATAAGGTTGAACAATATCATTAGAATACGAATGTAAATTTTGCCACATTTACAAGGTTATCATAGCCAAATCGGGCGGTCCCGAAACCAGAAGACCCTGTTCGAGTCCAGATGATATTTTTTTTTTGCTTTTGAGTTCTTTTGTGAGGAAAACTAATATGATTTACCAAAAAAAAAACGAGCAAAGCTCGGTCATCGAGGTACAAGTTTAAGTAATTTATGTTGTTTCTATATAATCTAACATCATATATCCAGCTTATTTTCGGAAATCAATGAAAAATATTTTACAGCAATCAAGCAACAGCTGTTTATTTGGCCATTTTGCTATTTAGCCCGTTAAACAAGGGTTGTTTAATTTGACAGCTCTTTAAATAAAGTTTTTAAGCAGTGAATAGGGATAAATACCGTTTATGAGTGAAGATTTTTTTAAATAACTGTTTTAAGTATGATTTAACTTTAAATAGCGTTTATAAGTAAGGCCGTTATTGGTTAGATTGTTACGATTAGAAATAAAGGAATCAAATATCGTAGATCACATCAATAATAACTTAGTCATAGTTTTATCTAGCTACTTAGTATTTATACTTACAATAAAACTCAATAAGTAAATAATTTTTCCAAACATATTTTTAACTAGCTTTTTGGCATTTTACTAATATATTTTTCCCGACACCGCCGATTTCGATTAAGCCTAAATGCTGCCCCATAAAAATCCGTCCAGTAGTTTCGGAGATAATCGTAGTCAAACAGACAGGCTAACAAAGAAATTTAAGTCTCTTTCTATTTTGTTACTTATCGACAGATATTCATTTTGAGGGTGTTAGCTAGGAACGCGAATGTCCAAGGTTTCCTTTGCCGATAGCTGAAGCTCATGGGATTCAAACCCACGACTAGGGTGGTAATCGTAACGAACACCATTAATTATTTCATCCAATGACGCGCACGCGTTACGACGCGACGATGACCATTCTCGGGCCCTATTGGTTGAAATTTATTAATGGTGTTCGTTACGATTACCACCAAAGTTACACGGTAGAGCCCCTGTACGGCAATCACCTGAGCTATCATCGCCGTAACGCCTGAAAGGATAAGGGTGAAACTTGGTATACTTAGTGAGAATTAGATCAACCCCTATAATAACTTTTATGTAAGGGAAAATATAAGAATTCCCTGACCAACCTACCTAGGTCCTAGATAGATTGTACCTAGAATTAACCGTTACCTAATGAACCATAATAATCATCTGTAGGTAGATCAATCATTTTGGTCTGTGCGTGTTTGTTGAACAGCACTGACCTAGCTTATTTAGTACCTATAATTAGTATCTAAGTAATTGTAACAATTATTACCTACCAAAATAATAAGGTAACTTTATGGTAACTCTTAGTTATTCCAAGATTAGGGTCGCAATCTGTAAAATCAATAAACCATGGCACTTATAACGCAGTAATTTGATGGCGACATTATTACCGCACAAATAAAAAAAAAAACATTTGTTACTATATTTTTTATTTTATATTTGTTAAGTTTTTAAATGTTATGTCAATACTACCTTCTACAATTCAATCAGTTTTAATTGGTTTGTTAAAATCTTTCACGTAACTAAGCAAATTATAAATTTTTAAGTCCGGCTTATAAACAAAATCCCAGCCTTCTAAACTAGAACAAATTTCCGGGAAAACCCGAACGGATGGCAAGTGGCAACCCCATCCATCATGATTGTAGTATTTTGTAACATCGTGAGGAAATTATACCACGGAGTTAGTACTTTGCAGTACCCATCGAGGAAAAGACTAATTGTTGGATGGCAGTACCTGTCTGGCTGGCTTGAAAAGTGCCAAATCTACCGGTATGTACCGGTAGCTGCACTTGAGAGTCAGTTCCCTTCTAGACTTTGTGTGGTTACCGCCTTCGGCCACATCGTCGCTTTCCCTTTTGGTTAAACACAAGCCCATCGAAAAAATAAATTAAGAGTACTTAGGTACTTTGTATCTCCTGTGAAAACATTGACAGTCAACATCCTGAGCGATGTTTCTTATCTAGAGTGATGTATAGAAATAACTAACAAATAGACACTTGCATGTGCTTTGAGGTCATTTATAAACCTTACGGCAGGGGTTCCCAAAGTGTGCGTCGCGGCGGCGCCCTGGCTGGTGCGCCGCTGCGGCGCAGAGAGCATGGAGGCACAGAGGATGGAGGGGCGTCAGGCGCTCCTGTTTACTATTCTCCAGAAACTAAACTTATGCGCCGCCGCGGCGCAGAGAGCATGGAGGCATAGAGGATGGAGGGGCGTCAGGCGCTCCTGTTTACTATTCTCCAGAAACTAAACTTAGATTTTTATAAACCTTACGGCAGGGGTTCCCAAAGTGTGCGTCGCGGCGGCGCCCTGGCTGGTGCGCCGCTGCGGCGCAGAGAGCATGGAGGCACAGAGGATGGAGGGGCGTCAGGCGCTCCTGTTTACTATTCTCCAGAAACTAAACTTATGCGCCGCCGCGGCGCAGAGAGCATGGAGGCACAGAGGATGGAGGGGCGTCAGGCGCTCCTGTTTACTATTCTCCAGAAACTAAACTTAGATTTTTATAAACCTTACGGCAGGGGTTCCCAAAGTGTGCGTCGCGGCGGCGCCCTGGCTGGTACGCCGCTGCGGCGCAGAGAGCATGGAGGCACAGAGGATGGAGGGGCGTCAGGCGCTCCTGTTTACTATTCTCCAGAAACTAAACTTATGCGCCGCCGCGGCGCAGAGAGCATGGAGGCACAGAGGATGGAGGGGCGTCAGGCGCTCCTGTTTACTATTCTCCAGAAACTAAACTTATGCGCCGCCGCGGCGCAGAGAGCATGGAGGCACAGAGGATGGAGGGGCGTCAGGCGCTCCTGTTTACTATTCTCCAGAAACTAAACTTAGATTTTCGCGGCGTCAGCTTCATTTCGTATCATTGTACCCTATTTCGACTAGCTAGGACGCCACGCCGCTGCGCCGAGATAAAATACTAAACTTGTAAGTGCACCGCAAACTGAAAAAGTTTGGGGACCCTTGATGTGTGGGGTAAACGAACCCGTAGTCCGTAGTAGATTGTAGGTTGGTACCATAGATCTCGGTTGGTACATATATATTCCGCAATTGCTTTGCCCCTTCACTTTTCTGCTTAGTAAACCTCTTAAGTATTATTTTCGTGATTGTAAAAGTTACAATTTGCTGCAGATATTTTTTACCGAACACAACTTTCCTAATTATGCGACTTTGTAATGAAATCCGCATTAAAGCCGATTATAAGACATTCTATCTTTCTATGCTTTCAATGGTCATTCTATCCGGTGAGTGTCTGATTGCACAATATTCTCAGGTTCTACCACTCACCTACAATATCAATAGATAGGTAGGTAGATACCAGATCATAGGCTTTTCAAAATAGAAAGCATAAAAATACCCTCATAGGATAACAACAATAGGGACATCGTTTTTAGAAGACAAAAAAATGACCCATAATTATAGTCAGAGATTCAATGCCCGTTGTTTCATAAACCATGCATAAAATATTTAAACAATGTCTGGTATCGTATATTAAAATTGTTCTCGTTGCTCCAACCTCCTGACATACAAGTCGGCATAAAAATAAGAAATTAACCATATATTTCTTCAGTGGAATGTGTAACATTAATAAATTGTAATTCATTGATGTCGACAGTATGCCGTACACCGAAGCGTGCATCAGGGAAGCCATGCGGTTCGACACGCTGGTCCCGCTCGGGGTGCCGCATCGAGCCATGCGGGACACCACCATCGCCGGCTACACTGTACCAGAGGTACGGGTTATTCCTGAAATTGGAGATGGAATAATAAATTAAAAGATCATTTGACCAACCTTCAATAATAAATCCACATACACTTGGATAAAGTGAAAATGTGACCAATATGTAACGCGGGCGCGGGTAGGTAACCGAGAAGTGCCGAGAACCCTTCAGCAGTCTTTTTGGCGGGAACTTGCAGAGTGACAGCGTTTTAATTTTTATTTTCATAAATTCATGTATTTTAATAAAGATCAATCCATGTGCACAAGTGAAGTGAAATGAAATGAATCATGTGTATCGTGACTTTTCAAATTGTCTCAAGAAGTCCGTGAAAAGTTTTAGTACAACCACCATTGTACTAAAACATGACTTTTATGGACAGTGACTGACTGAGGACTATGTGAACGTTATTTATTGTGACTAGAACTTATAATATAACTGAAAAATGGAAAAATACACAAGCCGTATGACGCCAACAAATTAAAAAAAAAAAACCCTTCAGCATCACCTACCGCAAAATTTGCTTCGCTTGTATTCCGCATAGTTGAACCCTAATAATTTTCTTTACTTAGGAGATACTAAATGTGTGTAACATAAATAATCCAATCAATAAAATAATAAGTAAAGGAGTACGACCCTACGACAGTATAACTATTTGTAGATTGTTATCCAAAAAAATCGCTGAATTAATTATTTATTCTGTGGTATTACCTAGACAATGTTTGTTATCCTGTTCAGTTAATTAATAAGGTAGCTAATTTCAATAATTAAATGCCTACTAAATAATCAAGATAAGGCCGCGGCCACGTTGTGCCCGCAATTTAGCAGAAATAATTTTTTTTTACGCCTTGAATGTAAATTTACCGCAGTGTCTCCTTGTAGTTACACTTAATTCCTGTTACAACGGCCACCAAAAATGCAAATATAAGACATGTTTTTATGAAAGATTACCCTCACTACTATGCAATTTCAAACTATGTAATATCCTGGGACATTCCTCACACACGGTCATCTGATCCCAAACTAAGCAGAGCTTGTACACGGCAACACATCAAGCTATACATTTCCAGTATAAGCTGATCTCGCATTGTATAGGATTTCCGTACAATGAGAGATCAGCTTATATTGGAAATGTATATTTTGATCTGTAGCCGTGTGTACTATGGAAACCAGATAACTGATATAATACATATACCTACTACTTTTTGTAAATACATACCCAATATACATAAGTACACCTAGACTCAGGACATACAGATATGTTTATGCACACAAATGCATGTCTTGTGCGGGAATCGAACCCAATACCTGCGGCGCGATAGGTGGAGTTAATGTGGATGGACATGTATAATGTATGTAGGTACCATAAGGTGCCATAAGCGGGTTAATATATTAGGTAAGGCAATCTTTTTCCTCATTTACATTTAAAACACATTGTACATTGTGACATTGGCCCTGATTCTGTTGTTCACAACTAAACTAATTTTAATCTCACTGTCTCTTTCTAACAAACAACATAAGAAAAGGATGTAAGAAATTTAGTCCTGTCAAATTAGTTCAATGCTTGTTTTCAATATAAATTTAGTCGCCATCTATCGCGGTTACGCCTAAATACACGCAAAATAAGACGGCAAAGATTAATTTGACAACTTAAAATATGTTCTATCCTTTTTCAATAATGTTCTTAAGAAAGAGATGAGATGTGACTAAAATTAGTTTAACGCGATTTACAACAGAATCGGTACCATTATGTATCTAAGTGTTAGTTAACAAACATAAACCATATCTACTACAGAACAGAATGAATATTGAATGGGTACCTAATAGTTCTAACAGTCAGTACTATTATCTATTTTGTGCTAGTAGTAATAACCATACATCCTCCGAGACAAAAGATTTGACGGCTCAAGGTCGCCCATGGCAGTGACCCCACACTATATAACTATTTATTTATGCACATAATAAAGATTTATTTTGATTTCGAATTCGAGCAAAACCAATACATTTAGAACTTTTTATATGTGCCTGAGACTTCTTACGTCCGTAAATATTCGAATATTAATTTCGGGTGTTAGAAGGTTAGATTATTTAGCAAGAAGGTGCCAAGCACAGATTACAGAATAGTAGGCAGATGTAATGTACGGGACAAGCACTGTGAGGCTCGTATTTAGCTATGTGTGCGTGAGAGCACTGTAGGAACACGTGTGACAATGTGCGTTTAGGGATGCCAGGGTGCGTTTAGGGCTGCCAGGTTGCGTGTAGGGCTGCCAGGATAATGAAAAAATACTCCCACGTTTTTTATTGGATAGTTATTGGTGCCGATTCTGTTGGCTCAAACTAAATTATTCTTTACTAAAATTTAAGTCCTGTCAAATCGACGTTTCCTATTCAGTTGGCGTACGATTAAACTATAATTTAGTTTGACAGCACTAATATCGTTTTAGTTACTCAATTTAGTTAAGTGTGTAATTTTCCTACTCTGTTGGTCACGTTTTAGGTCAAATTATATCTAAAATTAGAAATGTCAAACTAAAATTAGTCATCATCTAATTAGATGTGGATTAAATTTAGATCCTATAGAAATAGTGTTGGAAAGTGGATATCTTGATCTGGATTATTCATAATACTAAATATTTGCATAGAATAAGGACAAAGCAAGATAGGGATATATCCCTATCTTGCTTTGTGCTTTGTATGTAACATATATGTTACATACGTCACTGGACTACAAAATTATGTGAAATATTTTTTTGTACTTTCAATGATATTTTGTTTTATACCACTAAGGTGGCAAACAAGCATACGGCCCGCCTAATGGTAAGCGGTTACCGTAGCCTATGGACACACAACACCAGGGGTATCACTCGCGCGTTGCCGAGCCTGCAGAAATCTCTTCACACCCTTTTTGAAGAACCTCATGCTGTACCCCATTGGGAAAACCACGGCAGGGAGCTCATTCCACAGTCTGAGCGTCCGCGGAAGGAAGCTCCGTTGAGCCCGCACAGTTCGAAACAATTCTGGTTTCAATGTGTGATGGATGGATGTCGATGGCGAGAATTGCGATGGTGGAAGATAGCCGTGAGCATCAAGTCGAACAATTCTTTAGAACACTCTCCGTTGTACAAGTGGTAGAATACACATAAGGAGGCAAAGTCTCTCCTCAGACTGAGGAGCTCTTAACCACTTGTGAGTTCGGGATCTTCAACAATTCTGGTGGCACGACGCTGAACCGAGTCTAAAGGCCCAAACTGGTATCCAGGTGCTCCCGCCCACAGATGACAGCAGTACTCCATAAGGCCGGACTTGCGACTTATAAAGTTGCACTCCGATAGTGCCACAAGCTTATCTGTCCTAGTGAGAGTCGCTGTTATCGCATTTGGTGGAGCAAACAACCAATGAAAGTAGTGTTAATATTCTTTGACCAATAGCGATTGACATTTCGAAATGGCGTTGTTAGTTCCTCCTTAGGATAAGATAAGTTTTTGTTTGTAAAATGGGTATTTCAAATCACAAATTCACAAAGCGAATCATCAAAAAAAACATGCTTTGCATTTATTTTTCAATTTTATCATGGAAGAATAAGTAAGGTAAACAACTAAAAGGACTTTTTGGCGGGAACTTGTAGAGTGACGTTGCGTTTTCATTTTTATTTCCATAAATTCGTGTATTTTGAGTTTTACTTCGTATTTTCGGTGGTATTTCACTCAATAAAGATCATCCATGTGCACCAGTGAAGTGAAATAAAATGAATTATGTGTATCGTGACTTTTCAAGTTGTCTCAGAAAGTCCTTGAAGAGTTTTAGTAGAACAACCACCATTGTAGTAAAACATTACTTTTATGGACGGTGACTGACTGAGGACTGTGAAAGTGATAATTGTTGTGACTGGAAATTATAATATAACTCGACACTGGCAGAAATAATTCCTAATACCACGACTTCAAGGAAAATACTTTCAATGTAACCTAGCAACACCAACCGATTTTTGTTGAGGTTTTGTGTTCCTAGTCATCAGTAACAAATACACGGAAAAATAATACAAATTAGTGAAAATATCTATACTTACCTATGAAACGATATTCCGTCTCCCTTTTTTTGTTTTTGGGAACAATTTTTTCAATTTTTCAAAATGCAGTACGGCATAATTTTGAAGATAAATTATGACACTTGTGACGTAGTAACAACACGAGGCCTTGTTTCGTACTGACTCGAGTTTGTATTTGCTTTTGAATCTGTATTTGGTGTGTTGGCGTCACTCCCGTGTTCCGCGCGCTCGATCTGCTTACTATTCTCTAATCTGTGGTGCCAAGTATAATGGCGAATAATGAGCAAGGTCATATTTTATCAATTTTAGGGTTCAATGGTCAGCGCAAACTTTGTGATGTTGCACATGGACGAGAAGATATGGGGTGACCCTGACAATTTCCGTCCAGATCGCTTCATCGTCAATGGGCAACTCAGTGTGGCCAGTGACAAATCATTACCTTTTGGAGCGGGTAAGTCGTATGAAGCTTACTTACCTATGTTATTTTGCAAATGCTACTGATTAACAAGTTGTTGACATTTCTAAAGATTTAGAATTTGAAAGTGAACGGTGAATAAAAATATGTAACAATAAGTTTAACTACCACTGTTAATTTCATCTAACTTTCATTAAACCGGTAAAGTAATTGGTTACAGTCCATTATATTTATAACAAGCAAAAAATGTGATGCCGTTGCTTCTTTAAAATAACGGGTCCTATTCAAAACATGCCTACTACGAGTAGGTACAAGATAGAATTTATTTCTGTTTCTGATTTTTCAATGGCCAGATATGCGGTATCTGACTATATTCATATGATTAGAACAGTTTTTGTATAGACTTATCGAAAGAATAGCATATCCGAAGTTTATTCAGAAATCGAGCCTTTATCAATTAGGTACAGCCGTGTATTCGCAGCAGTTTTGGCATGTCTCCTTTTTTTCGAACAGTTTACCAGTGATAATAACGCTGATTTACTTTAGGGAGAAGACTCTGTGCCGGAGAAACATACGCGCGCCAAACTATGTTCCAAGTATTCACTGGATTCATGCAAGCGTTCCACATTACCACCCCAGACGGAAAACCGCTCAAGAAACCAGCTGAGAGGATCCAGGGCATCATCACTACTATACCAGAATTCTGGGTCAGGACTACCCCTAGATTTTGATATTTTGTGTAAAGCCATTCAATCTTATTATTTGTCGATTTAGAAAACTGAAAGTTTTGAAATGTTTTTATTTAAGTTGACTTTCACGAGCGCTAATGAATATTCAGATCACTATCGGTACACAGAATAATGTTTTAGTTGAAAAGGTGGTAATTCGAAAATAATTTCTGAATACTTTCTAAGAAGAAAATGTCAAGATTATACATAATATACACAAAAACATAGACAATTCTATTGAAATGTACAAATCAAAGTCAACCACTGAATTTATTAATTTACAATCTACCTATATAGTTGTACTTGTACGTAGTATTTATATCTCTGAGGTTGTACTAATAAGTCACCTTCTAGTATATTATTAACTCTGTGCTTCTACTTACACAGGTTTACTGGTAAAATACTAACAACCTTGCAGGGCTGTATTACTTGGTTGGTATTATTATAACATCATAAACAACATCATATGATCTATGACTTTTTTCAAAACCAAAAACAATCTTTCAAGATTGCGCTGGTTTATCTAACACATTTTAATTCAGTATTTGACTGAATTAAAAAACACCTAATGGTGCGTCCATGCTTGGCGAACCGAGCACGAGCCGAGCCACGAACGAGCGCACTGCGAGCACGATTCGCGTAGCGTGGACGGGCTTGCGAGCCTCAAACGAGCAGTCGTAGCGTGCTCGACTGCGCTCCGCCCGATTGACAGTTTTTTCACGAACACAGGGATTCGCATCGCGCTCGTTGTAGGCTCGTTGAAAGCTCGTTAAGTACGTCCACGCTTGAAATCGCGAGCAACGAACGAATCCTGTTCGTTCGAGGCTCGGCTCGTGCTCGCTTCGTGTAGAATAAACGCACCATAAAGGTGCGTACAGACTGATGAAACGTAACATGAAATGTATCAGTCTACCTTTCATTGCATGTTCGGTGCAAGCGTGGACGCATAGCGCACTCTTACCGCGCATTCACTACGAACCTCTCGCGTACATCTGCGTGCCCCTTTGTGTTCGTTCGAAAAACCGACAAATCATGGGTCGCTCCGCGCGCGGCTTGTAATGCTCGTAGCGTGTGCGTGAAATGCACATTTCGCGCGCACAAGACGTCCAAACTAAGAGAAATTTTTGCAAAGTGTGTGCCTTTCATGATACATTGCAGCAATGTGTACGGCAAATTCTATCATTGCATGATACATTTCATGTTACTTTTCACCAGTCTGTACGCACCATAAGCCTCTCGTGCACTGTCTGTCCGTCTGTCACTCAGTCTTTTGCTACGCGTAGAGTTAGCAGCGGTAAAATGTAGAGCGTTGAATTTAATATTTTTAATTTTGTATGAAAATCTGATGAATTAAGTCATGGAACAAATTTGTTGTTTGTGATATTAGTAATATAGTCCTAGGTTGTAATTTTTTTACCAATAGCCCTGTAAGTATAAAGGTTTGATTGATAATGCCGTACTAAATAAAGTGCAGTGTTTGCATTTCCCAATTTGTTTTAATGTTACGAAACATGGAAGGTATCCAACATTTCCCTATTACCTACTAGCTCCCTTGTTTGCTGGTATAAAAAGTATACAATATGCTATTCCAGGGTATGATTTTTATTATTCACCAACACTGCTTTTAAGGGGTACTCTCTCTCTTTTTTTACTGACTTAGGTGTTAACTCTGGGAGACGAGGCACCCTTGTTACGGGCAATGGAAGTACCTACTAACAAAGTCAAACATATTTTGACTACGGTGTGTAGAGTTTGTGAAGTTAGGGCTTGTAGAGTTAGGGCGTGTAGAGTTATAAGCTTGGCTCTACATGAGATCTTAAAACTTTTTGACAGTGCGAGCCATATCATCCCGTCTTGGCAACATTTAACATGAAAATGTGTTTGGTGGGATATATCTGTAGTACCCCGAGTGTAAAGAATTGACGTTCATAAACGCTTACTAAAGTGTTTGCGTTAAGAGTGCGTATAAAGCAAAATAACATATCTTAGAATTTACCCAAGAAAAAAGTATTTAAATGATCATTTTATACGCGAGGGTTCTATCTGAGCAAAAACATAATGGAATGAAATTTCCTCGATAAAAAAAATCACAAAGCTACCTCTAATAATAATGAATTTTCTATTTTATTCGATCATGGTGTATCTAATTCGATAAATAATGTCACTAACATATGACCTAGGGCTGCTACTAACGATTTTTTAAAATATTTTATACTTTACGAGTTATTTCAAAAAGGGTATGAAGTGATTTCTGCAGGGTGGTATAAAAAAAAATTTAAGAAGCGCTTAGTTCATTTTTGTTCCGCGAAACACGCTATCTCCGTCTCATGCCACGCGATGATTAGACATAAGTTTGTTTCATCTGACATTGCCTTATTTTTCTGGCTTTGGACGCACTCGTAACTATAAATTTGTATGTTATTTTAAAACAGGGCAGGACATTTATCCAAGAAACACAAGGCATCCAGATCGATTGGTCTTTGACAATCCGCCTCGAATGGCTCTTTATCAAAAGCAATGTTTTGCAATGTGCCTAAAGGTATATAATGCGATACCAAGTAACATTAAATCACTTCCACTGACACGTTTTAAAAGTAAATTGATACAGTGGTTAAAATCTCAAAATTTCTATAAGATCAATGAATTATATACAATTGTTTGACATAGGTTTTTCGTATTATTATTTGTTATAGTTGTTCTCAGGCTAAATTGTATTTGACATGAAAATAAACAAAGAGTTGACAAAGTCAAAATACTTAATAATACTAAATTGTTAATGTATATTTAAATGGATAATGTGTTTTTGATTTAATAATAATGTGTATTTCATTTAATAATTATGTGTACCTATTTGCATGCTTATTATGGAAGCTGAATGTGCTGAATCCTATAACAATGAACTGTATAAATTTAAGACCTTGTAAAACGACATTTAAAGCAAATAAATGATATTCTATTCTATGGGAGAAATTACTACCATGAGTGTTCCGTTAGAGGCGCTGTGCCAATTCCTATAGAGAAGTGTCGTAAACGTAAACGCATTAGTAAGCGTTTACTAACGTCAATTCTTTACACTCGGGGTACTATCTTTTATTAAAAAGTTGTTATGACTTGCGAGATGTCTTTCTTTACCTTTTTAGAATAGCATTGCTTTGCTGGCTATAGGATATGACTAGCTAAGCCTGGGGTCACTGGAGTAGGATAAAAAATGCAGTCATTATGTTTCTAGTTATTCATAGCTACCTAGTATAAATATCTACAACATATGTTAACTAAAATAATCGCTGTAGTTTCGCCTTAGGCTTCGGTGAAAAATCGACCTTCGGACACTAGCAGCAACTTACGATACCTACAACATTACCTTTATGTATTATTTGCATACTTTGTCGCAAATTGTGTTTCATGAATGCTGAATACATACTTATAATAAATATATATTATTCAGGGTTAAGTTTTATGCGAGACGTTTTCCTCATGTCATGATCATAATAAAGATTAAGACGGTGAGACAAGAGTAAAGTATGACATTTACAAAAAAAACTCATATTCGTACTCATATATTATTATACAGGTCGTTGTTTTGGTCAGCGACGAGCGACTCAGGGTCGATAATACAAATGATACTGGTGCTAAAAAAAATAAAAAAAAAATACTTTATTTTTGTTTAATAATAAAAATATATTTTTTTTTTTTTGAAAATCATGTAATAAGCTAAAGTGTAGACATAATACTCAACGGGAGTACGAGGGAGTAAAGGGGTGGGGCGATGGCGGTTTGTGCCTAGCTCTAGTCTGTGCACGTGCCTAGTAACCATACTTTGCAGTAATTTTATTTGAAATTGAATACGGTATTTCTCAACATATTCACAGTATTTAATGGAATTAAGTCCATTTTTGGGGAATATATATTTTGTACTACCGCTCCTGGGTCGCTTGTCGCCGACCAAAAAAACACCCTGTATATAGGTTGACTGGTATTAGTAAACGATACTGAAACAAATGATTGTACTCATGATAACAAACAACATTCAAAGAATTTTTTTTAAGGCGATGATAGCTCAGTGGTAGTGACGTCGGATACCGAGATGAAGGTCCCGGGTTCGAATCCTACAATGAGCTTGAGCTTTCGGTGAAGGAAAACATCGTGAGGAAACCATAGCACGGTGGCAGGGTACTTTGTAGTACCCGCCTGGCTGGCCCACCCTCAAGTTGAAAATCTGTCGCCAAGCACCTTTCGGTGTGTTCCGATAGCTGCACTTGAGAGCCAGCTCCTTCTAGGCTTTGTGTGCTTACCACCTTCGGCCGCTATCATGGTGAGATTGCGGTCAAACACAGGCCTATAAACAATAAAAAAAAAATTACTTAGTACATGAGCCCATAATATTTAGTACTAAGAAGAATAAGAATACACCATCAGCTTTTATTATTTTTATTTAATTTAGTTATTTATCCCTATTTGTTTCTTTGGGAAAGTTGTTTGTTATCATGAGTACAATAATGTGTCTAAGTATCGCTTACTTTTTACCAGTCACCCTATATACCTATTCGTTATTTATTTCACCATTTAGGCCCGGTTTCAATAATTTACGGACCGGTATCGGATAAGATTTATTCAAATTAAGACTCTTATATCTTTACTAATGAAGCAAAGACCTCAAAACTTTGCATAGCAGACCCTCCTTTATGGAAGTAGCAATCACAGGTAAAATTAGCTTACGAAATTATCTATATGTCCAGTTTGGCAATAAAAAAACCTACCATTGGTAAGCAAAACGATTCGTTTTTGTTTATTGAAACCGGACATTAATCTGTACTATACCTAGGTTTGTGAGTAAGGGGGTTAAACCGTTACATTTCGCCGTAACGTTGTAAAATTGCTCTATTTGTAGCGTAGTGATACAATTTTGATTACTTAATAGTTAACCATGCCTTCATAACAAGTTATCATTTGCTCGTCAAAGAGCATTGGACTTGCATAGATTTCAACTTTCTACAAAATTACACATTTATTGAGGTTTCTTATAGGCATTTACTTCGAATATCAGTAGTAGGTACCTAGATGTTTTATTTCCAAAATTCTCAGTGCACCACGTCTTAGATTTACTCTTATGTATGTTTTGCTCTTGTAGGTAGTAAAACTATGCCCTATGATTGTTCATGCTAAATTAATTATACATATCACAGGCTAAACATGACTTAAGAAAGAAGTAGGTAGGTACATATTAGTTTAACTCATGTGTACTAAGTAGATTTGTGACAGTCTGAATAAACAGCGAGATCACACATACATAAGTAATCGGTACCTACCTAATAGCAATGTCCAATAGGCATACAGAAGTCATAATCATCATCTACCTGTTCCCAATTATTTGGGGTCGGCGCAATGTACACTCTTCTTCCATTCGAGCCTTCTAGGGGAAGGGGGGGCATGATGGGGTATCTAAGGAAAGTACCAAAAATACAGTATAATCATTACGTTTATTATTCTTATTTATTTATGGCATAATGTCTTATTCATCTAACTACAATTTAACATAGTCTTTGGGAGATGAACGTTATCGCATTATTTTTAATAAATGATTTAATAGGAACTTTCGAAAAACCATCTTGCTCCGTACCATGGGGTAAGATGGGGTAATGAAAATGGGGGCAAGATGGATTATCACATTGAATACAAATCTGAATTTCTTCGTTGTTTTCATCATCCACACCAGCACAAGCATTGTGAGCCCAACGTCCACAAAGCTGGCAGCCTACCCAACCTTCGGATAAAACCCTATACCCAAAACCCCGTCATGCCCCCAAGGCTGACTTAGAAAAAAAAATTCTCAAAAAAAATAAAATTAAGTGAACTTTTGTCAAAACTATACCACAACAAAGTAAACAACACTAGCAACCATAAACGAGAAAAGACATAAATTGGGTAGTCATAATTACCTTATACTAAAGACGTTTTTAACTGCGTAAAATTAGATCGACGAGACACTCAACGTGATTTTCGTTTGTAAACAAATAACGCGTGCACTCCCACTCACTGTTTCTGTCGCGCTGATGGTTGATCGAGTATGGCTTTCTATTGGCTTATTGCTTTCTATTCGCAAGCGTCTAGTTTCTTGTATGTGTGCGTACCCCGTCTTACCTCGTGACCCCGTCATGCCCCCCCTTCCCCTATTCGTTAGATAGAAGCACGATAGAAGTAATGCTTGGGCAGTGTGATGTGATGTTGGTGATAGTGTGGCAGGCAGGTCGCAGGTTATTGAATGAAATGAGATGTAATGGTTGTTCCCAATAGTTATAAGAACATTTCGATGTAAACTACCTAGGTATGTACTCACTAAATTATTATATAAAGTAACTTACTGCTAATTGCTAAGCAACAAGCGTCACAATGTCTCAGGCACTAACATTAGTACCTAGGTACTTACCTAATGCTGTATGTAGTACACGTCATAATCTGTAGTAGATGTTAGTAGTAGTACCACTGTGAGTCTGTGAATAACGGTATCCTACATCCTACTGCAGCAGTTTCATGTAAATGGACTAAGTAAGCACGAAGAAATTAAAGTTAATAATAATAATAATAAAAACTTTCCAAATATACGGACCTAAAGGAGGAAATAGCTCGCATGTGGCAATTAAAAAATGTTACGATTGTACCGATCGTACTCTCCACCACTGGCGTTATACCAAGACAGCTCCATAGATCCATCCAAACTTTAGACCTGCCACCTTTCACATACGTAAATTTACAAAAAGCAGCCATATTAAATACTTGCAGGATAGTGCGTAAATTTTTACAAGTGAACCACAACCAACCATCTAACGATATTCCCCATAGTTCCTATAATGAGGAACAGACCCCACGTGATCTTCACTTGGCTTAGGCCCGTGATTATCATTTCTTACCAGTTCTTTGAACTGAGAAAAAAAAAAAGGATAATAATAATAATAATAAAGCCTTTATTTCCCAAAAGACATGCAAAACTATACATTGGATTGATTTTAAATTTCGATATATTACATTAGCAAATAATAATCTATATAAATTTAATCATTACTATGGTTAAAACATTAATAATGAATTTTTCTTTGTTTTTAAAAGCAATCAATTGAATAAATTCATAACTTATGACATAAACAACACACATTTAAACAGGTACAAATAAATGAAAATAGGTACACTACAGTTACACATTACATGCACGACTTACACGAAACATTTCATAGTAAATAATTTCATTGGTACACATACACCTTAAATAAATAACATAAGTATAACATATAAAAATCTTTATCATTCTTCAATTATATAATTTTTAAATCCAATAAATATATTGTAATACATTTTAATCTTTGGGTATCCATTTCTGGACATAGGCCTCCTCCATATATTTCCACATAGCTCTGTCCATCGCCAGTCTCGTCCAGGTGACGCCGCCCGCCGCGTCCTGCACGTCGTCTCGCCAGCGCCGCCGCGGCCGCCCTCGGCTGCGGGTCGCCTCGCGAGGGTACCAGTGTATCACACGTTCAGTCCAACGTCCATCTTTCAGTCTCGCGACGTGCC
This sequence comes from Polyploca ridens, assembly GCA_951394255.1. Taxonomy (NCBI): domain Eukaryota; kingdom Metazoa; phylum Arthropoda; class Insecta; order Lepidoptera; family Drepanidae; genus Polyploca; species Polyploca ridens. The sequence continues at coordinate 11,671,913 of OX596253.1, forward strand.
TAGCCCATCTCCATTTTAATTGGCACGCCATTGTAGCTGCGTCTATTATTTGTGTTTTGCGTCTTAGATCTGTGTTCCTATTTCGGTCTCGCAGTTTCACATTTAACATACTTCTCTCGGTTGCCCTTTGAAATACTTGAAGTTTGTGTATAATGTTTCTGGTTATTGCCCAATTCTGGCAACCATATAAAAGAGTTGGTAAGATAGTTGTATCCATGGCCTTTTTCTTAATATGGATTGGAAGTTTACTTTTGAAGATATGTTTGAGAGACCAGTATTTATTCCACGCTAGCTTTATTCTTCTTTCGACCTCCTTATGTGTTGAATTTCCAAATGAGATATTCTGTCCCAAATATATATATTCATCAACATAATCAATTAAATTACCCTGACTCTGTATTGGTAGTTGTAGAGAGTTTGTTAAAACACATGTTTTATCAGTGTTCATCAGCAGTCCACATTTTCGACTTTCAATATCCAAAGTTTGTATCATATATGTGATATTTTCATGTCTTTCGCTTATAATGACAATGTCGTCTGCAAACCGTAGATGTGTCAGGTTTTCGCCATTTATATTTATACCTCTGCCCTGCCAATGTAACTTTCTAAATATATGTTCTAGGAGTGCTGTGAACAAATTAGGCGATATAGGATCTCCTTGCCTGACTCCTCTTTTAATATCGAAAGATTTTCCTATTTTATCCATTTTGATTGCCGCTTTACTTCTTTTATATATTTCTTTAAGAATATAGATATATGTTTCACTAATGCCTTGTTCATTCAAGGCTTACCATAGACAATTATGGTATATCGAATCGAATGCCTTGGAATAATCAATAAACGCAATATACATTTCTTTATTGTATTCTTCATACCTTTCTATTATTTGCGTAAGTGTGAATATATGATCCATTGTTGAGTAACTTGGTCTAAATCCCGCCTGCTCCTTTGGCTGATTCTGTTCCAGTCTCCTTCTCATTCTGTTTAGTAGGACACTTGTGAATAGTTTGTATAGGGTTTGTAGTAAGCACAGAACAGATAAATAAGGTTAGAATGGTAATGTGGGCGGGGCAAGCGCGCCACAGTTATGATTCGATAATCATAACTCGACCGATTCACTCATTCACCGCGGTCAGTGCGCGTCGGATTACGTTAGAGAACAGAGCTCTGGTTATAATGCCGTGTTGTGCTATTATAACGTGTAAGACGAAAAGTCAGACCTTCTAGTATAGAGCGAGGAGGTATATCTTTCCATCGGTAAGTCGAAAATAACATTTAATTACAATATTATTTGTAAAAAACATAAAAACATATTGATCACTATGAAATACCAAACATTAACAAAATTATTGCAACAAGTTATGAAAAACATACATTGACCGATGTGTACTCGCTCAATCAGCGCAATGACCAAGTCCGCTTTCGATGTACTGCATACATTGCGTCTTCTACACTTCGTCATTTGCCCTTATTGGCAGTGATGTAAGGCGCAGCATGTTTATCGATAGTGACGTGACCATGTGGTTTGGTTAAATAAACTTATCGATAGAGTTCTAGACTATAATATAATTACGTTTGACAAAGATAATTTTCGAATTATTTTATATTTAATTAACGATAGTACATTTTTAGTTAGACGTATTTTGAAATTAGATATTATATTAATCATTGAATGAATGTGACCGAATGATATAAATGGACATATAAGACCCCTCCTCATCTACGAGTATTTACTATAATGTATTTAGTATTATAATCTAAGTAAAATGTAATTTGACTAATGCAATAAATTATAAATAGTTGGTTTCCTTAAGAACCTAACGCCAGGGAACAATGGATTGGCGTGACAGGTAGAGGCATCGAAATAATAAAACTAAGGAAGCGTAATTGTGAACAAAATCAACGCGAAATTCGGCTCCACACTTCACTACATTGACAAAATATCTCTAGTATTCGAACGAAAGAACACACATGCAAATAAGCCAATTAGCTGCGCTTGCCTAACGCGTTGTATTCCGGCAAGCGCGATGATTGGTTCTCGGCGAGACAGATAATGCTAATTGGTTCGTACGCCTGCTGCAGTGCGAGATGCGTGGACGATGTTATGCATTGATTGTAAGAGGATAAAGTATCGTATATTTGCACTATGCATATAAGTTGTATTAATTAGTTGTAATTTAACTATACCACTCTATTATATTCATTTAAAAGTTTGTGATGTGCTTTTTGGATTAAAATATTTCTTTATGTGTTATAATTGTATGGATGTAAAATTAAGAAGTATTTTAATCAGTTTATGGTTTTTACATACGAATTATAGAGTGATGGGTCGCGTTAAGGTCAGATCAGAGGGCGAACCACAAGCTCTTAAAACAATATTATTATAACCTTATTTGACTTTTGTTTTTCTTTGACATCCGACGTCAAAACGGGACAAAAGTCGAATATGGTTTATTTTTTGGCAACGCCCACCGCGGTTCAGTTTGCGTAGAATGATTTTTGAGATCGAGTTACATTTCTTTAGTTTTATTATTTCGATGGGTAGAGGTAACTGGAAGAGCCGATAACCGATGTGGAAGAAAGGTTCTCGAGTGGCGACCACGTACTGGAAAGTGCCGAGCGGGACGACCTCCCACCAGGTGGACCGACGACCTGGTCAGATCTACTATCCGATTCAGTTCTACACCTTGTGGTACACTTTACGAAAAAACGATCACACCTCTACAGATGATGCACAATCAAGAATTGAAAGGTGTATAGGATCAAATCTATATTTGAAATTTAGCATAGGTAATTAAAATGTTTGTCTAGATGATAAGACTTACATTATACATTGAGCTATAGTGATAATAGCTCAATAACCATATATGGTTTTCCGGGGTGTGATGATGAAGTAGGAGGGCATGCGCTGGATGGGGTTGTTGGAATTGTCGTGAGATGAACTTTGACCACATGTGGTATCCCTGGTCTGATGATGGAGTAGAATGGTAGGTATTTAAACTGTATAACGGAGCAACTTATCCTAGCCGTGTTTGGGGTTGTTGGAATTGTCCTGAGAACAGCTTTGACCATATATGGTTTTCGGGCTCTGATGATAGAGTAGGAGGGTAGGTAATGGAACTCCATAGCGCAGCAACGTATCCTAGCCATGTTTGGGGTTGTTGGAATTGTCGTGAGATGAACTTTGGCCATATATTGTATTCAGGGTCTGATGATGGAGTTGGAGTGTGGGTAAGCGCTGAAACTCCATAGTGGAATGACGTATCCTTATCCTAACCATATTTGGGCTTTTGAAATTAAAATATTAAACTTTGTTACAAAAATCTTACGAGCCCTTACAAAGCTGCGCTTTTAGCTAGTTTATAGTAAAAAAATAAAATAAAATAATTTCTTAATATTAATTTCATGTTACATTTTTCCCTACGCGTTCATCAGATAATTTATCGATAAAAATATCGACTTTATCAAGCAAATCAAATCTGTCAAATTTAGCTTCATAATTTTAACAGCTCACGCCTATGAAGTATCGTATTTTTTCGGTAATTACTTACTAGCGATAATGTCGTTCTTCATTGACGGGTCCCACCCACTTAGTGAAGTGCCACGCACAACGAACAACCAGACTATCAATAATCAGTTTAGAAATAAAATAAATCGAACATTAGAAGTTAAGATTTAGTTAACTATATAATTTGTTGTAAAAATTTTCGTTATTTGCGCACTATAATATAATATATTATATATCTATCACGAAGTTATCCGTAAAAAAACCACTACATACCCTAATCATTTTATTAGTTTTTAATTGTCACAAATTGATTATTGCCGGTTCAAAAAATCATTATGCTGAATAATAATATAATTAATTCAATAGAAAAAGATATGTTTGTTTTGTGTAATCCGTACAGCATAACCATGCAACTATCGATTCCAAGTTCTATGAGAATAATAATTGATAATCGAACCGATTCATTAACGATTATACACTACCCATCCCTACTGTAAGTTGTCAACATTTTTGACAGGTGTATGCATTTTTGCGTGTGTGAGTGTCTGTGCCCACGGTAGCTTATTGCTAGTGGGCGAACGAATATCTGCCCTGAGATTTATGTGTGCGTGATTTGGTTGTGTGCGAAATATTTGTAAAAATATGATTGCGTATGTGTAGAAATTAAAATAGTGGGGGTCAAGCGGCGACACTGGTCCTAGTACAAAATTGGAGCGAGGGCCTTTCCAACCTTATTTATCTATTCCGTGGTAGTAAGCTTATGGGCCTATAATTGCCTATATCTAGGTGATCGCCTTTTTTATAAAGAAGTGAAATACAAGTATTTTCCCATTCTTTTGGTATATGTTTATACTGAATAATATCATTGAATAGGTCTGTTAGAATGGGTGTGATTGGTTCAATTATGGCGTTTAGCATGTCGTTTGTGATGTTGTCTTGTCCCGGGCATTTACCAGTCTTTAATTTTCTTATTGCTTCGTATATTTCACTATCTATCAAAAGAAGATAGAAGAAGATATAAAAGAAGAAGATAGAAATTAAAGTTACCAAATTCAAATTGGCAAACTATATTCAAGACACGTTTTCACTATGCAGTTTATGTCCTACCACATTACCTGCACAGTAACTACTTGTTTGTGTTTTTATTAACCTTACATACATTGGACTGTAGGTAGATACAGGGCTGGGCAAAATACATACCTATTCTCATTCTCCGTGAAAATGATAGTGAGAATACTTCGGTTCCTGAGCCGTTTGTGTACACGCAGATCTAATGGAGTCCTTAGATTCTTCATAAAGATTCACTTTATAGTGGCGGTCGAAGATGTATTTTTGGGATGCGGTCACATGGTGCTTCCGTAAGTGGCTGGTGTTCGTATATACCGTGGCCAGGATTTTCTCCAGCATTATTTTGCACTGCCAAATGGGGATGCTGGCTGAGTTATCCTTTGTTCCAGTGTAACTTACTGTCGAGTGTCGCTATGGTCACTCCTATTTAAGTATTTTACCTTGGTCATAAGGTCAAGCACTGTTTGTGCTCGAATTTAAGCCCGTTTTCTAGACACCATTTATCAATGATATTAAGTGGGCTCTCTGTCTCTGTATAATGCTGCACACAACGATATTTAGTGGTAACACATAGATATCGTTGGTTGCACAGATGTTCCCAAAGAGGCCGCTTACTAAGATAACAATGTCACCTGCGTAGTCCACAGGGAAAAATCTATCTTTGCTTAACTTGCGGATGAGATCGTAGACCACACCCATTTTGAAGAACCTCATCCTGTACATGTAATCTCCTTTGGGAAAAACACGGCTGGCGGGGTGCTCATTCCACAGGCTAAGGAGGCAGAAAACTCGTTTGAAACCGCAAAGTTCGAAACCATTTCAGTTCCAATGTATGAGGATGGACTCCCCGTCGATGGTGAGAGTTGCTATTGTAGAAGGTAGCCGTGGGCATCAGGTCAAACAATTCTTCAGTACACTCTCCGTTGTACAAGCCGTAGAACACACGTAAGGAGGCAGTCTCTCCTCAGACTCTAAACCATTTGTGAGCTCGGTCTGTGGGTGGCGACAAGGTACTTTAGAACAAGCGAACAAGTCTATTTACCAGTCCTGAGAATATCCGTCTAGGCCAGCTAATTTTAATGGTAGGAAGTAGGACTTATTGGTAAGCTATTATTTTTGGGTGTGCCTTGCTAAATAACAAAACCTTGTCACCTTTTATTGAACTTAGATTGCTAGGGCAAGTTACATATGATAATTTGACCTCGTCATCCACTATCGTATCGTAAATATCCATATACTGGTGGCATTATACAATTAATTAGCATGGGTATGTCAATAAAATTCAGAGTCCGTGAGATTTATCTTGCTAGGTAGGGTCTTCTTAGCTTCAGAGATAGCCAAGACCCTACTGGATAGTTATGTGAGGGTAGCAGAGACACAAAAAGTAAGTCTTTTATCCCATAAAGTGAATATAATAATATACCTTGGACCCTACTACCTACTATTACCGTCAGTACAGAGTCTATTTTCTACTACTTACGCGCACTATTTTTGTAAGCAATCAAGTAAGTGTCTTAGATAACTCTGCCTACTCTTGCTCCTTTTTGCATAAGGTAGGCAACTAGTGCTCTAAGAAGAAGGTAAGTAGGTAGGCTAAGTTACTAAACCCTAACGGCTCTCAGTAAAAATGTATCGTGGTCCCGCGATATCTATGCATCGTCACGAATGGTTTTGGAATCGAATTGTCAAGATGTTTCGAATAATACTCAGTTTCGTAATGCAGTTCATTATGCATACGATGACCATAGAGATAAGAGCAGGTTGACGTTCTTACCATAAATAAAAACCGGGTTTTTATTACCCGTTAATTTAAGAGTTGTGAAGTTATGTTAACCTATTTAATAATCATGAACTTGACAGAGGTAAATTTTGAAATACGGAATCGTAACTACAAAATGTACATACTTATTTAAGTTGTTAGGTGATTATGTTTGAAGTGCGTGACTCGGCATCGGTAAGTAGTCCGCTTTGTTAGGTTCTTGTACCTATTATGTAATTGGTCGTTCTACTTCAACAAGTTTAAGCGAACACAGTTACTGTGGTGGATTTGTTTAATTTGTACTTTTTCTATTTTTACTTTCGACGTTACATAAAACCGTCCGTCTTAACTTATTTTGTAGTTTCAACGTTACAAAAGTTTGTCTATAGGTACTTACATATTTATTTCTGTTTCACTCACTACAATCTCACGAAGAGTGTGTTCATGTGTCTGACCAAAGCATACAAGGGAAGGCTCTAAAGTGCAGTTGCCAAAATACAACGGTTGATGCTTGGTGAAAGATTACGGCGTGTGCTTGCAGTTTCGACGCATGTTGCTATAACATTCACAGCGATCGTCATATAAAATGAGCATAGTTTATCAATGATAATAATTATATTCAGTTCAAAACTACGAGCAGCAAACTCTTAGTTAAATCCCATAAGAAAAAATCATGCCATGTTATAATACTTAAATAACCACCATTACTTAGTTGCGGCAAGTTTATAAGTGCCTATCATTTTTATGACGCCATCGCGCCAGGCAGGTTACAATATTGTAAGGTACAGGTACCTGTAATGACTGCAGACCCATCGCGTTTCTACACAATAAGTACAACATGCGGACTGCGGATGCAGCTATCACTTCAATATCCGCCGATATTGAAATTGTTCGGGTGGGTGGCCACCCACATAGAAAGGACGCGACTTATCTCTCGGGCATTGTCTTCTCGCACACAATTCGACCGGAAATCGACCTAGACGATATAGATTTAGTTCGCTGACCTTTAGTTCTCTCCAGCTAAGGAAGGACATTTATCTACGCATCTCGTACTTCTCGTAAATAATCGAGTACCTAGATATCCTATTGAGAAATAGCACTACTCCGTTACGTCAAATATAGAATTCATAGCTTTTGCTGACTTCACAACCCTAGGTACATTTTGGAGGCAGGATGATATTATCGCTGCGGAGTGCCAAAGCTGACATCACACCCCTAGGTACATTGTGGAGGCAGGACGATAATATCGCTGCGGAGTGCCAAAAATACGAAGTGTGACAATTTTTACGTTAACGAACGATGTCGAGTTATCAATTTTCTTTTTATATAAGTACTACTTTTAATAGCAAACAAGCATACGCCGCGGCCCACCATGATGGTAAGCGGTTACCGTAGCCTATGGACGCTTGCAACACCAGGGGTATCACTCGCGCGTTGCCGACCCTGCAGAAATCTCTTCACACCCTTTTTGAAGAACCCCATGCTGTACTCCATTGGAAAAACCACGGCGCGGCTGGGCGGGAACTAATTCCACAGGCTGAGCGTCCGCGAAAGGAAGCTCCTTTGAGACCGCACAGTATTGCCAAGTAGACTGTTAATTCAGTTCATAAATCGATATCCAACAGTGATGATGAAAAATCCAAGAACTTTGATTACGAAATTAAATTGAAATGAAATAGTCAATATACCTACCTAGTACCAGTGGTGTTTAGGCCAAAATACCTATAATAATATTTATAGTAGAAACCTACTCATATTGAGTTTCAATGACGAGCCTCTACTTCCCGATTCCTCTCCTTTTCCCACATCATATGTGTGGGGTTCTACTCTTCCAGATTCAATAAAACTCCCTTCCAAGGTTTAAAAACAAGGTAGACTGTATTTCCATAGGTTACAAATTACAAAGACAACTAAACAGTCAGTAGGTACTTAAGGGCGGTATGTAAGCTAAACGTCATAAACAGGGTTCGCTATTTTAGTGGTTTATGAATGAAAACATGAAAGAAATAGTAATATATGAACATAAACATAAAACCAAGATACTACCTAATTAACAGATCCGTGTTGGCCCTTTTTTTTTTAATTTGCTGCAATAACTAGCAAAAACATTACAAATATTACCAAAATCATAAAAATCGAGGTTTGCCTCTTTAGTGATACCATCAAATTTAGAATCCATTTTGTAAAAATTATGTATAACATCGAAGCACAAATATACGTACAACAGATCCGTGGGGCCACATTTTCATTTTTTTGTTTAAAAATAATGTAATTTATTTATTTATAAGCATCAATTTTGCGACGCCATTTGTCCATACATTTTTCTATGAAATGTCAAGTGAAGCTTTATATACAAGACGCAATCGCGAAAGCAGTCAGTTCCCCCCAGTGTCCCAAGGTGACACCACGTCGCTTTTTATTGACACCGGAAATGACGTCATCCACATATCTGTATACATGCGCTTGTCAAAAAGAACATGATAAGTGCATTTTTATTTTTTACATTATTAGAGTTATGAAATCTGAAATACACCATGAACATTTTTTTTATGGTCATCAGTATTCATTTCATGACATGTTGATACGCCCATAGTCTTTTTGAAAAAGTCCCGTATACCAAAATATTTTCCTTGTTCTCCCTCTCAGCTATTGATTGCTTATTTTGTTTCTTGCTTATAGATAGACTAGTCTTATTCATAAAATCATGAATAAGTTTTTATCGCGCGAATTTTTACTTGAAAGTAAACCTTAATAATGTATCGTCGATGCTGAAAAGAAGGTTAGGATACGGCCATCGAAATAATATAAGTATTTTATTAGATTTCGCGTTCCGAACAAAGAAACCGTAGAGCTTGGCGACAGCGGGGGTAAGGTGGGGGCCTGTGCGAAGCGAGTGTGCAGTGGACTGACTGTTGCAGTGCTAAATCAAGCTGTGTCTAACCAAATTATAAAAACGATAGATAGATGCTTATAGATTATAGTTTTCTCGCGACTAAAATATCTTAAGCACCCATGAATTTCATAGCGCCTACGCGTTTATTCAACGTGTCGTTCCTATAGAATTACACCGCAGTCGTGGCATTTAAATGAAGAAATATTTTTTCTATTGTGATATTACGATATTATTACCTATTTATTCACTTGAACAACAAATAAGTTTACTTACTTGCCTACTAAATTGTTATTTACGTCCAGGTTTACACTCAGGTTTGATTCGATTTCTTGTATTATTAACGCTGCTCCGTACGCGCCCATCTCACAGAAAAGATTTCTAGAGTTCCGCGTTCACTACTTTACACACAGCGAGCGAGCAGTCTAGAGTTCTAAAGGTAAATGGGCAAATTTGCATGGAGCTTTTCCCTTTGGCGGCCAGCAATAATTTCTGTTTTCTATTAGGCAATAATATATTAACAAAAATATGAAAGCTTAATACTGTGGAGTATTTAGAAAAAAAAAATTATAGATTATTGAAGATTTAAGAAATAATTGGAGATATTATGAAATTGCAAGGTAGTTGCATTAAATGTAATTAAATGAATTTGAATTTGAATGCCCATTGCCTTTCTACCTTGTGTCACTTAATAAATAAGACAGTGATAGCTCAGACGTGTCACCTCAACTGCCAGCTTTAGATAATGGAACTCCGACAGAACTCGAGTTCTCTTGACTGACGAGTTCTCTGTGTGCAATGATGAAAGGCGCCGCATAGATTACAGTGAACGCGGAACTCGGAACTCAGAACTCTAGAACTCTTCCATGGGATCGGCGCCTAAAGGTGAACGGAACGCAGTTCAGTTCATTCGAACAGAGTGAATGTTTGGAACGCTGTATATATATATACTAGCTATCGATAGATATCGATGGATACGGCCATTTGTAAACAATTCACTGTTCTTATATATATTCTTTTACTATAAAGCTATCATTGTTACTAGATATATTCTTTGTAGGTTTTATTTTATTGAGCATAACTTGATAAGCCCCTTTGCAAATCTTTTCAATTTTAGTATTCTTATAATGGGTTCCCTATCAATCGCCGCTATACCGAATTTAACAAATGCTCGTTAGCTAATTATGAAATATGCAGTACTGAATTGGCCATAGCAGGATAAATGCTACGGCCCACGTTGAATGGCCTGCTTTCGCATATACTAATAATTATGGGAAAATAATTAGGGATGTTACTGTTATGCTGAAATCGTATATTTATCGGTATATTTCACTGCATGGCCAATATTATAATAATCATTGAAAACGATTTCTTGACATACTTAAATAACGCTGCGTGACAAATATAAATGTAATATAGAAAGGCTTCCAAATCTTTTAAAAGAGTAATAAATTCGTGATATATATCTGCGCGACCATATCTTCTAATCTGAGAGCTAAATCCGCAGATAAACCATTAAAGTAGACAACCTGAACCAAAGGTCCTTGATTACATTTGCTACAGGCCTCGCACTGGCTTAATTAGGCACGGTAAATGAAAGCTATATTGGCTACTAGCTATCTCCCGTGGTTTCCTGCGGTTCCGTTATGAAAAGTAGGCTAACAAATGTGAATTAAAATATTGTTATAGCATTTGAGGATAATGTAGCTTCCTATTACAACTCGAGTGGCTTCCTATCCACCTTCGCCCGAATACACACATATTATCACTCTTATACACTGATTTATTTAATCCTAAAACCCCTCGCTATCTCATGGAACGCTTCGAGTACTACACCTCTTATCATCATCTTCTTCATAGTTCCTTGGAACTTGACCTCCAAACTCCCATTCACACTTCTCACTTCTTACTCTTATTCCCAATCTTTTACTATCCAAGCTGTACGTCTCTGGAACTCTCTCCCTCAGACTATAAGACGGGCCCCGACGTTAGACTCTTTTAAATCTCTTGTTATTTCACACTATCACACGCTATAAACTTCCTCATTTCCTGCCTTCCTTTCTATTTTACTAGAGTTGTTATTTTCACGTTATGAAAGTGTATTCTTATCTGTTACACCTATCATATTCTCATATATCCTGTTACCCAAAGGTTGTCTGGAAGAAATCGCTTAAGCGATAAGACCGCTTGTTTTGTATCACTTCTTCTTGTATAATGTTTCGTTTTCTATTATATGGTGTACAAATAAAGCATATTTATTTTATCTTATTAGTGAAATAATGTTCAGAATCGGATTAGTAATTTCAAAGCCTCGTACATGCCTCTTTATATAATACTAGCTGTCCTCCGTGGTTTCACCTGCGTTCCCTTGATAAAAGTAGCCTATACCCTTCTCTATACCATAAGTTGTCACGACGCGATGTAGGCTTGGCTATCAGCTCTACTATCAGCCTACGACCGGAGCATTCAAAATAGTTGATAAAGCAGTTGAAGAAGATGAAACTGATGACTGTCTTCCATAAAGTTTATTGCGTAAAAATAAAGAACCCAGCTGGGTTCTAGTATGATAATTCTTTATATTATTGATGCACTGGTAAACGAACTGTATTAATGTATTACTAGGATATATTATTTCACTTTAAAAACATGTCCACACAAGTTGCGTCTCAGTACTGATTGAAATGAATGAATGTCTGATGGGACATTCTTCAATTATGAGAATTAAAAATATTGAAAATTCGAATTCGAAAATTTGATCATTTGAAAATTTTAAACATTTAAAAATTAGAATAATATGTACTAAATAGTATTTTTGACCAGAAGCAATAATTGAAATAGCCAAATCTCAATACGATGGCTTCAGTGGTTTAGGCGTGAAAGCGTAAGCAAACAAAAACAAATGGGCCAGTTGGTGCAGTTGATTATGATTCCACTTATAGCGCTGCAGGTCGTGGGTTTGATTCCCACCCAGGACATGCATTTGTGTGCATGAACATGTCTGTATGTCCTGAATCTGGGTGTAATTATGTACATTATGTTATTTATATATTTACAAACAAAAAGATGTCCATAGTACAAGCTCAGCTTAGTTTGGGATCAGATGACCGTATGTGAGGAATATCCCAGGATGTTTATTTTATTTATTTATTATTTAAACTTATTATTTATTACTAAACTTATTACCATTTATTATTATTACTACTTATTAATTCTTAAACAAACAGAGTTACTATGGATTAGTACCTACCTCTTCAAAAAAAGTTAACATAAGTACCCACAAAGTACTAATATAAAGCATCGCACTGAATTTCCTTTGCTTATAAGTAGTGAATCCATGCTGTTTAATAATTATGTAAACTTTGGTCGTGCCTATTTAAATAAGCCACTAGAAAAGGTATTTAAATAGAAAATTAAATATTATATTACTCAATAATATTGGAATTTTATCGGCTGGTACCACGTTATGCGGTACGTACCTAACTTGACGCAACGTCATGTTTGGATCTGATGCATGTGTGCGTGCCTGTAACACAACTGCAAAGTAACAAATGAATGCTGGTTTTCGCGCGCGATCTAGCCTACATACTACCCTTAATGACAATTGTGATAATTTTAGAGAACAGCGAATATTTACTAACAGGGAACAAATATGGAACACGGAACATTTTGCATACATTTTCCATTAGTACTTGATGTTTTTAGCACGCCCAGACATATTACGTGGATACTGAGTAAAAAACACTAAACTGACCAATAGGAACAAATCAGCAACATCACCTGATCCCTGGTCAAACGCTATTGGTCAGTCAAAGCGTCGTCCTAAATTTCCTTGACAAAATCGCTACTCGTATCCTCAGTTCCCGGAAACACTCCTCTAACCCATATAGTTATCTTTGTCAAACTATAATGACATCCCTCTCTATTCCACGTAGGTGTCCCTATCCGACAGATTACAATGTAAGAGAAAACGGTCAAGGGTGATCCGGTGCTAAAAACATGTCAAGTTCGACATTATGTAAAAATACCTAATTTTATACATTTCTATAGTGCTTTAGCTTTAATACAAAGTACCTAAGTTAGTTACAATTCAAACATTACACTTAACTAAGTCAAATACACAGAATTACAAAAAAGTTTACATTTTCACTTATATCTTAGTACCTATTGATAATCTAACAATGCAACAATAGGCTAGGGCATCCATTTACTCTTTATTCCCATAATACAACAAAACAATTTTCAAGTGCCCATAACTTTTCTACCTGTGAATCCTTACGTGCCTTTCATATGAATTCGGCACCCTAGTATCTTTGAGAACAAAGATATAAAGCCCAAACAATACCACATAACGCTGGCTTTATGGCAAAACAACAATTTATGGTCGAGAAAATCATGTACATAAGCTTATTTACTGCTCCGAATGAGCAAACGGCTCTCGCTCGGTACTGCCGCCTTTGCTTGCTTTAAAATATGCGTCGACCAATCAGAGCGCTAGCCCCGCCCACCGAGTTTATAAATAGCTTGCGTAGTCGTAAGCTCTTATCATTCTTATCATGGCTGTGGGATCCTTAACATATGTTATTGAAATTCATTCTTATCAATCTAAATACCTAAACCTAACAATTTACTTTAATGGACGTCATTGTCCGTAACATTCTCCCCCCGGCGAAGAACCTCGCAGCCCTTATCAATGGGCAGGACAATAAGACGCCTAACAGGTCTCCTAAAGATCCCCCCGCGCGTCCGCACATCCACGCTTCGAACTACGTTATCAGGCCCTACATAAACTTGTTCGACGAGGCCTCGGGGCCAAACATTACGTGGCAATGATCCATCCGCTATGATAACGACATCACCAATTTTGACGTTATCGTGATTTTTCCTAACATCGCCTCGCGGCGTTAACGTGGGCAAATACTCCTTAATCCAGCGAGCCCAAAACATATTGGCCAGAGCTTGAGCAGCACGCCATGTCTGCCTATCCGCCACCTCACATTCCCCTACAAACGGTAGTCCAGTCGCTGTTCCTAACAAAAAATGATTAGGTGTTAACGCCTCAGCGTCATCTGGTTCTACTGGGACATGTGTGAGTGGGCGCGAATTTACTGTGTTCTCAATCTCTGCCATTAATGTGGCCAAGACCTCCTCTTTAGGAGCTCGCTCATGCAATACCATATACAACGCTGACTTAACGGTTTTAATCATGCGTTCCCACGCTCCGCCTTGGTTCGGTGCGCCCGGGTCAATGTATCGCCACTCCACTTGCTTGCCAAGAGTGTAGTTCTGCATCTCTGGCAGCCATTCCTGGTAAGCCTTTCCCAATTCTACCTCAGCGCCGTGGAAGTTGGTGCCGTTATCCGAGAGGAACTTCTGCGGCCATCCCCGGCGTGCCGCCATCCTTCTCAAGGCCATTATGGCAGAATCAGTACTTAAACTGGCTATTAACTCCACGTGAATGGCTCTTGTGACGAGACAAGTGAAGAGCATACCCCAACGCTTCTCCCTACGTCGGCCTATTGCCACCCACATGGGGCCGAAACAATCTATGCCGCAATGAGAGAACGGTCTCGTGTGTGTACCAAGACGGACTTGTGGTAGATTACCTTTTACTGGTATAGCCGGATTTGCCCTACGCATTTTACATGTAACACACTGCCGTAGGATCGTCTTTACCATTGGCCTTAAACGTAATACCCAATATTTTTGTCGCAGGGTGTTGACGATCTGTTCCCTACCTACATGACTCTGGCTCGTGTGTTCATGCTTAATAAGCAGTTGTGCCAAAGGATGTGCACCATCAAGTATGGGCGGCTCCTTCATGCAATCTGGCACCGTAGCTGCGTTAATGCGACCGTTTAACACGAGAATCCCATTTTCGTTGATTTTGGGATCTAACTTGTGCAAGCGACTCGAGCGATCGACGTGTTTGTCTTTGTGAAGCTTTTGTAATTCGGTTGCAAAACTATCTTTTTGCGCTTCTTTGACTAACACGCGCTCAGCTTCCTTAATGTGTTTCGCGGTTATGCCGGTAGCACGCCGTCTGCACTTGTCAATGAACGCTAATACGACAGCCACGGTTCTTAATAGACGTTCGTAAGACGAGTACCTTTTAAAATCGACAAGGGCTGGTTCCGTATTGACATGCGTTATATGTGCTTCGGTTTCATCGTCTTGAGTCAGTTCTAGGTTGGTTTCCTGTGGCCACAAATCTTCAGGTTCCCTCAAAAAGGGTGGGCCCGTAAACCACCTATCTCTGCTTTTCAACCGAGTGTTACCCGACCGCGTTGCATCGTCGGCGACATTGTGTGCCGTTGGCACCCAACGCCATTGGTCGATGCTCGTTAGCTCCGCGATCTCACTCAGACGATGTGACACGTACGGTGTGTACTTGGCCGAGTCGTTTCTAATCCAATGAAGTACCGTTTTGGAATCGCTCCATAGGACAACTTTGGCTTTAATGTTATGCTGTTTCATGATTGCCGATGCCAATCGTGCGCCTATTAAGCTAGCCTGCAATTCCATACGCGGTATACTTTGAGATTTCATTGGAGCGACTTTAGCTTTTCCCGCGACCATTACAACTCTTATGCCTTTATCGCGATCCCTATAACGCCAATATGCGACCGTGGCATACGCTTGTTCGCTTGCATCGCAAAATACGTGTAATTGTACATTGTCGCTATGTTGCCCACCATAGTATCGTGGCAGGCGGAGGTTGCTTACGTACTCGAGATCGTCGAGCCATTCGCTAAATACCGTAGCTTCCTCCTCGGGCAGAGAGTCGTCCCAGTCGATTTTCTTTTTCCACAATTCTTGCAACATTATTTTTGCTGTGATTGTATATGGACTAAGCAACCCCAGCGGATCGAAAATCGACATTACAGTTCCTAATGCTTCTCGCTTCGTAGGCGTTCTCCATTTATTCTTGACCTCTTCGGGTACTCGGGGCATCGCGGTATTAAACGCTAGTTCATCGCTCGATTGGATCCATAAAACTCCTAACGTTTTTCCATATTCGTGTGCGTTTGCACCGAGTTCTTTTGGAGCGCATGCTCTGCAATCGTCGGGGACAGATTCTAGTAATCGTGGACAATTGGAGCTCCATCCTGCCAATTCGAAGCCTGCTTTACTGTGGACTTCCCTTACTTCTGCCATCGTTTGGGCTGCTTCTTGTTCCGTTTCGAAGCTGTCCAACCAGTCATCCATATAATGGTTCTGCGTGATGGCTTGATATGCCAGCGGATGCGACTTCTCGTATTCGGACGCGTTCCTATTTCTCACGCTGTGTGCCATAAATGGCGAACTACACGCACCGAATATCATCGAAGTCATCACATACTTCTGTGGTGGATCAGTTCTGTTGTCTCCCCGCCAGAGAAAATGTTGGGCTACGCGATCTTGAGGCTTTATTTTCACTTGCAAGAACATTTCTCTTATGTCCGCCGTTATCGCGATCGTTTTTTCTCTGAACCTAAACAGCACGCCATACAATGATTGGAGCAAGTCGGGACCGTCGAGCAGAGCATCGTTTAAACACATGCCATTGGTGCGTGCAGCTGCATCAAAAACCATCCTAACCTTTCCCGGCTTGTTTGGATTCGTTACGGCGAAATGAGGCAAGAACCACAGACGTTGATCGTTTGCATGATCTTTCTGGCATTCTTCCGCATAGCCTTTCTTCAATAGGCTATTGACTTGTGTCGTATACGCCTCTTTGAACTGTGATGATTTGTCCATCTTTCGCTCTATACCCCGCAGCCGGCTCATAGCCATATCATAGCTTGGTGGTAATGTGACATTATCATTCTTCCAAGGCAGTCCAACTTCGTAATGACCGTCTACTACACTTGCCGTGTTGTCAAATATCGCTTTAGCACGTTCATCTTTCGCGATAAGTTTCCGTTTGTGTGAGATACCTAGTGCATCTATATCGAAATGCACTTTCACTAGCTCGTTCAGCTCGGTATCTCTTTCACGTTGGATCTCTTGTGATGTGCGCACGTGCATCACAACGTTATCTTCCGTACTAATAACGTTCCTAGGTACAAGTCCGTGTATTACCCAACCCAGCTGCGTTAGCGATGCTGCTGGTTGGTTTCGCTCGCCTACCAACAATCTTCGTGTCACAATTAAATGCCAGTTATCCGCGCCTATTAGTATGCGTGGCCTACCATATTCGTAACATACATCTTCTGGCTTCAATTTACGAAGATGTGGTAATTGTAATACATCGCGACTTATTGTTTGACTCCCCAGTACCAAGTTCTTTACTGTTCTAACTTTAACGGTATGGAGGTCTTTCTGACCTTTCCCACGCAGCTGCAGGTCGATGACCTGACTATTCGGTTCTCTTTGACTAGAGGTGGCTCCATGAATGTGTAATCCTCTTATGGGACCTTTTGCCCCTAGGATGTTAGCAGTCTCTTCGTCAATTAATGAAATTGTGGAACCTTCATCGAATAATGCGTACGTGTTCAAGTCTAACCCGTTGTGCGCCTTGATTACAATAGGACACACTTTTAAAAATACCTGATGGTCCTCGTCTGATGCGTGTGCTGATGCCGTTATGACCGGTTCATCAGTTTGCATCGGTGTGTCTGCTTTCTTTGCGTGCAAATACGGGTGATGAGGTCTACGACACTCATCAATGCCACAACGTTTGGCTTTGCACGCGAACCTTCTATGCTTACTATTTAAGCATTGAAAGCAAACACCCGCTTCCTTAACCCATGACCATCGTTCGGGTATTGCCATTGCTTTTAATTTACTGCACTTAACCGTTTCATGCTCTGACCCACAGCAGAAGCACACTTTCTTTTTCGTTTGTGTGTCTGTGGTCGCATACACGGGTGCTCTCTTAGTGGGTTCTTTCTTTCGGTATGGGCTATCACGTTTTGTTTCACTATGCATGGGTCCGCCGGTACCCTTAACTGCATATGAATGCCTTATGGCCCTATCCGCTTCCCACATAAGAAACTTTGACAATGTTACGATTTCAGGCTCCGTGCCAGAACCATGGATTTCGGCATAGTCATTCCACCTGAAGCGCAGGTGTGTATTTAATTTTTCCAGGACTTGCCTTACCATTAATGGGTTCTGTAAATAGCCTTTCTTATCGACGCACCCTATTACCGCGACTATGTTTTGCATCTTGATGGCAAAACTATTAATTTCTTCGGCAGAAGTTCCCAATCGCGGTAGTTTCTTGATCTCATCAAGTGCTTGATCGATAATTAACTCTGGGCGGCCGTAACATTGTTCGAGTGTTGACATTATTATCGTTGGTTCTGTTGCTGTATGGAGGAGCGCCACAACCGCTTTACGGGCCTCGCCTCGTAGGCAGTTCCTGAGCCGCGCGAGGTTTTCTATCGGTGTAAAACCATGAAGGGTTGTCGATTCCTTCATTGCCGCTTTAAAAGGTAAACACTCGCCTGCTGCACCACTGAAGATGGGTAAATCCTGCGTTTGCCTAGGCGGCCTCCGATCCCTGGTCATACGCTCAAATGCTTCGGCCAGTCTATCGATCGCACGTTCTTTCGATCGCGGTGGGGTTGGTGACCTTGGCCGTCGCGGCGGTGTCGGTGACCTTGGACGTCGCGGCGTTGTATATTCTAAACGAGGAAGTGGCTCCTTAAATTGTTGCGGCGGCGCGCGGTGTTCAGTGTCAATACGCTGTTCCGACTCCCCCCGTATTGCACTCTCATGTAACCAGTCGCGAACCTTATCCGTGGTTTCTATGTTTTCTTCGGCGCCTATGCTTTCCCGGTCCGTTTCATCTCTAATTGTCGCTACATCGACGGCGAGACGCTTCTTGATAAGCATTGCTTGCAATTGTAGTTCTTCACGGCGAATATCGGCTAACCGTTCCTCAGCTTCTAATTCCGCTTGCCTAATCCGGACTATGGTACTCGCGTTCGATTGTTGCGATCGTACCGACGGAGCGCGTGTACTCCTTGCAACGGTCGGACGCGGTGCGAATGGATCAATCGCGGTAGGTATTGTCGCGGTAGGTACGTTCGCAGCGGGTGTAGTCGCGGTAGGTACTGTCGCGGAAGGTACGGTAGTCATCGCGGTTGAAATGGTTCCGGAATCGCGAATTGAACTAAATTGTGCGTTGGATGTGGACGGAGACGCGGGAGGATCTTCAAAGATCTTTTGCATTTTCGAACCCGTACGGCGCGTCTGAATGGGGCTTCGCGGCGTAGTCATATTTTATAATTAACCAACAACAATAAAAAAAAAATATAAAAAAAAGAATTATAGAAAAAACTTAATTAAAAAATTATTACAAATAAAAAATTCGATAAAACCTATTAAATCCTAATTTAACCTAACTTAATCCTAATCGGCCCGATTTCAGCAAAATTACCTTACTTGGCCAAAATTCAGCGAAATTACCCTACTTGGTCGAATCCCGACTAAATTACCCTACTTGGCCAAATTTTGACTGAAATACCCTATTCCTATGGGGTCCGATTATAGGTCAAATTACCCTACTTCCCTAATCGTCCCTATCAATCCGTCAGGAGAGCCCGGACCCAGCCGGGATGTGCTCCTTCAGGGATGGAAATGTAAGGATAGGTATAAGGGGGAACTACCCAGCAGAGGAGAGTACAAGGATACGGGGCGCTCGGAAGTCGGCTGGAATGTCCGACCCCATTGGCAGTGCCTGCAGTCTGGCCCCCGCACCGAGCTACTCACTTACTGGCGTAGTGTGCTATTTCAGTCCGCGCCCGGAGCGCTATAAACAGGACTGGTGGTGCTGCACACACACCACACCGCCTTACGATAGGCGTTAACTCTGAACACCGGCCGTTTGACACCGTGAGGTGGTCGAATGTATCAGAGCCACGGACGGAACCGTGTTCGCATTAAATTTACGCACTAAAAAATTCGACGGTGCCGCCACACAAAAGTCCATAGGTGGCCCCGGCGAATTATGGAACGGAACCCTAAAACTATCACAATTGTCACTTTCACTTTGAACGCCGTGCGCCTTGTTGCCCGACGCTCCTAAGGCGCTGTACCAATACAGCGCTCTGCCTCGCTGACTATTCAGTCGTCGCACCGTTCGGTGTTCTTCCCACGCCGACCGCTTCTTCAGTCGTCGCACCGTTCGGTGTTCTTCTCACGTAGAACTCGCAGACTCGTTCCGCCCTGGCAGCCCTGCCAGGACCGGTGGTGGTCGTGCCGTGCAAGCACAACTTCTTGCCCGACACCCCAAATGCCCGCCACCAGGCCGTCGAATTCTCGTACCAGCGATTGACCACACTAACTTAGGGATGTGGTCTGCAATCGCTCTGCTTCTGGTTTCTTAATCCGGATGCGATGGACCACCAAATTGTGGGGTGTGGTCCGCAATCGCTTTCTTCTTTACTTGGTTCGTTAATCCGGCTACGATGGACCACCAAATTGTGGGGTTCTACTCTTCCAGATTCAATAAAACTCCCTTCCAAGGTTTAAAAACAAGGTAGACTGTATTTCCATAGGTTACAAATTACAAAGACAACTAAACAGTCAGTAGGTACTTAAGGCGCGGACTGACTACGATTTTGACAGCACTCGTTCTTCACTGGAATAGGGTTGAAAATGGTAAATCATAAATGTGTCGACTCTATGAAATGGACTGTTATTTACGGGTTTTCTTTAAATTATACAGAATATACACATTAAATTGAATAAGTGTCCGGTTAACATTCTAATATAATTCTATATCTTATTTATTCTTATAAATAAAATTGTTGTCATCGCTGAAAATACGGAGAATTTCGACGCGAAAGATTTTTTTAGACGTAACTTACGATTTTTTTATTGGGAATATCAAAGCACTTTTTAATATTCTATTCGGTTAACATTTTTCTCAAAACCCTCTTCTATCCACAGTATTTTTTTCTGTTAGGTATTTCATTGCGTTACGTCATACTCGACTCTCAAAGAAACCCATTTTTGAGATTTGAGCTTAGACCTGGCCTTAATGACAATTGTGATAATTTTAGAGAACAGCGAATATTTACTAACAGGGAACAAATATGGAACACGGAACATTTTGCATACATTTTCCATTAGTACTTGATGTTTTTAGCACGCCCAGACATATTACGTGGATACTGAGTAAAAAACACTAAACTGACCAATAGGAACAAATCAGCAACATCACCTGATCCCTGGTCAAACGCTATTGGTCAGTCAAAGCGTCGTCCTAAATTTCCTTGACAAAATCGCTACTCGTATCCTCAGTTCCCGGAAACACTCCTCTAACCCATATAGTTATCTTTGTCAAACTATAATGACATCCCTCTCTATTCCACGTAGGTGTCCCTATCCGACAGATTACAATGTAAGAGAAAACGGTCAAGGGTGATCCGGTGCTAAAAACATGTCAAGTTCGACATTATGTAAAAATACCTAATTTTATACATTTCTATAGTGCTTTAGCTTTAATACAAAGTACCTAAGTTAGTTACAATTCAAACATTACACTTAACTAAGTCAAATACACAGAATTACAAAAAAGTTTACATTTTCACTTATATCTTAGTACCTATTGATAATCTAACAATGCAACAATAGGCTAGGGCATCCATTTACTCTTTATTCCCATAATACAACAAAACAATTTTCAAGTGCCCATAACTTTTCTACCTGTGAATCCTTACGTGCCTTTCATATGAATTCGGCACCCTAGTATCTTTGAGAACAAAGATATAAAGCCCAAACAATACCACATAACGCTGGCTTTATGGCAAAACAACAATTTATGGTCGAGAAAATCATGTACATAAGCTTATTTACTGCTCCGAATGAGCAAACGGCTCTCGCTCGGTACTGCCGCCTTTGCTTGCTTTAAAATATGCGTCGACCAATCAGAGCGCTAGCCCCGCCCACCGAGTTTATAAATAGCTTGCGTAGTCGTAAGCTCTTATCATTCTTATCATGGCTGTGGGATCCTTAACATATGTTATTGAAATTCATTCTTATCAATCTAAATACCTAAACCTAACAATTTACTTTAATGGACGTCATTGTCCGTAACAATATGTGAAAGCGAGAAAAGAGCTTCGGGAATCTTCGAGATACTTCGGCGACGCATCGCCAAGCGCGTGTGTGCGAGTGAAACGAAACGCGCGTGCCCCGCAACCCCGCAAGGTTTAGTACGAAAAACGCTACAGACCGAGACACATTGAACTTTGTGATTTGTGAACTGATATGAAATAATAGTGCTTATCACTGTGCTGGATTACCATAGGAGTTCCTGGTAAGTCCTTACCTTTATCCTAGGAGGCTCCTCGTTTTCCATATTAATATTTTTACGCAAAAACCCATCAAGTGGCGTGCATTGGTTTTCGGAGGAGGTAGGCAATCAAGCACTATGCAGATGGAGCAAATTAATGGTACTCTCAGATTTATTATGTTTTTTGGCAAGATTTGTAAAATTATTTAGGTCAGCGTATCCCGTATCATTCCACACACTTTTCGTATTAGAAACTACCTACTAATTACTTAAGTAAGGTTAAAGCTGTGAACGTTGATAAAACTAATGCAAATCCCAATGATATTATAATAGATTGTCTGAATTTGTCTGCAACAATTAGAGTGCGTTAATGCGATATCTACCTCTTTTTATTATAATATCATTGTGCAAATCCCTTTAATCTCGAAAGACTACAGAAAGGTAGGACCAATGTCATACTTAAAACATATTATTAAAAATTAATGAATCATCGTTATCATCATGTCAGTGACGTCTCACGCACGCACCTGTAGCTTGGATCTGCCTCAACCACGAATATCAACGCAATTCTTTATCTACTTATCAATTAAGTTGGTACCTACATATATTTTTGCAAGAACTTATCCTTGAAATAATGACAACACAAATGCTTGTCTGCTGTCGGTTTGATTATACACACGACTGTTGTAGGTAAGAACCTGTCACAAATCATGCCTCATTAGCAATAATACTCGCATTTTTTTTTTGTTAAATTTTCGTCTTCGTTAATATTAGGTAGGTAGATGCTATTTTATGATGAATTACGTTTTTAACTTAGTGTTTTGTACACGTGTACCTACTTACTACGTAGTTAGCGGTTAGCAATGATTTCAATACGCTAGTAATATAGGTATTATAAGACAATGGTACCTAGTTAGTGATAGTGACACTGTCCTTGGTCCATGAAATATATTTAGTCAGTGGATTCGATACAATTGGTGAGAGTTTTTTTTAAATGAGGGACTCTTATTACGTAAATTGAGATTTTCAGGAATAAAAATTCTAAGAGATTATAATTATACTTTTGGAAACTCTACCTACCAATGCGATGATGGCAATCATGGAAAACGCAGACAGGATATGTCCCTGATTAACTAATCACAAGTCAACTGAGAAATTGCTCTTTGACGGACGGGCGGCATGCGAGGCGGGTGTAGGTAGGGTTGCCAAGACATATTAGACTTTTCGGCTGTTTGTCTAGCCATCAACTTGAATTTTATAAGGTACCTATTGCAGTCTGAAAATATGGCCTTACATATATATGTCCGGCCTTACTATCCAAATATCTGGTTTTCTTTGATGATGATTTGCCTAGCGACAATATCACATGACAACCCTAGGTAGTTAGTGTTGACGGACGTTACGTTAACTGATGCCTATTTTAGGTATAGGATTTGAATCACATAGTATCCCCTATAGTAAGAGCTTGTGTTACTGTTTGTGAAATAATAATGACAATATAATACTGAGCAACCCAATTTCGCAACTTGTCAGTGTTTCGCACTGATTTTGAGGAGTAAGGAAGGACTAATGCCTTGTCGGTGGTGGCAAATTGGCGGAATAAATTTTAAGAAAAATGAACTTCATTGCGCTTCTTTGGATCAATTGTTCGATGGTTGTATAAAACAGGTAGTAAATATCCCCCTTCTAAGTCGGCATATTGTGACGGGCAACTACGGAACACGTTAAACTGCGCGTTGCCCGACACGCACTTAGCTGATTGTTTCACAGATTGTTTTTGTTGGGATTTAACTATATTGATGGGATTTAACTATATTGATGGGATTTAACTATATTGATGGGATTTAACTATATTGATGGGATTTAACTATAAATATGTTCAAAATCCTTAAGCCCGAAGAGGAGCACAGCAGATATTCAAATATACTTAGGTAAACTTGTGAAAAAAATATCGGGTTTGGTAAAAAAAAACAAACATAGGTAAGTAATTTATAAAATCCCTTCAATGTATTCAGTCGTAAACATGATTTAGTTATATGTAGCTGTATCAACAATGAGTTAGCCTTACGAATATAAAACAAATATCTACAAATGACTAAATTAGATTTCTGACATATTAAGTAGACAAGATAACCTAAAATAATAGTACTTAATTTATTGAATCGCATACTATTTTGTTTTCCATTTTAACATACAAGGCGTATTTGCTTATGATTTATTAAAAAAGGAAAAAACAGTTCATAGAATCCAAGAAATAACAGCAACTTGTATTTTACACTTTAGTAATTGACATTGTTTCTCAAGATTTTCCAACATTTGGTCCATTCCATTACCAGCGTAAAGACCAGCAATTTACATCAAACACAATCAAATTAAAGTACATATATTTTATAGCAAGTATTAAAGTGTAAATCACAAGTTATAACATTATCACAATTTACTAGCAACTATCAGTGGATTGTTTACAAGTTTATTAAAATCACTTTGCATTTTATAATAATCTAATCAAAAATACATTGGTACCTATACTTGACTCAATTACTCGTGGACATATCCGATTAGATATCCTTGAGGTATTTTGTTTAAATTGGTATTCCACACTAGGTCAAGCTTATACCATGTAGGGTTAGACATAACCTTACATCTATATTCGACAACAAACAAATAAATTCATTGAAAAATCTTGTTAAACTAATTTGTACTATTAACAGTACAATATATTTGAGTCTGCTATGTTAATATTGTCGACAAGAAGAGGAACGTGTACAAGACGATCATTTGTTATGAATGTTAACCTACCTACATAGTTCAAGTTCGTGACCGAGTTTGTAATCGGATTGTATGCATTCATTGTGTGCATGTGCATCCTACGTTTGAACTGGCGTTGAATCATTAAAATAACAAAGAGATTTATGAGGTCGATAAAGCCAACTGTATTTAAGTTTATTGACATTTCCATCATTGCTGATAAACCAATAACTATAAAACTAAATCAAAGATAATAATTTATAAAATTATATTAAACGTAAAATAATATTCGAATTGCCATTGTCAACCACCCTCTATCTTGTTATCTACGCTTGTTAATTCATGCTTACCATTCAACTCCACAGTCTCAACGGGCATTGCCTTGACATCTAAAAGATAAGCGTTGGGCCCTATTAGTGACAAAACAACTGGCAGAAATAACAAGCCATTGAATAGGCCAAATAATATTACTAAAAGGAAAATCTTGAAGAAGGACTGGAATGTGTAAGCTTTCGAGATACTAAGGAGCGATAATGAAAGAAAAGTGGCACCACCTCCTAACAGGACTGCTGTACCGATAGATGTTACCGTTTTAAAGGCCCTTTCGGTTCGAGTACCTTCCTTGTTAGTTAAGAATGAATGTCCGACGTGTGCCGCGTAGTCCACGCACAAACCTATGGCGAGTTCAAGACCAATACAACAAACTATATCAACGGTCATGCCCCATCTCTGCATCCAACCTAAAACATTCACTATAGTCAACAGAACACAAATAAATATCCACAAACACATTTGAAGATTTGTTATTAAAATAATAGTGCAAACCATAACACACACTAAAGCTAATTCTATGTTCCTCTCCACTTCGACGGCTATAATTTCATCAGTAACCCAATTAGCGAAGGCTTTTGACCATACACTACGGTAACCATCTCCTGTTGTTATGTTTGTTGATTTTACAATGTCTTTAACGCGATTCATAGCAGGTATATACTCCTCTGGGCCATGGAATCGAGCAAATTTAAAAGCTATCGATGACGCTAATAAATTATTTGCAGGATTGCCACATTTCAAAGGTTTCGAGAATATAAAATTCAATTGAAACCTTCCTCCGATAGGGCTAAACAAAAATCTCGATAAATATTGATTGAATTCTAATTCAGTTACAGACGATTCATTTTTCAAATCCCGATTATAATTTTTTAAAACATATTTATGCAAGTAGTGTACCCAAGAAACAACATCTTTAATATAAACTTCGTTTTCTATTCGATCCATCATGTCGTACAAAGTTGTAAACTCTTGCGTAAGATTTATTTCACCTAAAAATACCATAGCTTGATGTCCCTCTTCAGGATAGTAATAATCATAAGCGTTGATGAATTGTTTGTAGTACGTATCATCAGGAACAAACCATTTTGGATCGAAACGTTGCTCTAATTTGAGTACAGCATGAATACTAAAACCAGTCATCACCAGGGTAAAAATAACAACTATTGCTTTCCCAGGAACAGTAAAGACTACATTTTTATAGAAATATTCTAACATTTTCTGGAATATAGTTTTATCGTTAGACACTTGAACAGCTTTCTTGTGTTGATAACAAAAAAATAATCCATTCCGATTTGCTTCGATTCTCCTAATATCTAATACAAATACAGCAACAAAGAATGTGACAGAGTAACAAAAGATGAAAAACACTCCCATTGCTGCATACAGGCAGAAAGATTTCAAGGATGGTAATATAGTAATCGCTCCGATTAATAAAGCAACAATATCAGTAAATGATGTGATGACAATAGATACTCCAGCATGTTTCAGCATGAGACCTATTTTTACAGGAACGCTTTTCTTGGACTCTGATGGCGAAAGATTATGCCAACAAGCATTCATTACGAACATGTCGTCGACACCTAGACCCATTAGCAGAAAGGGTAAAGATGAATGAACGGGACCAAATGATATACCAAGCACGGAGCACCAACTAATAGCTGTAATATATGCCATGCCCACACAGAGTAACCCTACACTTCCTAATGTTAGCTTTATTTCTAACCAATTTAAACGAGATAAACCAAACTGAACATATAAAAACATCAAAAAGATACCTATAAATAGCTTATCTAAATCATAGAACATAGATTCTCCACTAACATCAGCAAAACTCCTCCCTGCTTCATAATATAATTTTATACCAGTCCATTTATTGGAGAGTGACTCTAGTACCTTCAAAAACTTAATCTCCCACAAAGCTAGGGGTATTGTAACCCAGTCCTCAGTGCCAACTAAATTACCAACCTCATTTAGATCAACTGCAGACATATTAACCTGAGTGTACCATGTTAATAAAACTGTATTTGCAGATACAATATTACCACTGTCATCCTTTTTAACTCCACCCAATAATTTTGTGTAATCAACTGGATGGCCAGTGACAGGATTTATTTTAATTTTATTTATACTTGTTACAATATCATGTTTTGTTGCTTGATTTAATTCATTAAGATCATTTTTCCATAAATCTAATATATTAAACTGAAGACAGACTTGTTGAAATTCTTCTAAAAAAGCACAGTAAAAATCATCCTCAACCCATAAAGTTAAGTCTGAAAATTCACTTTCACTATAATCTTTACTAGTTTTATTAGTTTCTACAGATCTAGTATTTCGATTATTAGGATTGAAAAAATTTACAACAGGCACTTTATAACATAAATCACTTAAAGAGTATTTTACATCTCCATAATTCACTTGAATAGAGTTTATTTCATTTGTAACATTAAATATAATCTTGAGAATATCGGGTTCCAGTACATCATCAGCTTCAATAATTATCTTTTGGAATCTAAAACCAGTGCCAAATTTTTCTATGTACCAATTTGTGTCATAAGCAAAGTCTGATTCTGGTGGCACCCATAAATTCATAGGATTCTTTTCTATGTGAAATTTCAATAAACCAATACTGCTCAAGGATACGAAAATAAATGTTAGCACAATAGTCCTTTTAGGGTGCCTCCCAACCATTACACCAAGAGTGAAAAATATTCTCTCCACAAAGTGAACCGAAGTTGATGACAAGGATTCCCATAATTGCTGCGGGGTCTTGATATATTTCTGTTTAGACATATCTGTTTCTGAATAATAATGTTCTTTAGATAGTCAACACACTGAACAAGAATATAGCAAAAGTATGTATTTTTCACTTGAGTATTATTATTATTTATCACAAGTCCATGCTGCTTAATTTACAATTGCACTACTTCGCGACAAAATTATGAGTAGCTTTATGTAACATAAAAAACTAAATTCACAAATAAAAATAGACTGAGCAGTGATCACTACGAAAGTATGCACGTACAAAATTATGCGATCCCGGCTCGTGCAGGCGGGCGGCCGGCCACGCGCCTCTCGCTACTAATGCTTATCTTTTTCTGGGGCCGGGGCCGGGGCCTGACTCAAGCTACCTACGGCTCGGTAGGCGAAATTGTTCAATGTTTTCATTTGATAATAGCGTAACCATGCGTAGGTAGGTAGGGTAGGTACTGTACTTACCTCCAATATTTGATGTGTTTATTGCGGCATCGGCATGACCGGTGAGGTTTTTTTATTGTTTTATCTATATTAAAATAATTATGTTTTAATAGTAGTCATACTTGTATGAATTACCTTAGGTAAATCGTATGAGACATGACATGTGTGAGACGTTTTCAAGTTTTTAGATAGGTAAGCACCTATCTAAAAAAATATATCTACCTAAGTACATAGGTTCCACTAGGTACAGATCATAATAACAATATATAATATACCAAAATCAGTTCAATTCAATCGAACTAAACTACAAAAAATAATACCCCGCTAAAATATTTGAGTATTAGTTGTTGTTTATAATATTCGCCAAAAGGCAGGCAAAGGTCTGAGCCATACAGCCTAGTCTTATTTACATTTGTTCATAATATCTTCAAATTCAAAAGGCGAGCGCCTTGTCTGTTTTTCTAAAAAAGGTCTAATCCAGGTCTGATTTATTCAATTCAAAAGGCTAAAAGCCATGTCTGTTTTATTCCTTCCAAAGAAGGTCAAAGCCAAGTCTGATTTGATATTTTATAGGGCCGAAGCCATGTCTCATCCGTTATTTTTCCGTCCATAATAGTCATGTTTTAGTACAATGGTGGTCATTGGTGCCGATTCTGTTGTAAATCGCACTAAACTAATTTTAGTCACATCTCATCTCTTTCTTACGAACATCATTGAAAAAGGATAGAACATATTTTAAGTTGTCAAATTAATCTTTGCCGTCTTATTTTGCGTGAGGCGTGACCGCGATAGATGGCGACTAAATTTATATTGAAAACAAGCATTGGACCTTAGAAAATATATATGTCTAGAAAGAGTATCCCCATACTACATGACTTTTAAAAAGTGGCCAACTTTGCTACATCTTATCCTCGCGTTACGTCATTCTGCTTGTCATAGTGACGTTTATACCAGTTACCAGTTCTTGAAAAAAATCCAAGAAAATGGGGAAAAATATATTACGGTGTCGATATCTTTTTAAACTCCGAAAATAAAAGTGGAATCGGGATAATACATGATAATAAGAATAAGATTAATGGCGCCGATATAAATTAATACTTATTATTTTTACTTTGATGTCAACGAACAGTAATTATTTGCGTTGACGTTTCAAATCAAGTCAAATCAAGCAAATCAAGTCAATTTTTTTTTTTTTTTTTTACTGTTTATAGGCCTGTGTTTGACTGCAATCTCACCATGGTAAGTGATGATGCGGCCGAAGGTGGTAAGCACACAAAGCCTAGAAGGAACTGGCTCTCAAGTGCAACTATCGGAACACACCGAAAGGTGCTTGGCGACAGATTTTCAACTTGAGGGTGGTAGCCAGCCAGGCGGGTACTACAAAGTACCCTACCACCGTGCTATGGTTTCCTCACGATGTTTTCCTTCACCGAAAGCTCAAGCTCATTGTAGGATTCGAACCCGGGACCTTCATCTCGGTATCCGACATCACTACCACTGAGCTATCATCGCCATTAAGTCAAATCAAGTCACATCGAGTCAAATCGAGTCAAATCAAGTCAAATCGAGTCAAACCGAGTCCAATCGAGTCAAACAGGGTCAAACCGAGTCAAATCGAGTCAAACCAAGTCAAATCAAGCAAATCTAGTCAAATCCAGTCAAATCGAGTGAAATCGAGTCAAACCGAGTGAAATCGAGTCAATAAGTCAAATCGAGTCAAATCCAGTCAAATTGAGTCAACCCGAGTCAAATCGAGTTAATCCGAGTCAAACCAAGTCAAATCAAGCAAATCCAGTCAAACCGAGTGAAATCAAGTGAAATTGAGTCAAAACAAGCAAATCGAGTTAAATCAAGTCAAACATTTTTTTTGGCTAGGTCCAGAGATCTTCACTACGGCTTCTCCGAATGATATCTATCCATTGGCTTCTTAAAATTGGATCAATTGGTATTCTGTAAAAAAAGTCTTATTATTTAAGTCAGTTATTACAAAATTAAAAAAAGGTTATTCGACACGCGTGTATGTAATATTATTGGAATTGCAACATATTCACAATTTAAAATAGTATCCGCCATATTGAACTATTTAGTTATTGGTCCGATTGCTCTCAAAATTGATATTTGAGAGGCCCTTGGACCATATAACATAAATTTTTACACAAAATTGAAAAAAAATTGCCGCCATATTGAACTATTTAGTTACTGGTCCGATTGTTCTCAAAATTTATATTTATGAGACCCTTGGACCATATTACGTGAATCCATGCTAAAAATTAAAAAAGTGTCCGCCATATTGAACTATTTACTTACTGGTCCGATTGCTCTCAAAATTCATATTTGGGAGACTCTTGCACCATATAACATAAATCTTTGCTCAAAATTGAAAAAAAGTGTCCGCCATATTGAACTATTTAGTTACTGGTCCGATTGCTCTCTCAAATATGAATTTTGAAAGCAATCGGACCAATAACTAAATAGTTCAAAATGGCGGACACTTTTTTCAATTTTGAGCAAAGATTTATGTTATATGGTCCAAGAGTCTCCCAAATATCAATTTTGAGAGCAATCGGACCAATAACTAAATAGTTCAATATGGCGGACACTATTTTAAATTGTGAATATTTTGCAATTCCAATAATATTACATACACGCGTGTCGAATAACCTTATTTTTTCAATTTAGTAATATCCGACTTAAATAAAAATGTAATAAACAAAATGTGCATGGTACGCACATATACAAGTTTACATCGTACGCCTATGCAACGCGGCACTACGTAGTTCAAATGATTTTAAACAGATGGCTGTACAGTTTACTTGTATGAAGAAGTATTTTACAAAATGTTCCGGTGACCGCATCCATGGTTATATACATCACTGACTATGATGGAAAAACCGAAAACGACAAACACGTCAACTTAAAAAAAATAGGTCCGCCATCTTGAAATTCAAAATGATATTCGTAATTAGCTCGAGGAAAATCTTAAATTAATACCCATTTTGATTTTTTCATTACTGAAGCGACTACTTATCTTACATGACATAATCGTCATTAGTATTAAAAAAAAAACATTCGACTTTCCACTCAAAAATTCGACTTGTCCACCGTCGCTTTTGATTTATATCAGTATCTACATACTCGTATTTAACTATTGACTGATATTACCATGGGAGTTTTGAGTTCATAAACTGGCAGCACAGGCAACACATAAAAAATGGCGCTTACTCAAAATATTTATTTTCGAAACATTTCAATGGCTTATATTGCAGAAACTAATAGGAAATATTGTTACTTACCGATGATAGGTGAGTTTTTTCGTTGGTCTAGATCGACCCATGTAGTTTTTATACACTTTTATCACACAAAACGACATTTTGAAACAATACAATTTTGGTGAATTTGGTTGTGTCCCAGTGACGTCTCGACTGACACTGAAGACGGGAAAATGATTAAGCCCCTAACAGTTAGGGGCTTATTTTATCGACGCGTAAACAGCTTCGTAGCTCCGTCTGGATATATCATTAGTCAAAGCATTGGACTAATTTGACAGGACTAAATTTCTTACATCCTTTTCTTATGTTCTTTGTTAGAAAGAGACATAGTGACATTAAATGCATTAAAATTAGTTTAGTTGTGAACAACAGAATCAGGGCCATTGTACTAAAACATGACTATGGGTTGATTCTATTCTAATAACTAGCCAAAAAACGGCTATTCACAAAATATTCCACGGCTATGTTATCTGTCAACACGATAATTGGCTATTGGCTACTGGATGGCTTCTGGCTACTGGCTAGCTAGAAAGAATGACGAGTTTTGTTACCAGTCTAACTGTTGATAATTCGAACCAATTTGAACCTTAAGTGCACGTATTGACAGGTATTTTGACCATAGAGGTATCATAAGAAATCCTCCTCATTACGAGAAGTTTACGTCACATACAGCGGGTAGCTGCCTAGCCGCCACAGGTCACTAGCCGCCACTAGCGGGTAGCTGGCCGGCTAGCCAAAGCCATTCTAGCCGCCGCTAGCTGGTAGCTGGCCGGCTAGCCAAAGCCAATCTAGCCGAGTAGACGGTAGCTGTGTGTGCGTGCGCTTACTGCGAAACTGAGTAGTAGTCCAAGTCCCGAAAGTGTACAATTCGAGTGCCGTTATTATTATTTCGAATTTTCGAATTTAAAACGAATTCAAACCTATTATTTTAATATAAATTTAATTTCAATTAGTCTGTAATATAACTGGGATTAAATAAATCGTTTTAATCATCTGAAGCAGCGCGACATCTATGGTTTACTTGCCTACAACTAAAGACTAAGTATATGTACTGCGAAAGCTTTTAGTTCATATCCATATATAAAGTGACGTTATTGTTGATTTTCGATGTTTTTATTAGTAATACGTATGACCTATGAGAGAAAGTCGTTTCTTTTCAAAAGAGTATACAACAAAATATAAAATAAATATCGTTACATTCATTTATTATTATTATCATCTAGACTAATCTTGTTGCAGCGGCGAGGATCGAACTCGGATCGCAGTTGAACGTTATTCAATTAGCTAAGTCGCCGCCGCTCTAGCCAAATAGCCAAAATAGCTAACTAGCTAGCTGACTTTTACACCACATATAGCCGGCTAGCTAAGCTATTGAAATTTCGGCTAGTTACCCAACGCTAAATGGCATGAGTTCGGTGACACTTCATGACAATTGTTGCAACTGTTGCCGGTGGCCGATAGTCAAAAGTAGAGGTGTATAACTCAGCTCTGATCAGCTCAAATGAGTTTGAGCCGTTGAGCTAAAGCTAAAGCTAGGCTAGCTAAGACTAGTCAGCTATTTTGTCTATTTGGCTAGAGCGGCGGCGGGTTAGCTAGTTGAATGACGTTCAACTGCGATCCGAGTTCGATCCTCGCCGCTGCAACAAGCCTAGTCTAGATGATAATATAATAAATTAATGTAATGATATTTTTATTAATTTACTTCATATTTTATTGTATACTCTTTTGAAAAGAAACGACTTTCTCTCATAGGTCATACGTATTACTAATAAAAACATCGAAAATCTGCAATAACGTCATCTTTATATATGTATATCAATTAAAAGCTTTCACAGTACATAGACTCAGTCTTTAGTTGTAGGCAAGTAAACCATAGATGTCGCGCTGCTTCAGATGATTAAATCGATTTATTTAAACCCAATTTATATTACAGACTAATTGAAATTAAATTTAAATAAAAAAAAATAGGTTTGAATTCGTTTTTAATTCGAAATAATAATAACGACATGCACTCGAATTTTACTCTTTTGGGACTCGCACTACTACTCAGTTTCGCAGTAAGCGCACGCACACACAGCTACCGGCTACTCGGCTATATTGGCTTTGGCTAGCCGGCCAGCTACCGGCTAGTGGCGGCTAGAATGGCTTTGGCTAGCCGGCCAGCTACCGGCTAGTGGCGGCTAGAATGGCTTTGGCTAGCCGGCCAGCTACCCGCTAGTGGCGGCTAGTGACGGCTAGGCGGCTAGGCGGCTACCCGCTGTGTGTGACGTAAACTTCTCGTAATGAGGAGGATGTCTTATGATGACCTCTATGGTCAAAATACCTGTCAATACGTGCACTTAAGGTTCAAATTGGTTCGAATTATCAAGTTAGACAGGTAAGAAAACTCGTCATTCTTTCTAGCTAGCCAGTAGCCAGAAGCCATCCAGTAACCAATAGCCAATTATCGTGTTGACAGATAACATACCCGTGGCTATTTTGTGAATAGCCGCTTTTTGGCTAGTTATTAGAATAGCTACCCACCTCTAAATCTTCCTAGCTAGCCAGTAGCCAGTAGCCATCCAGTAGCCAATAGCCAATTATCGTGTTGACAGATAACATAGCCGTGGCTATTTTGTGAATAGCCGTGGCTATTTTGTGAATAGCCGTTTTTGGCTAGTTATTAGAATACCTGCCCACCTCTATAATAAACACAAACTAAGTAGAGATACTACGCATCAGACGGACATGTCCAGTACATTCATTTTTAACCTTAGAGCAATCCAGAACATGACAGTTTTTTTTTTTTAATTTTTTCGGTTCGTGTGTAGGATTTTTTATTGACCGAAGTATGGAGGCTAAAGAATCCGAATTCAACAGCCTACTAAATATTTAGTAGGTACCTAGCCATTCAAAACTTTTTTGTATTTGTTTGATATTTGGGACAGAGAAATAAAATAAATATTCATAGTAAAGCCCTTTATTCAATTTAGGCCCCAGATGACACTTATACATATACACTATATATTTTGGACAATCTGACTATATTCGCTATTTTTTCAATTATTAACAATAAAAAAACATATACCTAAGCGTTAATACAGACGAAAAAATAACATGAAAATAATAAAAAAATAACAATAACCTACAACATATAAACACACAATTATCTATATAATATAGGTATATATGTTACCGGAAATTTATACATGGCAAATATCTGTAAAAACATTAAAATGTATTTACTTAACAAGCTTTCCAGCCTTATTATAACAACTTAATAAGTAAATAAGGTTGACAGTAATGTGAAAATAATTGGACATAGTTTCAGCCAATGGTGAAAAATCTGTATATAAGTAAATTTTAAAACCACTGGTACAACACAGTTCGCATTCAGTACAAAAGGCGTCTTACATACTTAAACGACAGAACCAGCAGGCTACATTCGTGTTGATCTGAGAAGAACAAACATTGTTATAACATTATGCACTTTACAGAATAAAACTGTTTTACAAAAAACTTAAACCGACTTCAAAGTACACTAAAAAGTAATCAAATCCTAACCTGATGTCAATGGAAACAAATGGGAATGTGCTCTTCCAAACAAAAAAGAATTTTCCAAATCGGTTCATAAAGACAGTTATGAGGTAACAAACTTAAAAAAACAACCGAATTTCAAAGTCGGCTTAAAAAAATATACATTAAAATTATTAAATTTACCAGTGGCTTGTTCCAATTGTCTTGCGTGTGGCAAAGCAGACACAGAAGTGGATGTTTAAGGCATATGACAAAGATCTGTAAACACATTAAAATTTATCAACTTAACAAGCTATCCAGCCTTTTTATAACAAAATCAAAAAGTCATTTATTCAGTTTAGGCCCTGGTAAGGCACTTATGAACGTTACATACAGTTGAATTTACCACCGGTTCGGAATACACTAAAACTGAGACTGACTCCGGCAAGAAACAACTTAATAACAGGTGAAAATATAGCTAAGAAATAGCTTTCAATAAAAAATAATATTTAAAACAGTCCATTTGAGCTCTACATTGGCGCAGACAGATACATATGTTAAACGTATAGCACCCCATTGTTTGCATCGGGGGTTGAATTATAACCACTAAGGTAATTCAGCCGATGCAAATTATGTATCATCAGTTAATGTTTTGTTTATCATATAATTGTAAAACTTTATTTAAATATACACTGAAACAACATTTATAACTGTTAAAGTGTTCATTCTCTTAAAGAATAATAGTTCAAGTGGAAAAGAACAAATATTTACCAGAAAGTGGAATGTTATGCTTTAGGTACAGTGGATTGTACTTTTGGTGATGCACAGTATGTATGGTCGTAGTGCCTTTTACATGCATATTAGTGACCTGAAGGTTTCTGTTCTGAAAAAAATAGGAAAATTATTAATAGTTATAGCGACAGATAATCTTATACTAAGTATTATGCTTAATATATATAATTCAACAAGTTTAAGTTAGGTATTTGGGAATTAAGATGTTACAAACATACCTTTGTCATCATATGCTTTTGAGGCAATATCATCCTCAATTTCCTTTACCGAAAATAGAGTTGGATAGTAAGTCTTCTTAGTGCCAGATTTTGCTGGACAAACTTCTGTTTATTGAGTCAAGCCACTTGTTTCTTTGGTCTTCGTGAGATGTATACTTGTGAAGTTTGGTATCCTCTCTTTTAGAATCACAATTTGGAATACAATACTTAGAATACATTTCAAAAATTTAGGTTACTCACTATGCACTCACTATTAAAATAAAAAAGAATCTAAAAACGTCCTGTCGTAAGTAAGCACTAATGTTTAAATGTCCTTGCGTAAATTAACAGTAGATTTATAACGTCCTCTTTCGTGGATAACTTGCAGTATTTCAGTATTTGATAACACTAATCAAGACTGAATTATTGATTGATTACAATGAATGATCAGCCATGACAGCTATCATCAATGACGTAATCGACACAAAATGGCCGCTCTTGCAAGGCGAAGGAGGGGGCAGAACAAGGGAGAGTGGGACGCGTAACCGTCACGTAATAGATTGCTCCCACAGACTACATATGTTTTCTATGGTTCAATATTTTAGTTCAATCATTACTAGCCGTGATAATAAACAACAATCTGTCTGTCAGTCAACACGACACATTTTTATTAAAATAAATATTAATAATTAACTGCTGCGGCTATGAGAATAATGTAAATTCAAGGACAAAATTATTCAATTTCAGTTATATTGTTAAACCCAATACACATTTGGAAAAATGTGGACAACTAAAACATTCTTGACCAAAACAAAACGGGGCAATATATTAAAAGTAAGGTTATGTTATGTTCGTGAACAGAACAATTTTGATTTATTTCCATGTGTGATAAATAGTCAAACAAATTTAAACATTAAAGAATTATTTACAGATCGTTCGAGAGCACTACTTGCGTGATGATTTGCTGTGCGGATCGGCGGCTTGTAACACCTGCCCACATAAAGATGTCGAATTTGTATTGGAAGCGGAACCGAAGACAATTTGTGCTCTATATGATTACCCTCATTACTTAGTACTTGATACGAACGTTATTCTCCATCAAATCGATGTGTTGGAAGAAGACGCTCTAACAAACGTCATCATACTGCAAACAGTGTTGGAAGAAGTCAAACACCAAAACACTGCAGTATTTCAAAGACTTCTTGAAGTTATTGGCAATAAGAAAAGGAATTTCTACTCTTTTGTCAATGAACACCACAAGTAAGATTAGGCTACTCTGACCAGTCATAATTTTGTCATTTATTACAATGAAAATGCTTGATTAATGAATTATTCCGAATTGTCGTATATAGTCAGCAAGATTTAATCAGATCATAAATGTTATATCATCTAAAAGTGGGCAAGATCTAATAGGCCCGTTTGGAGGGTGTCTCTTGTTGTCTATGCTTGTCTCTTTTTGTTTCATTGATTTATATCAAGCCATTACTTAGCATAACCGTCAAAAACTACAAAACGACAAAAAAATATTATTATATGTTAAATTTCAACTATTAAGTTGAAATTTTTAAAATACTTAAATATTTAAAAAAAAACCTCAAATCAGGATTATTAATTCTTGCTGACTATATCTTCCACTCCGGTTTTGCCCATGTTCCGGGCATATAAGTGGCTGATTTTCATAATGATGATCCTAAAATCCAATGATGAGAATTTCCTAGCAATTACATTATTAACTTATTTAATTCTTATCAAATCCTCTTTTAGAGACACATACATTGAACGGAACCCTGGAGAGAAACAAAATGATAGGAATGACAGAGCAATACGTAGGGCATCAGCATGGTACGAGACACACTTGAGCATTAACGGTGTTGCTGGGAAGTTTCCACGGATTATCCTACTCACTGATGATGAGAACAACAGAAAAATTGCTCAAGCAGAAGGAATCGTCTGTTGTTCAGGTAAGACAACTGTGGTAATGTTTTTATTATAATATTGAATTTCTATGGCTAATGAAATGATTATGCACTCGCAGTATATACATACTATATTTTGTTATTTGCTTTATTTTAGGCTTAACTTGACTTAGATATTAACTTAAAACACTGATGTAAGCCAATACAGCTTATCTAGTACAGTAGAATCTGTTTATTATGACATCAAAAGGAATTGACAAACACGTCATAATAAGCAGATGTCATAAAAAGCGTTTTGTGAAAAAAAAAACCTTTTTTATTAAATACATATGTACTTAAGTATTTTATGTACTTATACATACATATTAAATCTAAATCAAAATAAAAATTGCACGTAATCCAGTACATACATATTTTTTAATGTAGGTAATCTGTAATTTTTGTCTGATTTTCTTTTTTCATTTTATTGTAAAAACAGTCTCTAATACATACTATTGTGTATAGAAGTCATCGCCATGGTCAAATTATCATTTCCAATATTGCTATGAACAAATCGAGATAATAATTCTGCAGCTTTTAATGCCTCTTCTGCGGTGTAAAGAATCATGTTGGTCATTATAACCGGACATAATTTATTAAAAATGGGTCATAATAAGCGACATGTCACTGTAAGGGAAGTAGGGAAGTCATTTTATCCGACTTTTTTATAAAGAATTTTATATGAAAACCAAACTTCGTAGTGTAATTACGTCATAATAAACGGTTGGTCAATATAGGCGGAGTCATAATAAACGGATTCTACTGTATTTTTATTTTTTATACACAATATTTTATTTTTACACTCATGTCATGTGGCTATTCAATTATTAGGTAAGGAAATAGCTTTTTTTTTCCAGTGAAAGATTACATAGAAAATGTCACTGGATTTTTGGGTCTATCTGACAAGCTTTCAAAGAACGTAATACCAGAGAGCTGCTCCAGAGATGCCCTATATCCTGCACATTTAACACCTGCTCAAATACACATGGGGGTCAGAAATGGGAAATTACACCAAGGAACCTTCCATGCGTCTCGTGATAACTTCCTGGAGGGCACAGTCTCTATTAATGGCTTTGAAAAACCGGTATAGTACTTAAAGGATCAATCATTCATTCTAGTAGTCCTATTTCTTATTATTTTCTTTATATCGTATTTTCTTACTTTATTCCTATTTGAACAAGATAGGGTTAAATATCGATACCTTTTCACTTACCTTTCCAACTTTTCTTTAACAGATTCTACTACAAGGCCATATTGGCATAAACAGAGCGGTAGATGGTGATGCTGTCGCCATCGAGATCTTCCCAGAGGAAGAATGGAGAAGGCCTAGTGATATTGTTCTTGAAGACAAAGCTGAAGATCCCGGCGACCTTCTGGAAGAAGAGGCAGTACTTCTCAATGCAGTAAAAACAGTAACTAATAATGATGAAGTCACGCCTACTGGGAAAGTTGTTGGAATTATAAGGAGAAAATGGCGGCAGTATTGTGGTATCCTGCTGCCGAGTAAGCTTCCAGGTAAATACTTTTGATTAAAATTCATATTTAATTTTTTTGCATGGAATACTAATTATCTTCCAAAAATAAAAGTAGCTTTGTTACTCCTTATAGCATCAGCTATGGACCGGAACGGACAGACAAAAATGTTTAAAAACTCAATCCGAATTTATTTAAAAAAAGTTGATCTCACATAAAAGCTTGGTGCAATGCAATACTTTTTAAAATTGGAATGTCATATATAAAAGAATATTAAAATCAAAAACACTAAGAAGTATTGATATCAACTTCAATGCAAATCACCCCTAAATAACTTTCTACCCCTTTTTAACACCG
Organism: Polyploca ridens; assembly: GCA_951394255.1. Classification (NCBI taxonomy): domain Eukaryota; kingdom Metazoa; phylum Arthropoda; class Insecta; order Lepidoptera; family Drepanidae; genus Polyploca; species Polyploca ridens. The sequence continues at coordinate 11,712,186 of OX596253.1, forward strand.
TTAGGCGATGAGTTTCAATGAAATACGAAATACATCTTCCATCAATTCTGTTAAGGAATGTTTATACAAAATTTGAAGTAGGGACCAAGGAATCACATCCCATACAAAATTTGCCCCTCATTTCATTTCAGAATTTCGATAAATCCTTTCTTATCGAATGCCTACGTCATACAAAGAACACACCCTCCAATTTTCAGGTCTCTACGATCAGCGGTTTAGGCTGTGCATTGATTGTCATTCAGTCATTCAGGACAAAACATTTTATATGTATAGATTACGTGGTTTAATTTATTGTTGCAAAATTTAAAGTTTGTAGAGTTTGAACTGAATGTAATGTATGTGTGTATGTGTAGGTGCAACCCGGCACCTGTTCACTCCGGCCGAGAAGCGCATCCCGCGCGTGCGAATCGAGACGCGGCAGAGCGCGGCGCTGGCGGCGCAGCGCATCCTGGTCGCGCTCGACTCCTGGCCCAGGAACTCGCGCTACCCGCAAGGACACTTTGTACGAGCGCTCGGACCTATAGGTAACTACTTACATTACTGCCATGCTGCTACTAGCGACCTCTTAGGTGCCATCCATAAATTACGTCACATAAATTTCATGGACTTTTGACCCGTCCTTGTCACAGTCACAGGTGGTCACATTTGTGAGACTCCTGCTCCCTTGTGTGATGGCACATTTTTTTGGCTAAAAGTACCGTCTTACTCCTTATACAATATTATTAGCCACGGCAAACGACAATACGTCGTCAAGATAACTGGTCTTTGGCTTTTTGACCGAGAGCTTATTGCATCTGCATTTTTTTGTATTCAAATGTAAACCTTAATTGACAGGTGATAAGGACGCTGAAAACGAGGTGATTTTGTTGGAACATGATGTTCCACACGCTCGGTTCAGTGAAGCGGTGCTCGCTTGTCTGCCGCCCGATGACTGGACTATTCCTAAAGAGGTACTTTTATTTAATGGACCCAAACACGTTAGAGTGTATTTGAAATCTCTTCAAATTTAAGCTGAATATTTAACATAACCTGAAAAACCTTGTTTACAATTTCATAGGGAAATATACGACGTTTCCATCGTTGCACTCAGTCAGCTTACACATAGCTTGTAGTGAACAAGTGCCCTAGTTTACACAACATAAAGTTATTTGGCTGCGGTATTCTGTAAGGTGGAAATACTTCCTCAGTTGAGCTGCTCTTTGAGCGAATAAACGCTACGCTCTACCCCTCAGAAAATAAGTACTTAAATAAGCTATTCAAATTCAAAAAGCTTTTATTGAATTAAGGCCCTGATAAGGCACTTATGAACGTTAACAAATGGCTCTACACCGGTTCCAAATTCAACTTGAACTGAGAAGACTTTTAAATATGTACTTAGAAGTATTAGAATTACAAAATATTATATATATGTTTAATAATAGCCTGCAAAGCGAACAATTCATTCAAATGCATTCTTGTCATCTACAAAATCAGAAACTTTATAGTACCCTTTCGTCCATAACTTCTGTTTTACTATCTTTTTTAAATCTATGTATAGGTAGCTCTTGGATTTCTTTGGGTACTTTATTATAGAAGCGTATACATTGCCCCTTGAAAGAGTTAAGGACTTTGCTGAGCCGAGTTAAAGGTACAGCAAGTTTGTGCTTATTTCTAGTGTTCAAACTATGAGTGTCGCTATTCCTAGGAAAGTTATTTAAGTTTTTCTTCACATGAATAAGATTTTCATACATGTACTGTGACGACACTGTCATTATATTAATAAGATTTAAACTTGTCTCTCAAAGATACCTTCAAGAAGGGTGTGAAAGAAACCTCTTCTTCAGGGTCGGCAACGCGCGCGTGATACTCCTGGTGTTGCAAGCGTCCATAGGCTACGGTAACCGCTTACCATCAGGCGGGCCGCATGGTTGTTTGCCAACTTAGTGGTATAAAACAAACATTTTTTTTACAGGAAATACAAAAACGCGTTGACCTCCGGTCGATATGCATATGCTCTGTGGACCCGCCCGGCTGTACCGATATCGATGACGCTCTACACGCGAGGCCTCTCCCAGACATGACGAGCGACGGCCTCAAGAAGTACGAAGTTGGTGTTCACATCGCTGACGTCACGTACTTTGTGAGGCCGAACACTCCCTTAGACAAGGAGGCCGGTTCGAGGTCCACCACTGTTTATTTGGTTGATAGAAGAATTGATATGGTACCAGGTATACATATTGTCTTTTGAGCGCAGGTTTATGTGCTCCTTATTATTTTAATATAGAGTAAATAAACCTATTTTGATAATGGTGCTAATTGTGTAATTTAATTTTAATTTATCTCTTTCTAACAAAGCATATAGGAAAAGGATAAAAGAAGTTTAGTCCTGTGAATAAGTCCAATTGCTTAGTTTTCACATTAATTTAGTCGCCATTAAATTTGTTCGATTTAGTATTTCACATAAAACTCATCAGTCTGATATCTATTGAAGCACTTGCAATTTTACGTCATATGTCAATAGCAGAAGGTTTAAAATTGACTGTATGTTCGAATGACATTATTTTATCTTTCAGAGTTGCTCAGTTCCAATCTATGTTCGCTGCGCGGTGGTGAAGAGAGATTGGCGTTCTCTTGTGTTTGGGAGATCGACGAGAATGCTAATGTTCTGTCTACCAAGTTTCACAAGAGTGTCATTAAAGTGAGTATAAGCTAACGTTACAGAGAAATAAAAGGGAATACCTATTTTATTGACTTGTTTTCTCACAAATGTATTGATACATAGGTGTATGTAATTTATGATTATTTACTTACCACACAACTGTATATTATAAGTATGATATCACAATTTAGCCGAGTAATGTATGAGTGTAAATGCATATTCATAATTTATTGAGAACATACATGCCAACTGTAATTTTTAATATGTTGTTCTGGGCCAGTAGACAAGATCGTTAGTAAACGATCAACCTTTGTATGGGATTGACATGAGAGAACGACAACCATCGTGTCTAGGGGGGGCTATACATTAATAACAAACATGATTTTAATTTTCAATTAAGTAATCGCCTACATTGTCTTCGACGACAAACAATATTCAACGAGTCCCAAAATTCAATTATAAGCGGGCACCAGAGGCTAAAAGTGCTCATGACTTCCAGTGGCGGTACTTCTAAATAAGCCTAAAAGCCGGGCTTGCCTTGCTAAAATAATTCTCGATCAAGAATATCAACTATCGAACTATTTAAATGTTCGCTCTCATTATTTTTTAAACAACTTGTAAATTAGGCAAATTGTAGGTAGGAATTTGTATTAAATTATACAGGGTGTAAGGGACATCGCCGCACAAACGGATACCATGGGTCCAGGACATGATTCTGGACCCCCCCATGTTGGAATTTTTCGTCGGTTTTTCCAAATTTTTAAAAAAAAAAAAATGAGTTTTTTTTACTTTAGACTGTTCATAATCGTTATTCTTACCTAACCCAAAGAGATTTAAAATAAATAAGTTATTAATTCATTACTTTCACTAAAAGTAGCAATGTAAATAAAACTAGAAACGGTGTCTTATGGCGATATTCGCCTGCAGTCAGCGACATACTACGTAGGCACAACGTTATCGCGCGTTTAAATCGCGGTGTTCACGATACATTGCGCGCTCGAAAATGACAATTTCTATAACCGATCATTAGCGAGGTGAATGCCTTTCACAATTTGATTAGTGGCATTAGGTGTAGCCTTTTCGCGAAGTTTGCGTTACCATGCGAAATACACCCTGTATAGCTTATCGTTAAATTTTGGGACACATTGTATATTGTTATTTACTGATTAAATAAACAGTGTGTTGTATGTACAGTCAGCAGCAGCGATGACATACGAGCAAGCGCAGCTGACGATAGACGACGGGTCCCGACACGACGAGGTGGCTACTTCGCTTCGGACACTCAACGCTCTCGCCAAGAAACTGAAGCGGAAACGACTCGACAACGGGGCCTTGTTACTCGCCTCGCCCGAGATACGATTCCAGGTTTCTACATACGATATTTGAGCTTGAATCACTACAAAATATTTACAAATTCAAAAGGGTTTATAGCCCGAAATGACCGACTTTTGCAACACTGTGCGTTGATATGTCAAAGTGTGCTTGAACATTTCGCTAATTGCTGCTCCTAAATAAGATACTTAAAGACAAAGCCATTTATAAGTTTAGCCCTAATGGCTTATGGAAACTATAGACAATAATGGAGGCGCCATTGTCGTTTGTTATGGCAACTCGAATGAGAGCGCTTCTGTAGTTTTGATACTTTGTTATTAACTTCTTTCAAAATAAACTAATATTTCTTAATCTTAACTGATATCCCATTCTACTAATATGTATATACAAATTAAACTATTGGTTGGTATGTCTTTTTTTACATTGTCACATTATATTTTGTAACATATCTCAAAGTTTGTTTTTGCAAATTGTTATCGCTAGGTTTATTGCCGGCTCTCCTCAGCAAAAGCAACCTACCGAACCGTGCATTAGAGTCAGACTATTCATAAGCGCCTGTAAAGCCCTTTTTGAATGTATAAAATTACCAACCATAGCGCAAGTATCAAAACTTTTTGAGAATACAATGTTGTCAGCATACAAAAAAACGTGTTCCGGTTCTAAACTTTTTTGCCAAGCTGTAGATTTGGTTTCAGTACAGCAGAATTGGAAGTCACTCAGCTACGTTGATTCTTGTCTTGACGTTATCCTACAGACTTTCGATATACTCCGAAAAAAATATATGATTCATATATGTTTATATTAACCCCATTACAATGTTTAGGTTGATTCAGAAACACACGACCCAATAGAAGTGCAAGCTAAAAAGATAGTGGACACAAACTCCATGGTGGAGGAGTTCATGTTGCTAGCCAACGTGAGTGTGGCGGAAAAACTCGCCGCCGAGTTCCCGCAATGTGCGCTCTTGCGGAGACATCCCGCGCCGCCGCCCGCCAACTTTGAGACCTTCTTGAAGGCTGCCAAACAACAGGTGAAATACTAGTTTAAGACCTTACGGTAGTTTTTCAGAAGGAATTGTATTCTCCGACTATAAAGTTACGAGTCACCTGAGCTTCTAATTTTTAGAGTTTCGTATCCAAAGAATGTGAACGGGACCCTATTACTAAGCCCCCGCTGTCCGTCCATCCGTCTGTTCGTCTCTCTGACAGTAGGCTTATATCTCATGAACCGTGTCTGTGTCTGGGTGTAATTATGTATATTATTTACAAACAAAGTAGTACATGTATTATATCAGTTATCTGGTTTCCGTAGTACAAGCTCTGCTTAGTTTGGGATCAGATGACCGTGTGTGAGGAATGTCCCAGGATATTATATTTGTTTATTTATTCTGTGAAAATTATTTGTAGTATTAGCGGCAAAACATATTTTAAATAAAATTAAAAATGATAGGGGGCCGCCATACAAGAAACCTTTCATGTGTGAGTCCGACTCGAACTTGGCCGTTTTTCATGGGATTTTTGCAGCTGGATGCAAGCGGCACAAAACCGTTTGATGTGGAAGTTAATGGGGGAGGCCTATGTTCAGCAGCGGACATCCTTCAGCTGATGTGATGATGATGACTTGCAGCTGTCAGAATCGAATTCTTTCGGCGGCCGCGCTATAGTTTCAACATAAATTGTAATTAATAACCGTTTATTTTAATTCTAGGGCTTCGAAATAGATGTATCAACGAACAAATCTTTCTCCAAATCCCTGGACGAAGCAATTATACCGGGGCGTCCGTTCTTCAACACTTTGTTACGTATAATGGCGACTCGGTGTATGCAGCAAGCGGTGTACTTCTCAAGCGGAACTTGTGCCCACCAAGAGTTTTACCATTACGGCCTCGCTTGTCCTATTTACACACATTTTACTTCGCCTATTAGGAGGTAAGATTACTATTATATTGTTTTTATGAAAAAATCTGGTCTTTGTCTTAGTTCGTGAATATTTGAATTGCTGTTGTGTTGTGTAGCATTCATATTGGAGTTCCGATAATAACCAATGTTATAGTTATATGTGACCATTATAAAATGCAAAAAAAACTACTTCATTTGCATGTTATGAATCTCAAAAGTATATATAACAATTTTGAACTTTTCATCATGAATTCTTCGTCATCCATTGTTTTGTAACAATTAAATAAATACATAAAATATCATATTGTATAGTAAGAAATATGATTTGTGATAATAAAAAAAAACGTTTTGGGGTGTAATAAAATTAAAAATTATTATGCCAATATTACGACATCACGAAAATGAGTACTCAAAGATAAAACATAATTATGAAAAGGCTGTATATTTAATGACCCTTGTCAATCCTTTTAAGGGTTAAATAAGTACAAAGTACTATAAGGGACTTGTCCCACTGCTGACGAGTAAGCGATTGGCTATCTACAATTTTCTCGTTCAAGAAACGTACAGCTGCCGTATAATTCCGTGTGATGATCTGTGTCCCGAGTGCAAAGAATTAACGTTAATAAACGCATACTATCGCGTTTGAGTTAACTATTCGTATGGGAGAAATTAATACCATGAGTATTCCGCAGACTGGTTTATGTAGTCATGCTTGAATGCAAGACGAAGCTTGTAGACGGGGTGTAAGGCAACAAAGGCGTTCGTTTCGAGCCAGAGAAGTGAAATGATGTATATATGTATAGATACGCGGACGTGATAGTGCACCGGCTGTTAGCGGCGTGCACGGGCAGTGACGTGACTCACGCGACGCTCCTGGACACGCGGCAGGCCGGCGCGCTCTGCGACAACCTCAACTACCGCCACCGGCAGGCGCAGTACGCGGGCCGAGCCTCTGTCGCACTCAATACACATGTATGTATATACTGCGTAGGAACTTGGACGTTGTTTAACTTGATGCTCACGGCTACCTTCTATCACCTACCATACTACCATAGACGGGGATTCTATCCTCACACATTTGTCACACAACCAAAATAGTCTCGTAATGTGCGGTCTCAAAGGAGCTTCCTGTCACGGACGCTCAGGCTATGGATTGAGTTCCTCGCCATGGTTTTCTCAATGAAGTACAGCATGGGGTTCTTCAAGAAGGATGTGAAGAGATTTTGGCTGGGTTGGCAACGCGTGAGTGATGCCCCTGTGTTGCAAGCGTCCACAGGCTACGGTAACCGCTTACCATCAGGCAGGCCGTATGCTTGGTTGCTACACTGGTAGTATAAAAAAAAAGTTTCATGTCCCGAGTAAAGTTTAGATCCTAATAAGGCACTTATGAACGTTACAATTGATTCTACCACCCGGTTCGTAATACACTTGAAATTAGAAGATTTCCTCATTCCTTCGTTGCGTGTTTATACAATAATACATGAACCATTATCAATAATATTTTCGATAGCTCGTTTGGAGATTTATACCAGAGTAGAAAATAATATGAAAGAAAATTGTAACTTTCCCACTTGAGCTATCAAAATACTTACGCACTCGCTTACATGTGCTTACGCATACAGCGTTGTCTCTTTGTTTTTACAAGCTTTTATTTACATTCACCTGTCCCGTTGTCTTTAATGGAATTTGCAAGTTAAATTTGACCCACTCTCCGGTTTCCTATTGAGCTGAAATTTTGCACGAATATGCAAATCGCGTGACAATGCAATATTATGATGACGTGGAGCTGATCTGATAATGGTGCTGGAAGGTGGCCATAGGAACTCTGTAATAAAACCACATAACTCGTTTGATTCGTCTTGATGAGTACAGTAGTACCCAAATGATTTGGCTTACCGATGTACGTGCGAAGAAGATACATTTTCAAAGCGCGGAAACCGCTATTGGTCGGCAGCTGCCGCCATGTTAGCGCGCGAGTGAGACGGAAATAACAGCTGCAGTGTATTATGAACCTTATAGTAGTGATCTGAGGTTGATTGTAAGTTTTAAGCATTCTTTCGTTAATCTTCGGGGCCACTTTCTTTTCTGTGCGAACGAAGATTCACGACGCGCCTTATCAGTTGGGTACTACTGTAATATAAAAAGCTTGTTTTAAATATGATTTTTTTAACAAAAACTTGTTTGCAGTCCCACATTAGTTTATATGTAAACGGAAACAAACTTAGAACAAACAAATATAAGTCTTATCACTTGACCCATAAAGTCTATCATGTTACTTTTTCCTTAAAGATACTGTTCAAGAACCGAGTGGAGATAGAATCAGCGGTGGTGCTGGCCGTGAAGCGGAACGCGCTTCAAGTGCTCATACCGAAGTACGGTCTGGAAGGACCACTCTATTTGCCTTCTGACAAGTTCACTTATAATGAAGAGGTACGTGATTTTTGTTGTCTTATTTAGAGAGAGAAAACGAAGCCCTCTGCCGTCTATGTGTCGGGTCTGAGGATCGCAAAAAGAATGAGTTTTAGACCCGAAATTCAGATATTTCATGTTAAACGTTGACCTAAAACTGAATTTTGAATATGAAATTCAATGATCAATTTTTATTACGCGATCTAACTCCGTTAACTTAATAGTAAATACTGAAAACGTCGATTCTAAATGTAGTTTTAGCCATATGTACGAAATCCTAATATACCTAGGCTAGACTCGCACTTGGCCGGTGTTAATGAACTATAGAGGTGTGTTTGGGTACAATTAAACCTATGATTGAATCATAAAGTACCGAGATATTCGCGATTTCGCAAAGCCAAATATTAGAAATAATTACAGTAGATAGACATTGATGTAAATATTACAGAAAAAATACAATTATGTTCCTAACTACCACAGCTTTTTAGAAATCATTTCTCATCTCATTTTCTTCACAAACAAATTTAGTTATAAGGTCCGGTATTTTTCTACAGCTATGTTCCAAACCAAGAAAGGACATTGACCAGGTTTGGGCCCACTATTGTGTCATCGAGTGTCTCAATCAAATATGATTCAAAAATCAAGTCTTATATTATTATGTTCACTCACAAAATATTGATATTTTTCTAACCCGAGGATTAAAAACAGAATTAATAATATATTCGCTTGAATTCCTTTACACGTCCGCACCACAGATATCTGAAACCGTACGCAATACGGGTCACTTTTATTAATATCGAATGTTGCCAGGTGTTAAATTAGGTTTATCGTAGTAAAAACGAGCTACATAAATAGTCTTTTTCTGTTGAATAACGCTAGTAATGATGAAATGAGATTACGAGAGTGATATTAGATATATTCGTCGGTTAATGCAGCAGAAATGCCAAATACCTACACATTTTATTTTTATTGACATTAAATAATAATTGTGTTTGATGACAATGATTATTTTCCCAACAGTATGTTATGATTAAAATAATAGTAACAAGTAACATAAAATAATTTCTTAAAAGTATTAATTTATTTTATGAAAAATAAAATCTTCTTAGTTTTATGTTTGGCAACCAAATCCTTTTTACGGGGACTTATTTTTGCCAGTGTCGAGTTATATTATAAATAGGTAAGTTTGGCAACTAAATCTTTTTTATGAGGACTTATTTTTGCCAGTGTCGAATTATATTATAAATAGGTAAGTTTGACAACCAAATCTTTTTATGAGGACTTATTTTTGCCAGTGTCGAGTTATATTTTTAATAGGTAAGTTTGGCAACGAAATCTTATTTATGAGGACTTATTTTTGCTAGTGTCAGGTTATATTCTAGTTCTAGTTACAAAATAAAACATTTTCATATAGTCCGCACTATCAGTCACCGTCTATAACAGACATATTTTAGTAAAATAGTTGTCATTGTACTAATACTTCCCACGGACCTTTTGAGACAACTTGAAAACTCACAATATGCATAATTCGTTTCACTTCACTAGTGCACAAAGATTTATCTATATTGGAGAAAACTCCACTGATAATATGCAATAAACCTCAAAATACAGGAATTTATGGAATTAAAACGAAAACGCTACGTGACTTTGCAAGTTCCCGCCAAAAAGTCTAGCATACCTATGTTTAATCTTTCGCAAAACATTAAAATAAACACAAATGGATTTTTTTAGAGGCATTACTGACTTACTACTTCTAAACCATTGAAATACTAAAACAAAGTATGTAAATAACCATTTTTTTTGCATTTAATAACCTTAAATTCTGCATCAGAAAAAAGAAAAATACTCGTAAACCCGGGTCAGAAAATTAAAACTGTTTACTGATTATGAAAATATAGTATTTTATCTACAAAATAAAAAATAAATCATTGTGACACAAAAAAAATCGAAGTGGGCCCAACTCCCCTTAGAAAACGGTCATTCTCCTTATACGTCTAAAGGTTTGAACTTTTGGCCGGTTCTTGTTTTAATTTTATCACTACTCAATTTAATAACAGGAGCACATTCAAGTATGCGGTGACGTCATACTACGGACTTTCGACGAGCTAACCGTCCGTCTCAGCCTGGACAGTACCAACCTACAACATAGGAAACTGGTATTCCAACTGGTCCAGCCAAAAGTACCTGGTTTCAGCTATATACCAGAAGATCAAATGGAAGTTGAAGAAAAAGCGGAAAATGTCAAGCCCAAAGTTGACGACAAAAAAAGAAAAGAAACGATAGACGGTAAGGGTAGCAAAAAGAAATCTAAGAAAAAGTAGTTTATTTCATTTATGAATAAATATTTTTATAAAGTTTAAGTTTTGTTTAATTTACACTTAGTTTATTTTAACTAACTTCCTTTGGACAATATTAATCTAGTACAGACAGACATACGTAGGTAGGATAAAAAAATATGTAATCAGTAGCTTTTACTTTTATACAATTTTCAGTCATCATCACAGTCTTTGTTATCATAATTTTAAAGTTAAGAATGGCATTAGCTGCCTTAAAAATAATTAGTTCCGACATTTCAATCACTAGTTTTACACGTCCTTATTTTCATCTAATATGTAATCCCGGGAATAATTCGAATCCCGCGGGAACTATCCGAGATCCGCGTTACCGACTTAAAACTATATGTTCACTATTGTTGCGTTATGCGCCTACGCATCGGTGGCGGACTGGCTGCTGTCGCTTCTGGAGGTTTTAATGTACTCATCGATTCTTCGGTTACGTCAGATGTAGTATCTTCTTGGTCACCGGTCTCAGTTGTGATAGTTCGTGGCGTAGAGGGTAGTTGCGCTTGGGCAGAGATCCTGGCGATCTGTTGGTCTATTTTATTGACTAAATGGTCTATGGCCGCCGGCCAGCGAGCCGCGGGGATGTTGTGCGCGGGGGACAGCCGTGCGTCCGTCATCACTGCCAGCCGGATTGTGTCTGCATACTGGATTACTGTGAGGGACATACCTGGAAATTAAACAGTATATTGACAATATGCTACAAGTATTTTATTTTCGCTTTGTATCGATCGTAGCCATCGAGGAAATATCCCGTTAGCGTAGTATACCGAAAAATCCAATTCCGCAACTAGTCAGTGCTTTTGCACTTATTTTAATCAGTAAAAACTATCACTGCATCTAAATATTAGTGTGTCCTTGACATAGCCAATCGTAGCGCATGTGTCCTTGACTTAGCCGATCAGACAGATCGATGGTGGGGAATTGGCAATATATAGGTTTCAACAAATCTTCTATGCTAATCTTATCTTGCGTTGTTAGTTCGCTATTAAGATTCGTAAAACATATTCGTATACGTTTTAAAGACGTAGATAGACACACTTTACACTTTTATTAATTGTATGTGTTTGGAATGATGCCATGCAATGACTTAATAATATTAGATTACTCAACCCAGTTTCTGAATTATTAGTGACCAAACATTATGTACAGGTAAAGTTTAAATTAGTTCATGACCAATTAGGTACCTACTAATCATTAAACTGATTCACGGACATTAATACCTCAACATTGTATTTGAGATAAACATACAAAATAGTATAGAATTGAGTGACTTACTAATATTTGCTTGCGGCGGCCTCCAATACACAACGCAATCGACAGTTTGTCCCCACATTGTGGTCCGTTTTCTTGCGTCAGTAGGGGCGTTGATTTCGGCGTATGATACTGCATATCGTCTCGAAAGAACATTTAATGTCAGTCGGGCAAAAGGTGAAGGGACTGCTCTTGTTAGGGCTCCGCAGCGGGCCTGGGCTGCCCATGCTCCGGCTAAGGCGCCCTGTCTTCTGCATGCCTCCTCCACTACTGCGGCGATACGGCGTGGTGTTGCACCCACGGGGAGCGATAGGCAAATCATGCCTGAAAAATATAAGGAGTCCATTAAATAATAACTAGTCAAGATCACATGTCAATGCTTACTGCAAGAAAAAATTGCTTCCGCTATAATTATAATGAAAATAAATATATATAGCTAAACCATGATTCTCTAATGATTTGCTAATATGACACATTTACTGACTGCTTAAAATTATTATCTTTATTAGGTTTAAAACACATTTCTACTTTTATGATTGTTGCTTTCTTTCGCTGCTTCAAGTCAAACTCATATTGAACAATTACCTCCTGTCTGTGATTTCTTAAGCTCCTTCCCCTGTCCTTCAGCAAAAGTAAACAGGAAATCTTCAGTAGCAGCCCGTGCAGTCGTTAGTACTGCTTCTGGCGGCTGAGCATTTGACTGTTCGAAGAAGGCTCGCAGTGCTTCAGTGGCGGCAAACAATGCAATGTCGCTAGAGGAGACGCCAAGAGCTCGTGCTGCGCGCTCTACCCCTGCACGTGGTACGGGCCGAGACCAAGATGCAACCTGGAAACAAGATGAATTGTATGTGTTAGCGGAGCGGAGGATGTAAGTATCAACATTTTTAAACGGTTATCTATAGTCAGGCATTGAGTAATTTGGCATGCTCTTCTGGATAACTTTTCCAAAATAGGTATTTCTTCTCTAAGGATTTACTTCCTGCTTTAGCTTTATCTACTGAGTACTGATCATATTTAGAATATTAGTTTTGACCCTTATATACACGTACCTTTCTCCCACATAGAGACACTGACTGCAATAAATGCCGATGGCCATCATCAGCTGCGACCCCGTCGATCCACAACTGCGCAGGAGCTCTATATATCTCCAACATTCCACGCCCAGCTTCTATAGTCGCTTGCACACATAATTGAGCCAAATCTGCATATTGCCACGTCAAAGTATTTGACTGCTTCACATGTCCTGTATTCTTTAGCTCACTTAGTGCTATCAATTCGTCGCGAATTCGCAGGGGCAGTTTAATTATGGTACGGGTCGAGGTGACGGCTGCTTCGAACACTCGTCTCGGCCATTTCCGAGGGTTTATCGTTATTAATGGTGATATAATTATCTGTAAATAAATCATTTCAAATAGTAAGTACAAACAAAATAGTTTTATGAAAATGTTTGTCTAGGTGCCAAACATTGGGTTTTCAATATTACCTTTGGTACAGTTAAATTTCTTCTCTTACATTCATATTGTACAGCTGCCAAAAGGGTCGTTGCAGTGATAGGTGCGTCTGACCTGCCATTTGATCTTCTTTTAGTCAGTTCTCTCAATGCACTAACGCCCGATATGAAAACTAGGCCTGCTACATGGAATGCACCGGGCAATGTCTTCAACGCCCGAGGACTCTCCACAGGATCATATTCAGAAACGAACTCGTTCCAAGCATTTGACATGTTCTCGTTTAATTTCCCCCATAATTCTGGTATAGCTGATGGAGCAGGAAACAGTTTTGTCAAAGGGCTCTGTTGTGTATAATCTGTATGCGTTGTGATTCTGTCTGAGGGATGTAGCTGTTCTACCAATAGTAGGTCGCCAATGTTGATTGATTTCTTCCCAGTGAGGAGTAAGTGATGTACACGTACTAAAATATAATACTTTGGCTCTGTAGAGCTGCACGGGATTATTATGTACTGCCAAGGAGGTCGATCACTTGGAAAATATTTTGAAACTATCTCGCTCACATAATCCTAAAAATAAAAGATTATACAATTTATATCAAATAATTTCGGATGAGCTTATCCATCCACCAGTTTCTTACTAACACAAACCTTGGAGATATTTCAGGGGTTTGTCCCAGATGTTTTCAATTGTCCCCTTTAAGAGATATAAGGAGTAGGTATATTAACCTGAATATTTGTTTCAGTGACTGGCCGACCGCGGTGCATAGCATTTGCTACAATGAAGTGATTTTCTGTTCGGAATTGCACATTCGCGTCCCACGCATAGTTTCCCCAGCAGGACACTAGTAACTGCCGTAATCTTGGAAACATGAGTTCTCCATTATTATCACGTTTGTCGATCACGTGCTGATTGAGCTGTTGTTTTATTTGTTCTGCGTCCATAGTTCCTGTAAATATTATATATTTATTGTAAATATCAGCTAAGATACGATAAACAATCCTTGAGTATAGACGTAGTTATTTCTATTTCCAATAATAGTTATTCAACTACATCGAACCTATAGCTCAACTATTTCCATTTAATTAGGTACAAGAAAATTCAAAAATTCAAAATTCAAAATCATTTATTCAAATAGACCTTCGCAGGCACTTATGAAAAGTCTGACTCTAATACTCTAATACCGGTTCGGAAGGTTGCATGCTGAGAAGAGCCGGCAATAAACTCAGCAATTACTCTTTTCAAAACAAGCATAGATTCATTACATAATATTTACATTCTAATCGCACTGACAACAATTGCGTGCCCCGGCGAGGCGGCAAAACTACAAAGTAGTCTGAATCTATATTTAATAAGTAAATAAATAAATGGCCAACTTAAGCAGACCAGCCCCCACAAGCAGCACCTGTTCACAAGTATGACGCGTGTGGCAGCCATCGCCCTCCTCGCCATATTGGAGGGAAGTGAGCGACCCGTCACACTCATGACTTAACGAATAAAATAGATTCTTCAAACTTTGCATTCTTGGATAAGCCTTTTGTCAAGAAACTTACCATTAACAGAAAGCAGCACATTGATGATGCCCTGATTTCTGTGCGTGTCGAGGAGTGACCGGACTGTATCTGTTTTAATAAACTCCAGGCCTGGATATCTGCTTGACAACAGTTTCAGCCATAGATGTTTACTTATTCGTACCACTGGAATTAAAAAAACATCTTAATTGAACATTTATTGATAAAAACTAATTGATGCATTGTAGTGCTACAAGGTGCCACCTTGTGCCTACTGGCCCAATTAGTGAAGACGCTCAGTCCAGACAAATTTATTTACTCATAAATTCATATGTGCTGATAAATGGGTCTGAATCCTTACCAACATATGATACTGCTAGTGCTGGCAGCGCCGATATTGCTATCCAGAAAGCGCAACAAGTGTAGACCTCATTTTTGAGCCGTGAGCGCATACTTTTGTGCTGTAATTTACCTGTCGCCATTGTACCTGTAACGTTACAATTTTATGTCACCAGCATCTCAGTAGTATCTCAATAATGTTTATTTGTAATTATTAGAAAGTAGCGACGATTATTTGAGTGTGTACAAATATGTGTATACAAATGTTACCCACGTTCAAATCGAAAAAAAAAAAACATGGAAAGCATTGAGCTATTATTACTACGTATAGAGAAGCTATCATAAGCAAAGTTTATGTCCCATTTTTTTAGAGTAGACTAAAGTTCTCTTAACCGCTGAAACAATTATTAGTCGTCTAAGCAGACATTAGAAACACGTAGCGCTATTAGAACGCTTTTAGGAGTATTTCTTTCAGAAACACCGTGATTTGGCCTCACTTGAACGGAACATAGTTGTGGTGTGGCGTTTTCTCTATACGTAGTAATAGTAGCTCAATGATGTAAAGAGGATTTATGCATACAAAAGACGTTGGCAAATCTCGTCTATATTACCTACTTTATTCTGTGCTACTACAAAATAATTACTGGATGAGTAGCAAAAAGTTACGTCTGCTACAGTAAAACATTGCATCCATTGCATTGTTTCGGTCGACTGACCTCAATTCGTCGTTATGAAATTTGTTACAAATTGGGTGGAATAGTATAATAGGTATTTGCAAATATTGTAAATCAAATCGGATGTCTTTGCAAAGAAAAGTTAGAAAAATCAGGTAAGACTGAGTCAATACTGACCTACATTACATTAACTTTACCCTAGATACTACATTAAATATTTGTTGATAATGTAATTGGACAAGGTCATCAAAATATTTTGAAGAGATAAAACTACAAAAGACATGGTTCTGAGCAATCTAGGTGTGTGCATAATAATATATAGGTAGAAAATGTATTATACGACTACCTAAAGTAGTTTACAAATAAATTCCAAAATTTAGAGAAATACTTAGCGACTCGCTCCGGTTTCTCCATGAATAATGGTAAAAACCGCATAAAGATCTAATGACTATTTTAAAAGAACTAAGAGCATACACATAAACAGACAGAAATAGCGACTTTGCTTTATATTATTTACTTATGTTAATAGAACAATATTTTGTGTGGAATCACAGGGTAATAAAGTGGAAGATATGGGTAAAAAAGTTTGCATTATGCATAACTCATTCTACATAAATAGGTGCAGGGCTGAACAAACTACAGAAAATTAATATAATTCCTACACGTGAAAATGCCAATCACATTAATACCAAAACCTGATCAAAACACTAACGCAAACATCGATATTGATACAAATTATGTTGGACTTACTTACACAACAATACGAAAACAATATATTTTTGATATTATTTTATTTCCAAACTCACGTTACATATTATAATGACCACGCGTGACGGCCAGCGGCGTGAATACTGATGGTGCAACATTCACTTTCACTGTCATCTTAGCGCACGGTGAAAGGTTTCATAGGTTCTGTCTGTTGAAGTGGTAGGCTTAGCCGTTAGCTTCGGTTTTTGAATTCTTACATTTTAAATAGTTATGCATAATTTAAACGGGAAACTGTTTTTAAAGAAATATGAACATTTGGAATATTGAGAAAGTTACAAACTTGTCAGAATGTAGGTAATGTTTTGAGGGAAATTAGAAGAAACCCTATAAATGAGATATCCCAAAAAGTATGTTATGTCAAAAAAATGGAAGTTTTAACTACTTAGTACTGAGCTCGTAGTGCAAATAGTTTCTAATAATCCAAGAAACGTGCGGAATTTTTATCAATACATAATATTTTATAGTATGAGTAACATATCACGTTTATATTGAACTTTGACGTTTTAAGTAATTGGAATGGTACCTATCTCTATTATTATTCTCATTAATATGTTCATTCTGTGAGCTTACAATGCACCTATTTTGGTTTATTTGGTTAGGTGAATATTTGGGTATGCTCTGATATCTCTCATGAGATCGCGGGATGTTATTTATTTATTTATTTATTCATCTTCATAATGTACATAACAGTTTGTGGCCAAAGCGTACAGAATGATAAAAAAAAATTCTAAAAAAAAAATCTGAATTCTTTCGGATGTTCCTTCTTGAGCCTTTTTTTTGTTAATTTTACTTCATTGAGGTTCTCTTTGCAGGCGGCTCATCACAGTTTCTTGTGGAAATCTATGCTCATGTCATTTTCGACATCCATGGAGGATTTGTCAAAATGTTATGAATATTTTAGATATCCCGCCATGGTTTTCTGAGGTTGAAAACCCTAGAATCGGGTTTCTAAGTTATGATAGAGATTTTCTTATATTGAGTGAGTATTAATTAGCACAGAATAATGAATAGTACAAGTAGTGGTACTAATAGTATCTGAGTGGTACATAGTAGTGACTTACTTATTCTCCAATAGTAAGTTCATTGTAATCGTTATCAGACATTTCGCTAGGCCAAATGACCGATTAATGAATAATGGCCGATTGCAAAATCTATTGAACTCGAAAGTATGATCCAAAATATAGTTAGCCCTAAGGCCCGTATAAATGAGTAATGAAAAGTAAGTCAAGTCTCCAAAGTACCCAGGCGATGATAGGTCATTGGTGGTGACGTCAAATGCGAACTTGTGGATTCGAATCTTACAATGCAGTAAAGGAAAACATCGTGAGGAAACAATAGCACCCCACTTACAGGCCTGGGTGGCAGGTAATACAAAGTTCCCTACCACCCAGGCCTGTAAGTGGGGGAGTGATTGTGTATTTAACAACCCCCGAAATTTTCGAATAATATTTAGGTATTATGACCGTTTATTTAGATACCAAAGCATATTAATATTGTGTTGGAAGATTGTACCCATGCAGAATACATGAGTAACATTTAATGTCAAAAACATACAGTAAAAAAGATCAGAAAATGTTGACACCCCCTGAAAATGGGTCCTGGCTATTCAAAGTCAAAGTCAAAGCCATTTATTCAATTTAGGCCCCAGAAGGGCACTTATGAAGGTCACATTTACTGAAGTTACCACCGGTTCGGAACTCGGCCTTCAACTGAGAAGAATCCGGCAAGAAACTCAGCAAGGTTACATTTTTTATATATTTTTTGGATAATCTGACTATGTTTGGCTTTTTTTCCAAATAATTAACAATAAAAAAGATATACCTAAGCATAGATACAGACGAAAAAAGAACAAGAAAATATATAAAAAATAATAACCTTAAAAATATAAAACACACAATTATTGACCTACTGGCTTTTGTATAAGTATGAGCAAGGTGCACTTGTGCAGAGTGCAGCTACCTACTTCCAAACATCTTTATCTTCAATATAATCAGCTACTTTGTAATAAGCTCTTTCTTTCAGAACTTCTTTTATATGTGATTTAAATTTAAAATCAGTCATTCGTCACCTACCCCCATGGGTCCTGGCAACCCTCAAATCTGTCGCCAAGCATTTAGGTACCTTCTGTAGGTGCCGGCAGTGCCAGTTTAGGAGGGATCGAGGGTTTCTTTCGCGTTGGGTGCATATAACATTCGATCACACCATTAGTTGAGATTGTGGTAGAACACGGGTGGTGGGTAAAAAGTCTTAAGCAGTGTCAAACCGAAAATAAATCTTAGGTAAATTAATAAATAAATATAAATAAATATCCTGGGACATTCATCACACACGGTCATCTGATCCCAAACTAAGCAGAGCTTGTACTATGGAAACCAGATAACTGATATAATACATATACTACTTTTTGTTTGTAAATACATACTTAATATACATAATTACACTCAGACTCAGAACATACATGTTCATGCACACAAATGCATGTCCTGTGTGGGAATCGAACCCACGACCTGTGGCGCGTAAGGTGAACCTTAACCAACTGCGCCAACTGGCCCGTCGAGTTTTTGTCGTCGAGAAATTGAATTTCTTTCACAACTCAACTCAATTTTTATCATTTTTTTTTCGCTTGATTTGTTAAATAAGTACCTACAATTAGTTGTTACATGTTTTGTGTTTATATTTTTAGTTGATTTTATTATAGGTATGTTTAGTGTTAGTAATGTTGGTGAACCGTTAAATAAATTAGGAAAGCACACATAATATCAATCAACTACGTCAATACTCATGCATATTTTGTTTTGATATTAGAATCATTATCTTCTATTATTTATCTCAATTTCAAAACGCATCAAACTATATAAGTACCTACTATATTGCTGCATGCATATAGATATATATCTATGTAGTGCACTCGCGTTGATAGAAACCACGAAAGGACAATAGGTCGCCACTAGTGTACCTATCGAGTGACGATTTACGCTCACTAAACATCACTAATTCTAAATATTTATCATAAAGGCGGACGTCCACGTCCACTCGTCTTGACTCCCAGACCCGTCTATCTCCTATGACCCTGTTGCACGAGATAACGTCACTATCGGCTCTCTCACCATTTGTAATACGTAACACATTCATTATTTGTATGTAACCGTTATCGTAGAAAAAATAAACATAGCTTAAATTTTGTTTATTCATTGTAAGAGTTAAGAAATGTAACAGTACTTAATAGGTTAGTATGTTCCTTTATTATACCTACTGGACAACGATAATCATGAGATCTCAAATTTTTTCATCTTTCAAGATTTTATTTTTAGAAAAACAGTTTAACGTAAGTTAATTTACCTCGTAATTAAATATAATAACTTACCAAATTTTCAAAATAGAATCCAAGCACAAATTGCTAAACGTATCGCCAAAACTTTTTGTTTTTTAAATTCGATATTCAAACTTTCGAACTATTGCGGTAAACAAAGTGCGGCACAGTGCGCGGGTAGTGTGGCACAAGCGCGGAATGTTCGTAAAGTAATGAAGCTGACCGCTTTGCTTGACGGCAAGCCAATCGATGAGTTGACACTGATTCGCGCGCTTATCGAACTATCGTCCAAGGTTCAAAACTGAACACTGAATGTTCACGGTAATCATTGTAGTTTATAAAATAACTAGACTTTATTTGTAAATATACACAATAGGTAATAATTAAATACGATTGCGTAACTTCAGAATAACGATAATAGAACTAAAGGTCCGGCAGCAATAACCTAATAGTAGGTATGTATAGGACTTACATTGATAGAAATGCCCTCAATACTTACGAAAATGATGTGGCATTTTTCAAAAACACCGGTGCGTTACTGTTCTTATTTAGCTGTTTATGTAGGATACTCCTTCTTAGTTTTAGCCGGGAATCTATTGACTAAAACTATGAAGGAGTAAGCAACAAGTTGGACTGGATTAGATATACCAGTCCAACCTGTTGCTTGCTGTTGCAATCAGCTGCACCTAAGTTACCTATAGACCAACTGCAATCAGCCACACGGCACACCTAAGTAGATAGATAGATCCCGGCAAACTTCTTGACACAATTTCGGCGTTGTGGGGAATGGTTTGCGCAGGTACACTGGCGAGCAACATATATGTACCTACTCGTAGATTATTTAAATTTAATGTCTCGCGGCCGCCCTTGCAGTATACGCACCGTATGCTTGTTTGTCACTGTAGTGGTATAAAAAAAAACTGTACGTAGGGAATACACTCAGGGCCATAACATATATTACATATAATATATATAAAGCATGTTTGAAAGCATGATTAGAAATAGGTAAGTAGAGCAAGTGGAATCTCGGCCAATATTAAAATCAATGGCATTCGTTCGAGGTGTCTTTGGTAACCTATATGTGATGATGATAAAACAATGTGCGATTGTAATATTTAGGTACCTATTTGTAATTTTAAAACATGTTTGACATAATATAATAGGTCGTGATAAGTGTTTGGCGATGGAATTTTTATATAGACCAATATATTCATTGAGTGCATTCCGCGCTCCGACAGAACTCCAGTCGATGGGTGGAAAGAAAGCTTTCCTCCGTGATCTCACTAGACAGGTTGCCCTAGTGTTTCTTTTTATAATTTAAATCGTTCTTATTAAAAAAAAAAAAACATTTTAAATATAGTGTTGATACTTTATATTGTTTACTTTCTTCTATGTCAGTACAGTATGCTAGATTAATTTCCTAACAAAATGTATGGGAAAAGTTTTTTCAATTTGTGTCATTTCTAGTACCCTAACTTGGCCCCATAGAGCCTTTTGATCCTAGTCAGAGACTGGATCGATTAAGCTAATAAAAATATTTTTTCAATTTGTGTCATTTCTAGTACCCTAACTTGGCCCCATAGAGCCTTTTGATCCTAGTCAGAGACTGGATCGATTAAGCTAATAAAAATATTTTTTCAATTTGTGTCATTTCTAGTACCCTAACTTGGCCCCATAGAGCCTTTTGATCCTAGTCAGAGACTGGATCGATTAAGCTAATAAAAATATTTTTCAAAAATTGCCATTTTCTCGCTATCTGTGCCATTTTTCAAAAATCTTATCAAATCTATAATTTTTTAAATGCCGATTGCAATAAATCAAAAATTAAAACTCGTGATATCTTTCGAATGGAATGACCGAATTTAATAATTAAAAAAGTTATACAATGGTATTAAAGCAGTCTTGAATATGAAGTAATTTATTTTGATAACTAACTATAATAACAAACATAACTATAATAGATTAGACATATCTTGTCGCGACACTTTTTGTAAATAATGATGTATATTCTACAAAGTCGTAGTACATTATTTTATTCTATCATCAATAGTTTTCGCAGCGCACGCGATGTAAAGAAAATTTTAGGTAATTTTTTTACACCTTGGGTTACATTATTGGAGTTTTAGTAAGGATCCCTATTTTTTTGAAAATATGATATAGCAATGTCACCATCATAGTCATGTCATAGTGTAGCTTCCCAACAGTCAATCAGTCAGTCAGTGAAAGAATTTGTAAAAATCGGTTCAGTGTTTTCGGAGCCTATTCAATGCAAACAAACAATCAAATCTTTCCTCTTTATAATATTACTAGCTTTATAGCCCGCGACTTCGTACGCGGACGAAGTCGCGGGCTATAGATTTTTTTTTTTTCTAGATATGAATCATTGTAACAATATAGAGCTTTGTTCATGGCTATTGTCCGCCACTACGTGTGATATTGACAAAAGTTCAGGTAGATTAAGAGCTCATATGCGAGAATACCACATAAAACTGAAACAGTCCTGCCGCAAATCAACTCTAGCAAATTTCAGAGTTTTTCCCTGTGACTACAAACCTTAATTAGGAACGAAAAGGAGTTATCTTTTAAATCCTAACTTCAAAACTGATGGACTTGCATACAAACTTTAATCCCCTATTTTAACCTCTTAGGGGTGGAATTTCCAAAAATCCTTCCTTAGTGGGTGCCTCCACTGTATAAGGTATCTATGTGCAAAATTCCAAATCTCTAGGTCCAGCAGTTTGGGCTGTGCGTTGATATATCAACAATCAGTTTATCATTTTTTATTATATTATTAGTATGGATTCATTGAAGTAAATAACGTGTGGAATAAAAAAAGCAATTCAAAATTAAAATTATTTATTGAAACAAATTCAATGTTTAAATTAAATATAGTTTTCACTAAAGCTATTGGGCTTAGACTTAAATAAGTAACTAACGAAGGAAAGCAATATAATGGATTGATATAGTAGCCGTAATTACATTGATTCATTTTAATCATGTCTCCGTTACAGTTATTAAATATACAATAGTCAATAATACAAGGTATCAATATATGGTAGGTAGTAAATTTTTAGGCTCTGTAGAAGGTACATTTTTTACTATGTTAACATTAAATTACATTAACATTGATTTAACAAATGCTTTAAAATGGCATCTGGGATGTTTTAAAATGCCTTATTTGAAGCGAGATATTTTGTACCTATATGATACCTACGACGACTGTTCCTAAACAACTTTTAATTGCAAATGAATTATCGAAATCTCAGATAAGTTAATTAAGATATACAATACATATAGTACTTATGTAAGTGATTAACAATAGGGAAGATATAATGTAAAAAATAAATACAGTTCTTACAGCCACTCTTATCACATATTACAGCTTTAACTACTAGTTTGTCTACCATAGAAAATCTAAGATTTTATCGCCTGTATACAAGTTTGTAAATTAAATCTACAAAATTAGTTCCAGTTCAGGGTCCACTAACTGTATCGTACGGGAGGTCAATATTAACATTAAAAATAAAATGCATTTAAGCAATGATTTCGAAACGAAACAAAACGTTTACATTTCATGTCAGACAAAACGAAGACTAAAGAAAATATACAAGGATCAAAGGATTACATCGATTTATAATTTGGCATCTGACAATTAAACATAGCTTAAATTCATACCCTCACGATATAAGTGGAAACAATATAAATGCGAACAAGCGTTGCTCTAGAGCTAGCGTATCGCTGGTGAACCGTGTCAGTAACCGCGTTCGATGGCACGGATTGTCAGACATTACCACTGGCTCCGCTGACAGACTCCGGAACATTTCAAATATTGAAAAGATTTTCTATTGTATAATGAAAGTTCCAAACATATGCGACTGTCCGAAGTCTGTCGAGCGAACATTCAAAAGTATCACAATTGCACCTGGGCTGAATACGAATATGCATCAGATAGCGCTCGCTTTGACTTGCTTAGTGGAAAGGAATTTTTGTTCTATTGATCGCCGGGGGATGCCGCTCACTTTCTTCGGCGAGATGTTGCAGTTAATAGAGGAGGGCAGAGATTTGTACCCACCGTCCGAACTGTAGTCCGTGTCCGTAGACTGACCGTTTAGACTGGGACTGTGTCTATTGCCATTAACGCTCTCCTTACTACTGATTCTGCCGTTGTATAGATCTCCGTAAGAATTGTGATGCTTTATCAGCGGCGTCTCCTCTATCACGACGTTCCTCGCGAGCGCCGGTTCTGTGCTCGAATATACTTGATTATGGAAATTTTCAATGGAACGAGATCTAGTTGAGTATAGTGTTCTTCTGTCAGTGTTGCTGCCGACAGAGGAGTCTCTCTTGATGTAGCGCCTATTGGTGTCGATGTTGTTGTTGTTGGTGTTGGTGTTGGCTAGCGCTTGCAGGTACTTTGAGCCGACGCGGCTGGTCGTCCTGAGTATCACGCCGTCTGTCCGCTTGTCTGTCTGTCCGTTCTCGTCTCCATTAGAGAGTCCGTTCACTTTCCTCGCACCGCACTGACATTTGATAACTGTCCCGTTGGTAACAGGCCTCTTAGTCTTTTGTGCTTCACTGTAAGACGGCAGCTTCCTCGTGCTCACTTGTTCATTCCAACTGTTGAAATATAAATGTTTGATTACAATTTGAAATTATAATATAATAGTATTTGCACCAGGATATACAATATAAGTACCTAAACGGTGTAAATATTAAGTTTCTACGATATCTCTGAAAATAATTATGGGAGATAGTAAGTATTATGGTCAACGTAAATGTTGAACATTTCCAGACACAGTTTTTTGCTTATTATGTGCAAGTGCGTGTGTTCCTGTCGTTTTGTTAACATCAAAACTCTCACCTTTAAGTTCTGAAGAGGCAGCGTGTAACACAGAGGCAAGTTTCATAATCAAAGCAATTTACAATTCATTTAGTATCAGTTCAAATCATTAAACCATAATATTATGCAAACGACTACCTAACATCAATCAAACCACATCTATCTTTTGAAAACAATCAAGCCAATTATTGGTCGCAAAATCAATGCGTGCCGGTGGTGCAAAATTATTCTTTCAAACCAAACTCATGCCTTAGGCTCATCAAACTAATGTAGAAATAGCACCGGTTTCAGGACTATTTGTTTACAATTAATCATCAACTTTAATATAATTAGATAAATCAATAATACTTATAGGCACATTAAAATACATCACATTTATAAAAGTTTAGTTCATATTTTATATGAAACTTCACATGCAAATCAGTGTTGCAATGAGGTCAATTAATGTTTCTGTAGCAGTATTCATCGATATCCCTATCCGAGACAAGGAAGACGTCCCCAGTTGACTTCTGATACAAGAGATGCAGTAAGCACAAAACATTAACGGAACACAAGAGGCAAACAGCGAGCAAGCAGTCGAGCCACGCTACCTGATCCGACGGACGAACCCTCGCTCCACCCAAGTGGAAACTGCCGCGTCCCAAATCCAATATTTTATTCCAATTTCAATAAAATTCCAATGGAATACAAAGCAGCATGAGGAATTAAAACAAAATGAAATCTCTGAAAGGTTCCATGAGATGATAAAGTTTAGATGGCGGTAACTAATTCGTAACTAAATGATACATATTTACAATAGCAGGAAATGTAAATCAAATGAAAATGCCAGTGAAGTAGGGGGAAACACTAAGTGTGATTCTGCACATGGACGTTGGGGCGAAGGTCATCTTCTTATTCATGTAATCTTTAAACAAGATGATCCATTTAGCTGACCTCATGTTAGTTACTATACAATGACTTATAGATACAGTGTTTTGTATAAGTGAACTGCAGTGTTCCTTGCATTGTGATAAGTAATATGAGGGGACAATGGGAGTTATATACAAAACAGTAATAGATGAGTGAAATGATCGTATAATGGATTTTAGCGACGCCAAGATTGACCTAAAACAATTAATAAATAATATTTAATGGAAAGAAAATATAAATACTTAAATGACAGTATTAATAAAATAAGGTAAACTTGCAGTATAGATGGGATTATTTGGAAAAAAAAGGAAGATAGAAAAAGTAAATAAAATATTCAAGCTTTTATTGGTGATATGATGTGGTGGAGTGTATTTAGGATCTGTTATCATAAATTGTAGTAGGTACAATAGTTATGGAAAAAATAACGTAGAATGGTTACCTGACTAGACCGGAATTTTCAGAACTCGTCATCGCCGTGCTCATTGGCGGCCGTAACTGTAACATAGACAAATAATATTATAGTAAATTCTCATTTTGATGCTACCAAACTTACATAAATATTATATAAATTTCAGTATTTTTCTATCCATTACTATGAACAATTTCAGTGAAATTAATGATTATACCCAAAGGGCGATTCAATGAACGCTTTACACAATTATGTCATCAAAATAGCCAATAACCCTATATTACCTTCTTATTTAATAGTTTATTTTAATATTTACTAAGATTCGTGATTTGTAACTCTTATAATAAGCTTACACCGAAATATCAAATTGTTCACAAGTATGTTACATGCTATTTGATTTATTGAGCATGAAACCTACATTTGTAAGTATCCTTTCACTCGGTTCTTAGGTAAAATTGATTGATAGGAATTGTTTTTGTTTTTTCAGAACTTGTGTATAATTTTATCTTGTAATTTAAAATTCAAAATTATTTATTCTGGTAGACCTTCGCAGCCCTAGTCAGACTCTAATACCGGTTTGGAAAGTTGCATTTGCTGAGAAGAGGAAGAGCCGGCAATAAACTTAGCAATTACTTTTTTCAAAACAAGCTTACATTAATTACATAGCATTTAAATTCTGATTTCACTGACAACAATTGCGTGTCCCAGATTAATAAATTTTATTAAAACCCCCTTCCTAATATCTTCATCGAGCCAATTCCAATGATCTGTAAACGTATCTTTAGTCTGCCAGGTGCTCGTGATTATCCGATAAGCCAGTTGGATCAGTTATTTTGATGGAACTATCAGCTTCTGTACCATAACGTTTCCCCTGAGAGATTATTGACAAGCTAGGTCCTGTTACCATAGGAAAAGTTAGTATATATTAGATACCCGGTCGGTCTGCGTAGCGACGTTGCAGGTGTCGTCGAGGCGCGGCTCGTGCGTCTCCGCCATGCGCAGCATCTGCTGCTGCAGCACGCGCACCAGCCGGTCCCTCTCTTCTAACTGGCTCTGCAAATATATTAACTAAGCTTACTTTCGGATCTGTGCCTAAGAGATGTTCCAGGTCATTGTGGTGCCTTTTTTTTATACGACGAAGTCGGTAAGCCACAAAACGAGCCGCCTGATGGCATGTAGTTATCGTAGCTATATGGACGCTTGCAATCGCGGGTTCCCGACCCTTTCCCCCTCTCCAAATGAGCTCTGGTGACCTTACTCACGAGCAGGAACACAACATAAAGGTGCGGTATTCTGTAAGGTGGTGGTACTTTTCCTCAGTCGAGCTGCTCTTTAACGAATAAATCACTACCTCTCATAAAATTCTTAAATAAAATTGCTCCACTTTACATTATCAAAATCAAAAATGACTAGACCAAAAGCCTAGCTAGACTTTAATCATAACATTATATTTCTGTTCGTAATATAAGTACATTATAGGTGTCAGTAAACATTACACATTCCTAGTACCTACTTAGTTTGAATACGTTAGTTTATCTCAAGTAATTAAGTTTCACTCAACTGAGGAATGTTTATATTATGTTCCAGGTTGTTAGCTTTTAAACGGATATCGTTAAAGACTTACAGGAAAAAAATTATTTATGGACCTGGAGATTTAAGCACCCGATTTGGCCGGAAAATTTGTCTTCCAGGTGATATAGCACAAACTTTCTCATTTTTTATAATAGTAGGATGCCATTCGTTGTAGCTCTCGGGGATCGCATGATTTACCAATGACGCTGCACAATAACAGAACAAAAACCATACCATAGCTCTTAGCATTATTCAAACCCACGATTTAAAGAGTAATCGTTGGTTATGTGTGAAATTGTGAAGTGAGGGGTCTTGGTGTTGGTTTATGTATGTGTTGGTGTAAGTTTTGGTGTAAATGTTGGTTTTAGTTTCTGTGTTAGTTTTGGTAAAGATGTCGATGTTGGTGTAAGTGTTGGTGTAGATGTCGATGTTGGTGTTAGTGTAGGTAATTGTCAGTGTAGGAGTAAGTGTTGGTGTCAGCGTTTGTGTAAGTGTTGAGTTGATGTTACCTGCAGGTAGAGTATTTGTCGGCGCATCTCATTGCATGCGTCGGGGTGCAGCTGCAGCGGCGAGGCGAGGGCGGGGCCGGGAGGGCGGCGCCCGTTGCCGCGCGCGGGGCTCTCCGCGCACGCCGCCAGCAACGGGTCGAGAGTTTCGCTCTGTATCAAATCGTACACAACATGATCACTATTAGCCGTCAATATAATATTATCAAGGTGATTGTTTTCGTATAGCCGGCCTTACAATTTTCTTGCGTTTTTATACTAAACGGGTAGCGGGTTGAATGTCGTGCCCATAAGAAGCTTATTTATACTAAGTAGAAATACATAAATAAAAAAATAGGGATGATAAATCGGTGTATGCAAGTCCCGCTGTCCCCATTAATGGGGAAAAATGAATGAAATTATTACAAATAGTTCCCGTTGACCCCATTGCTCTATACCTATTGATGGGGACAACTGGTCTGTAGTAAAATAAATAAAAATTGTTCCCGTTGTCCCCATTGCTCTATCCTTATTGAAGGGGACAACGGGACTTGAATAAAATAATTTTATCTTGTTCCCGTCCCCTATTGATGCATACACCACTGGTAACTAGCGCGGTACATTTTTGTTTACAATTTAATTATTTTACAGTTTTTTTTTTCTAATATAAAATACGTCATAGATAAATATTTCAATTAAGACAAGTTTTTATTCACAGTTTAACATTAAAACAAATTTACTGAATATTACAGATGAACTACCTATGAGTACTATACTACTTATCGCGCACGTGTAGTACCAACAAAATACCACCATACGACTTCACATTATATTAAGAATTGCAAAATAAATTCCCATCATTAAAAAACTGCGTGTGTGGTAGGTATCTCTACTTCTCTAGCTAGAGTTACCTCCCAGTGCAATGATATGCTAAAATATGAGAACATTTGGAAAAGATGACATACTTAGTACTAGCACATACAGATATTGTGAGAACGATACAAAATTAATGCAATTTTTTATGGATTGTGATGTCACGTATTTCAAGATAATTCTGAGACAGAAAATTGAAGGAAGTTTGCCGTGCAATGCAACAATTTGTACCTAGATATTATAGGTAATGATCATGATTTAAATTCACCTTTATATTAATGTTAACAAAGAAGACGAGGGTGTTAATAAGTGCAAAAGACATATAAAAAGTGCTACAGTAAATATAAAGATAAAACAGTAACGTTTATGTTAAAAGTACAAGTGAAACAAGTGCTCAACCTTAGACTTTTAATCAGTACCTAGATAACTGTGCAAAAAGTACAGTTAACTTGTGATAAAATAAATATACAAACAAAGTTAATTCAAATTTACTTTCAAAAGTAAATTTGAATTAACATTGTTTGTATTTAATTTAGTTTTTTTTTATTTGGAGATAAATAATAAAATTTGTGAGTAAAAATAAAGTAGAAGGTACAATTTAATTTCACAAGCATATAATAATATACTGATTTGGAAGGTTCCTTTTGATAAACAGAGCCAGCAATTATCTGACATACAAGTTTCATTGACAATATAGGTAAGGTACTTACGCAAGTTCTGTTCTGGCAATACAAAATGAGTAATTAGGTAAATAACAAACTCAAAACAAACCGGGAAGCAGAAAAATAAATAAGTACCTACCCTGACCCAGCAGCAGTACTTTTAAAGCACAGGTTCTGAAAGTTACTGATTTAACTATATATTGTGTGGTATGCAATGCAAACATGCAAAATTGCGTAGGCGATACTTACACTCATCGAATGATGCTCCTCCCCGGGCTGGGTGCGGCAAACAAGGCGATGCAACCAAATAAACATACACGTTACAACACGCCAAAACAAATAAGTAAATGTGCAGTTATAAGCAACTAAACACGGTAAATGTGTCTCACAAAACATTCAATCTACTATATTAATTGGAAAATCAATGAAAATTAACAAAACGATATAATGCATTCAATAAAAAAAACTACATTTGAAACCCTATTTAAAAATAATCACTGAATATGTAACGTGAGAATTTTAGAAACGTGATGTCTATTTTTCATAATATGAAACAATATAAGTAGGTAAAAGTATGCTAGATGTAAATCTTATTTACAATAAACTTGACGTGAGAGTTCAAGCTATGTGACTAATTAATTGGTTTTCTGTGCAGAATAGCGTAATTCAACCATAAAAAAGGGGAAGTAACAAGTAAGCATTACCGTATCAAAGGTTTCTTTCATTACTCATTATGACTGAATATATTCAATATTCTGATCGTACATGCTACTTGGTTATGCACAGCAAACAAAACGATTAATTATGCGGAAAATGTAAATAAGTTGGTACAATTATGTACAAACGTAAATAGGAAAATAGAACACACATTTGTTACGTACATTTCTATCATTCTGAGGGTTTATCAATACACATGGACAGTTAATGCAGTAGGTTTATCTAATTGATAAAACATTGCTTATTCATTTTGTTGTAAATAATGGAAGCATTGATTAAGTGCTCTGATCTGATTATGATCTGTCCATCTATTTCAATCTTTAATATTAGTTATTCATTTCACAGTTTTCAAGTCTTTAATTATTAAAATCAGATGAATATTGTGCAAAATTAAAACACGATAAGCAAAGAAATATCTACGAACTAAAAAGATCAATCAATGGACAACAAAATTAACGCGCTCTAAATTGGCATCTAACATTGCAATGGTGATTCCAAAACTGCTCCATTTATTTAATGATATTATGATAGTTTGCATGTTTTAAGGCAATGAAAATCTACTTATCCTTATGCACACAACGGATCTAATTGAAACAGACATTGTGCAAGAATTCGTGAAGTTGATTCCATACATTCTCATCCACAAGATCTAGAAGATAAGGTGGTTTCACAATACTCGATGCAACTTGAGAATTGCGAAATTGTTCTAAAACTACTATTTGATAGTGCTACGAAACGTGCAAGGTAAGGCAACAAATATAAACTACATAATCTAAACAATTCTGAACAAATTTTATACATATTTGACATTGATACAACAATTAAAAAACTTTTTGAGCCAAATACCAAAGAAATTGTTTCTGGAATGAATAAAATCTTCAAATCAGTTCAAATGTAGGTGATGCATTTGACTTGCAGTTCGTAGCACCATTAGGATTTTTAAATAAAAATGAAAATATCTACATGGTGATGTGTAACTGACCTCCTGTAAGACCCGCTTGAGCTGCAACAGTAGGGTCTTGATATCGACCACGTCCTGTAGCAGCGAAGCTGGCGCGGGCGCAGGTGATGCGCTCCCATCGCTGATTCCGGCGTCGGACGGCGTCTGCGTTCGTGAACGTTGCAGCAACCGCGCCGTACGCACTGGCAAACTGGCCCTGGGAAAGATACGTATATAAGGAGAAACGTATATGGATTCAATAAATTTTTTACCAATTGGTTTTTATTGGTAAAAAGTTTTCTCGCAAACATTATACTTGCTTCTTAAGAGTTTACACTACCCCAGCTCAAATCCAAGTTTTGCCCCCGCTTCACGGCCCGGCCGTGCAGCCCCCGCATCGCGCAGTCGCAACTATCTCACTCGCACGAGTTCATCACGCGGCAGGGTCACGACGACTCACGAGTCGACCGTACGATAGGGTAAATACACCGTTATTTGATCCAAGTATGGAAATAAATAAAACGATTGTAGAAAATTACTAAAGCGCCGCACGATAGGGTAAATACACCATTATTTGACATCTTGTAACTAGGTATGGAAATAAATCAAAAATCAAAATCAAAAAGTATTTATTCAATTTAGGCCCTAATGAGGCACTTATGAACGTAAACTTACTCTACACCGGTTCCAAATACAACTTGAACTGAGAAAGACTCCGGCAAGAAACTCGGCAAGCTTTTTATTTTAAATGTGTACTTAGAAGTATTATAATTTACAAACGATATATAATTATATAACAATAGCCTGCGAAGCGAACAATTCATTCTAATGCAGTCTCGTCATCTACAAATTCAGAAACTTTATAGTACCCTTTCTTGCATAACTTATGGTTTACTATCTTTTTAAATGTATGTATAGGTAGTTTTTGGTTATTTTATGGGTACTATATTATAGAAACGTATACATTGCTCCTTGAAAGAGTTTAAGACTTTGCTGAGACGAGTTAAAGGTACAGCAAGTTTGTTCTTATTTCCATTTTTCAAAATTAATAAAATTAAATGACTGTTGAAAAGTACTAAAGCGCCATATGATAGGGTATATTTACAGTTATTGTATAATATAATAATAATAATAATAATAATAATAATAATTGTTTATTTCCAAAAAATGAGTTCACAATTTTCTTATAGATAAGTAAGGCTAGATACATTGATTGCTATATTAAGAAGCATCTGTTGCCGAACTAAGAATAAAATTCCTGTATTTCGACAAGCAGTGCCAAATCCCCTCGAGAATTTATAAAATAAGTTGCTAGCCTATCTTTATAAAATCGTTGCTAATAAGTATATTAAAACTTATATAATGACAATTTGGAAAAATAACTTAAAGTTTTGAATTTTGAAATAAAATATTATGCCTAGTGTTATTGTGTATAGTGTACCTACCAAGAGTTACTCTCACTTTGTGTGAGTTCTGTGTGTCTGACGGAGTGTGTGTGACTATGGCTTTCAGGGGGAGTTTTAAGTTTGCTGCCACGCAGTGCTGGAACTGCCTTTTACCGCCAATACGTAGCCTGAAATCAAAAAAAACCTTTTTAACACATTTAAAAAATCATTATTTGCAGATCCAGCAGGTATCATAGATATTATTATAAAAAAAAATAGCAACAATAAATGATAATAGTACATGATAACAATTACCTAAAGTATAAAAGCTATCTTGCAATGGTGTGTTATCAAAAAGGGGTGTGCCTTATGCGCCTGCCCTTTCATGCCTTGGTTGGTATTAATATGGCTGCATTAGAAGTAACACCAGTCCTGAAATAAAAAATAAAAAATGGTATATTTATTTTATTTATGTACTTAAATTTATACTTCTATTTTTGTCGCTTACATATTCAGATTATATTATGTTGTACTGGAGGCTTATTTATTTATTTTTATTCATAGTTGTCTTGTTTAATTTTATTATTTATTGTGTTCGTTTTTGGGCTTAGCTGCGACTAGCCGATGCGTCATAGTCACGGTTCTGGCATACTAACTATACCCAGCGAAAATATGACGTGTTACCGGTTTATCGAGCCCTATACATATATACATTTCTTTTTCTTTTGTATTGGAAAAAGGCACTAGCATTTTACATTAAAGCAAAGAGTAAAATAATAAATATAACTATTGCATTAAAGTATTATTAAGTTCAATCACTGTTTGTTGTTGTACCTATACTTCGATTGTTTTAATATGTAATAAGTACTTACTGGATATCAATTTTTCCACTGGTGGGAGCGAATTGCGTCGCTCATCGGTTCTTGCTGAAAATCAGCGCTGCAGACATTAGGCTAGTCCTAATTTCCCAGCTAAGCTGAGCAGGTTCCTGTTTTTGCGCACATACGACGCAAAAACTTATATTGTTTACACAAGATTTAAAATTGTTATATTGTTACTTATTATTCAACTTTAATGTGTACTGTACTTCTTGTTAATTAGATAAAATTGTATTACTCATCACATCACATCACAGAAGCATCACGATTGTACCTATTCTATTGTTTATTCACAGATAACGTATGTTTATCATTAAATTGGAAGTTGGCTTTATCCATGATCCAAGAAATATACCATGGCTTTATCAAAGATGGCGGAAGGCTTATGTGGTGTTGCCACCTGTAATTCTCGTGGTAGCTAAAATAGTAGCCAATAACTTCTGTGTTGTTTGTGATTATAAGCTATAAATAGTATAAATATTAATACTTATCTGTGTCTAGTTAGTTTTATTTGCGTCGAATGGCGCGCAAGAATAAATATTTTTCATTTCATTTTTTCATTTCATTTCATTTCATTTCATTTTTCATTTCATTTCATTTTGTGTGTTGTGTATGTCTGTGTGTGAGAGGGGATGATTTTGATGCTAAAGATTTTTTTTAGGATATAATAAAGCATTTTATTGTTAAATTTTAAGAAGATCCTCAGTTTCATTGTATGAAATGTTTTCCAGGTAAGATATAATTTTCTTTTTACAAAGTGTTTTATTAAGACTGTAAATATTAAGTATTTTATTAATTTTATTGTATAAGAAGGGTCCTAAAAATGAAAAGAATTTTTGTATGAATGCTGTATTGTTTTCCTGCATTATTTTACAAACGGCATACTTTCTACGTTTTTTAAGAATTAATGGGTCATATGCCATATGGCTGTGCTGATTCATAACTGTTTTTAAAATGAAAAGTTTGCGACAGAAAGGACCTCACATTCCCTATATAATTGCTCAGTAGGATATAAAAAGGAGTGAAAATGTGCAACTTTCAACACTGTCCGTTGAGCAATCTCTAATTTTTTTAATGTTGATTTTGGTGCTCCTCCCCATGTAGAAATGCAATAAGTAATTAAAGATTGGCAAAGGGCTAGGTATATATTTTTAAGAATTTTTGGTTCGGTGACATGTCTGAGATTCTTAAATACATAAATGAGTTTGCGTATTCTTCCACATAAGACATCTATATGTTCTCTGAAGTTTAAATTATTATCAATTATAACACCAAGATATCTCATTGAGTTGACACGTTTTAATGATCTACACTGGCAGTTTGGATTATCAGAGGAGCATTCATGAGCAATAATTTGGAGATCATCCGTCAATCCTAGATTTTGGCGGATTGAGTAAGCAATATATTTAGTTTTTTCCGCGTTTAGTGTTAAGATATTATTGTGAAGCCACTCGTTTACTATATTAAAACCCGACTGCGCAGCATCAAAAACTTCCTTCCAAGTATCAGCAGCAAATAGAAGAGCAGTGTCATCTGCATAAGAGATAATCTGACCTTGAGGAAGCTCTATGCGCGTGAGTTGGTCAATATATATGAGAAAAAGTGTAGGGCCCAGAATACTACCCTGTGGGACTCCGTGGGTCACTGGTTGGTACAAGCTAGAGAAATGGCCTAATGTTACGCTTTGGTATCTCTCCGAAAGATAACTTTCGAAGAGTTTTAGTTGAATCCCTCTTATACCGAGGTTTTCAAGTTTGATTAAAAGCTTGGGGACAGAGACCGTATCAAAAGCCTTAGCCAAGTCAATAAATATAGATAAACATTTTTTCCTTTTGTCCATATTCAAAGAAAGGAACTTAGTCAAAGAATCGACTGCATCACTGGTGGACTTACCGCTACGAAATCCAAATTGATTGTCCGACAATAGATTATGACTTTCGAGATAGTGTATTAGCCTTTTATTTAAGATCTTTTCCAAAATTTTTGAGAGTGATGGTAAAATTGCTATTGGCCTGTAATTAGTTATAAGATCTCTGTCTCCTCCCTTATGTATAGGACGCACAACTGACTTCTTCAAACATTTTGGAAAGTAACCAAGTTTAAAACAACTGTTAAATATGTAAGTCAGTGGAGTGACTAAGAAAGCTTTAAAATCTTTTAGTAACTTATTGGAGATTCTATCACAACCCACTGAGCAATCGGTCTTGAGGCCTTGAATGATATGAACTATTTCCTCTTCATCTGTATCAATAAGTACAAATGAATCTCGAGTAGCACCAACATTTATTGAGGCCAAATTAGGTTTAAAATTTTGAGCCAAGTTTCTACCTACATTTATGAAATAATTATTTATTTTCTCAACTGATTCTTTAGGAGAATCAGATAGCATCAAAAGTTCTTTCGGATAATTTTTAGTTTTAGATGTAAATGTTATATTTTTTATCACTTTCCATAATTTCTTATTATCATTTTTAGCCATATTTATTTGTTCCTTTTCGTATTGTCTTTTAACTTTCTTTAATAATTTGTTGCAGTAATTTCTATAACGCGTGTATATTAATTTATTAATTTCACTATCTGGGGAGCACCTGGCTTTTTTGTGTAATTTATCTCGATGTCGCGTACATTTGAGAAGACCAGGTGTCATCCAGGGTTTAATTATTTTCATACGTCTCGATAATGTTACAATCTGTGTGTTTTTGTCTATCGCCGTTTGAAGACATTTTGTTAGGTACGCCAAAGAAGATTCAGGATCTTTTGATTTGTAAATAGGAGTTAGATCGATATTTAAAATGTCTAGTTTAAGTTGGTCGTGGTTTATTTTGTTTATCGTAGTTTTAGAAAATACTCTATTTGGTTTATATTGTACGAATACTAGGGCCGCTTTATGATCAGTTAAGGTGGTTTGTGGAACTAAGGTGAGTGTGGGTTTTTTTGTTTTCAACAAAATGTGATCCAAACAGGTTCCGCTTGCATCTCGTGTAACAA
Organism: Polyploca ridens; assembly: GCA_951394255.1. Lineage (NCBI taxonomy): Eukaryota > Metazoa > Arthropoda > Insecta > Lepidoptera > Drepanidae > Polyploca > Polyploca ridens. The sequence goes on from OX596253.1 coordinate 11,748,764, forward strand.
ACGTATGAGAAGGTAAGAGACCATGAAAAGAGGTTAGAGTTAAGTAACTATCAGAGTTAACATCTCTTTTCTCGTCATTAATTGCTATATTTATATCCCCTATCAATATAATATTTTTAAAAGTATTAAGTTTTTGTAATGTTTTGTCTAGGGAATAAAGAAACTGGTCTAAGATTTTGAACGCAGGAGATCTATAAATTGCGACTATAGCAGTGTCTCTGCCCAACCTTATTAGAATGCAATTTCCTTCTTGAAATTCAGGCTCTTCGACGTCAGCGCTAAGCTGTTCTCGTATAAAAACGACCACTCCATCATTTTGGTTGTTATTATTTTTAGTAAAAAAAGAAGTGTATCCAGTCAAGGGACTAATTTTTTGACCACGAGACAGCCAACATTCCGTTAGGACTAATATGTCACACTCCACCTTGAGTCTTGTTAATAGAACTTCAAACCCCGACATGTTACAATTTATACTACGTATATTTTGTGTAATGATAGACAGACATTTAGATGATGGTGGTGCGAGTCTAAGACAGTCCTCGATATCACAAACTCGTAATTTAGAGACTGCTACTCCATCAAGATCCTTCATGTATATCTAGTAGGTATGTAAATAAAAATTAAATTTAATTTCAATTCTAATACAATTAATATTGTAGACAAGTACCAAAGCATATTATTTTTTTACCTAAAGAAGACATTATTTTTAATCGACTTCAATAAAAGGACATTATCTATTCGACACGCATGTACGTAATATTATTACATAATGATAATATATTAATCGTAGTATATTAGTACGCAATATATTCACATAATTCTGCAATATATTTGTGTTATAGGAGCGTTTACTCCAGATACCATCGGCGATCACGTCAATGCAAGCAATGCCGTTTTTGTTTGTGTTCCGTTGGTTTTTGCATTCTGTAACAAAATAGACTTTACTTCAATTGTGTTCATACTACTAAAATAATATGTGACCGTGGCCAATTACTGGGACAACCACTCTAATATTAGGGGTTAAAGTAAGAAATTGCCGATTTGTACTGAAAAATTGAAATTAGTTTTTTTAAATTTTACTTATTTATTTAATCAAAATAATTACCATTATTATTACACATTGCTGCCATCTAATACGAAGGTCATTATGCCTTTGCTATAGAACTCTGGTGATCTAGATTCGACAAACTGTGTGAAAGCATTTTATACTGCCTACTGAGAAGAAAACTTTTTATCACGTAGAAAATTGTCCAAATCACGAAAAGAATGGTAGTCCGTTGGAGGAAGGTCTGGCGAATACGGAGGGTAACAAATGGTTTCTAATTGCAGTGCCTGTAGAGTTAAAACGATTTCTTGTGCTGTATGAGGTCTCGCGTTATCATGAAGCAATAATGGTGAAGATCGATTCATGAGTTGGGGCTTTTTCACTGCTAGTTTTGCTATCATTGTTCGGAGTTCGGCACTGTAGACATCTGCCGTTATTGCTTGACCTGATCGGAGAAAGCTATAGTGAATAACACCATACTGAGACCACCAGACAGTTACCATTACCTTTTTATTGGTAAGCTTTGCTCTAGGACACTGTTGCGGCGTTTGACCTGGGGTCATCCATTGCATTTTTCGCTTACGGTTATCGTAAAGAATCCAGTTTTCATCACATGTCTCCAATATTCTTTCATTTCTGTATCGATTCAACAAGGCAACACAATTTTCAACACGCGTTTCTTTGTACAGATCAGCCAAATCATGAGGCACCCATTTTTCATATTTTTTATGTTATTGATTTGACGCAAATGAGTCAATATTGTTGGTAAAGTACCAAGGTATCGTTAAACCATGCCGCTAATTCCTAGGTAGTTTGGCTCGGATCGGCTTCCACCATCTCTTTAAATTCATTGTTCCTGTGTGGGCGGTCTTCCACGTGGTTCGTTCTCCAAATCAAAGTTTCCATCACGAAAGCGTTTAAACCAAAATCGCACGGTGAGTTCATTAGCAGTCCCCTCTCCAAACGCAACATTGATATTGCGAGCTGTTTCTGCCGCGTTAGTTCCGCGTCGGAACTCGTATTCAAAAATCACTCGAATTTTCGAAGTATCAGAAAGTCGGTAATCGAATGTTGCACATTTAAAAAAAAACTTTCTTGTCTAAGCTGAATAAAAAAAACAACTAAAAGTAGATAATCGAATGTTGCACATTTTTTAAAAGAAGAACTTCATAGGTACCATGTGAAAGTTTCACTCAAAAATCTCAAATCATGAAGGTTCTATGTCAATTCGAAGTACCTATTACAATTAAACGGCAAATTCATACTTTAATCCCTATTATTTAGAGATCGGTAGGTAGGTATATATGTACCTATAAAACAGAGAAGCGGATTACCAGATAAACTCACAATTCTACGGTTTGTAAAGTCGTCAAATCAGGTTCGTTTGCATGTTTGGAACTACTGGCATTCATGTGTTCCGTTGGTATCTGCAATCTGTAACAAAATAAGCTTTACCTTTCTTCATTCATACTACTAAAATGATACCGTGGCCAATTACTTAGACGAATACCCTAATATTCGAACCTAATATATAGAATAACCAATAAGATATTTATTGTAGTAATTCAATTTACTACATAATATATACTTACCTAGTAGGTGGGTGTACCTACCTAATAACCCGTGCAAACTTTATTTTCTCTGTTATAAGGTAGGTGCAATTATGATTAGGTACGTACGTTGGTATTTGCATTATGTAACAAAAAAGGCTTTACTTTTCTTTTTCTCATACTAATAAAATAGTATGTGACCGTGGCCAATTACTTGGATGACTACCCTAATATTTACCAATGAAATGTTTATTGTAGAAATTCAATTTACTACATAGTATATACCTACCTAGTAGGTAGGAACCTACATGTGCATGCTTTGCTTACGTTGTTGTGAAAACATTTTAGTATATTACCTTCTTAGCTAGGTGGTTGATACAAACGGGCACGGGTCCACGTCCGGTAGGTATATTTTCATCAAACTATAAATTTCCAGTATAAGCTGATCTCGCATTGTATATGATTTCCGTACAATAGGAGGTCAGAGGAGCTTATAATGGAAATTACTCCTTTTCTTACCCATTACAATAATCAGACTCATAATTTATTGGTAGAAACAAACTAAAATGCCTTCCTAGGTAAAACACATTTTATGATTCCTTTTAGGTAGGTAGGTACTTACTTCAATATTTCCGTCTTTTTTTCTTGTTCCGATTATTTCCCATTTTAAACAAAATACACTTCACTTATAATTTATTAGTTACGTATCTAAGTGGGTCGTGAGAGCAAGAGACGCGGGTTCCCCGTTCGAGCGCCGGAGCGCGACTGAATCTGTGCGGCGGCGCTTCGTGCCACTCGCAATATTTGGGAATTTAATTTCTAACAATTTAAAAAAAAACATTATTTTAATTTCAAATCATATAGTACACGTATTGTACTAACTACAGTTTATACAAAAAGTTTCATTAGTATAGGTAAAGTATTAATTGACTAATGCGGTTTTTTTGGAAAATTCAGAGGGAAGTTTGTGATTTTTTTCTATCGAGAAAATGTTTAGGAATCGTGTTTTCACATCATATAGGACTCAGTATATATCCTCAACTTTACTATATATTTTTTTCAAAATTATTGATTCAATACTTTCATTGATATGCAGGACCAAACGTGAGAGGTGGAGCAGTTTTGAGGTAGGGTAAGGCCTTAATACAGTTGAAAATTGTAATGTAAAGTATGTTAGGCTGATGCATTTTTATTAGGATATTGGATCGGTTCAGATGTAATAACTACACGTTAAGTTACCTATAAGTTAATTACGTTAAGTTTCATTAGTTACATACAAAATAACATTATCAATGACATTTATGTACTGATGGATATATTTTAGTTGTAGAATAGTCTCTTCTGCTCCGAAACTGAATTGTTGTGAAGATATCAGATCTTTATGTCTAATCTATTTCGCTTTATTTTCTGCTGAAATTGTCATAAACGGATTATTTTCAGGTCAAATCGTAGTAACCCGTGAATAATAGCATCGTAATGGATTGTTGATTCCATTTCGGCCGTCATGACTGTGGGCGTGAGCCTGACTCACCTACACAAATTAATTAGTGGAAATGGGGCGACGATGATATACCATTATGTCACCATTGCTGTAGGTAGATATAGCTATAAGGTAACAGTTAAATAGATCACTTTATTTATCTGTATTGAAGATATTGCTACTATGTGTTAGTAGGTCATTCAAAGTAGTACCTAAGTACTTTGAAATGATAAGAAAGAAACCTCGATCTAGTATTTTTTGTCCGTCACAAAAAGTACAATAGATTTAAAACTAACCTACAAGTCATTGCTTAATTAAATTGTTGCAATTGTCCGTTTATGAAATGAATGAAAAAGCAGGTATTAGATACTTAGTGCATGCGTTAATAGAAACTGATTGCCCTAGTTTACGGAACTAAGAACTTTCAAACATATGCAACAATATAACAATTATAATATCGTTGACTGGGAAAAGAGAACAAATAACATCCGATTACAGAATCATTGTTTAATAGACCGTGTAAGAATTGAACAAAAATGAAACACGGTGCGGGCTACATTACGCAGAAATGGACAGTAAGTTTACGAGACGTCATTTCAGCAACGTTATGATCATATCATTTCATGCTTCGTTATGCAGTAGACAGTCGAATCATAAAAAGAGTACATCTACTCTCACATTTTTAAACATATTCTAAGATCAAATAAGTATAATAGACGGATACATACACAGCCTTGTTTCAACTTTTGTTTTTGGTTAATTCATGAATGAACGAAGCGGTTAGGATAAGCGTAATTTAATTGCATATAGCCGCCTCTCAATCGGCCTTGCGCTGCTGTTTTGACCGCCTTGGTAAATCGGCCTTTCTGTGCACGCGAAACAATAACATATTGGTCATAATTCTAGTAGGTTATAATAAAGGTGAATAGGAAATACTAAGCGATATAATAATTGCATTCCATTATTACGTGTTGCGGAAATTTCTCAGTTTTATTTAATGTTAATTAATAATATACGGACTTATCAAACAAGTTGATGTTGAAAATATAGAATAAATTTGATAAACAAAGATAAGAGACTCGACTGATAAAACGATAAAATAATTCATATCAACATTGCAATTTAAAATAGAATTGACGCTATCAAAATCAATGGAAATATGTATAAATATTTATAGTTTTACTCAAAAATGACATTCGATTTAAAAAAAAATATGATTACACGAGCACTGTAATATCAGTATCTGAAATAATTGTTTGTAAAGGTAATGGGCCACCTGTATTGTTTAGCTCTCTGGCTTCGTAGGCTGGGCGCCGGGCTGGCGGAGCGCGCGGACACGGGGTCTGCCACGTGCAGGTCCGTCTTCTGTCGACGAGCTCCCAGCAGGTGCAGGTGGGCAGGCCCCGTCGGCCCGCCAGCCGAAGACGTGGCCGAAACTGAACGCATAACGTACGGGAGACTTTCACGGCGCGCACGCACGCGACCGACTGAAGTTCGCGCGCGGCTCGCGCTATCGGCGCCACCACCAACCCGCCCGGAAAATCAGATCTCGTGGCGTCGACCCTATCCATTCATGCCGAACGGATCACAATCATCACGCAGTTTTCTTTTTGTTACACTCTATTTGTAACCAAATGTACTGTTAAACCTATAAACTTTACCGACCGTGCCATGGGTGACATAGATTTCAATGTTTCACCGGTTATCACAATAGCTAGAGTTCTTCGCAGAGAGGATGTCGCGGGGGTAGCGCATTGTTATGCGTAGAGTTGACTAGTTTGGCGAAAGGAGCATGCCGAATGACGCGGCGAGGTGTGTCAGAAAGGGAGAATTATGGTTGAACGAGCGGTTCTAAATGGATCTAATGTCTGCTTCGTCGTCACACTGCGCGTCATGCTCACTGATCGCGTACCGATACCACAAGCACTTTCTTTTGCACGTGATTTTGTTTGTTTTGCATTATATAGACAATCGTTACCGGGCCGGGTCAAATACACAAAGCTAGCTTATTTACACGATTTTTATCACACTTGCATAATTCCTTTGAGCTTAGTAAGTTTATAATTAAATTATTCGGATGGATTAGAGATTGGCAGGATCGTGTCACTCTCTCGTGGCTCGAAGCGTTTGTTTGTTTTGTACTGAGTCGCACAAGATCCAGTTGCCATCGAGTAGAAGATGAAAACTGCGCATGCGTGTGTCCGTTCAATAACCACCCCTCACTCAGCTGATTCACAAGAGACACTGTGAATTAACTGTGCCATGACAACATTAAAATAACGATCCTTTTAAGACTGTTTGTAGAAATACAAATTTTAACAACGTGTGTGGTCTTTGTTGTCCATTCATCGGAATAGTTTTGTTTATTAGTAAAACAAGGCCTTTTTATATGTATCCAAATCCTTAAACTTTTGATGGGCGTTAGCTTTTTTGTGTAAAAATCATCATTAAAAAAATATTTAAGTCATTAATTTCTCCATTATTTTTAAATGATGGATTAAGTAGCATAAGAAAGAAGCTGTGAGATAATATTAAAACTTACATTCGAAGCATAATAAGAGCACTTATAACAGGAATAGTAATGGAACTGAGTGTAGCGGAGGTTGTCAATCTGTTGGTCACGGTTCGCACCGGCTGGTGACGGTGACGGTCGCGGCCAACCGCGACGTGATTGATAAAGACGAGGATACACGAGCGAACATGAACATGATGAACATAAAGTCGGAAAAATAAGTCAACTTATTGACAATACGCAAAATAGGCTGTGTAGGTGCTTAGAAGTTGTTGTTTTTAGGATTCCGAATCATTATCATCTGCCTGCCCTGTTCCCAATAATTTGGGGTCGGCGCATTCGTCTCTTCTATCCGTCATACCAGCATCCACTCCTTTCTTACCCATATCATCTTTCACACAATCCACCCATCTCTTTTTCGGTCTTCCTCTTCCCGTATATCCGTCCATTTTCATATTCATAACTCTTTTAGTGACGTGGCTTTCAGTTATCCTCATAACATGTCCATACCACGATAAACGGTTCTCTCTCAACTTTTCAGTCACTGGTGCTACGTTCAAGCTTCCCCTTATGTACTTATTCCTTATCTTAACCATTCTTGTCACTCCACATATCCAACTCAACATCCTCATCTGCATGCAATCTTCTTTACTGCCCAATATTCCGAATAAAACAGGTCTTACCATGGAAATTTTTCCCTTTAGCTTTAAAGGCATCCGTGGATCACATGTTATTCCTGTTACCTGTCGCCATTTCATCCATCCTGTGCTGATTCTTTGCTTTATATCACAGTCAATATAACCATCGCTCTGCATTTTTGATACCGAAAGTCGGAACAGCTGGTACTTACACTCCATCGATAAAAATAGGCGCAAACGTGGAGAGACCGCCGAAATCGCAGAACATGTGTTCAGTTTTAGTTCTGCTAATTTTCAAGTCAACACTCTCCAGCTTTTGCTGCCATTTTCTGCTCTGGACATCAAATCTTCACCGACGAGAACAATGTCATCGGCAAATAGCATACACCAGGGTGCCTCCTCCTGCAGGTGCCACGTCAAGGCATCCATTACCAGCAGGAAGAGGAATTCCGAGCCAAAAAGGTAAAATTAATGGTTCCATACCCTCCAACATTGATTTAGAATTTGGAACTGTTTTAAATACTTATTGTTTTTTTATTATTCAATATTGCTTCATTCTTAATGAATGTGTAGCAAAATTACACTCCCGTATTAGAGAATGAACCGAACCAAACTACCAACCAATACTACACTAAAATCTTTTCTTGATATATTCTTGCTTCTTTTCCATTTCTCAACACATTGCATTATCATATTTTTTCATATTTGTATATTTCTTGAAAACCTAATTTTAAAACATTTCTTTGCATTCCATTCATCTCACAGCACTCATCTAATGAAATCAAAGCACATTGAAACACAATACAGTTCAAAAAGTGAACACTATGTTCGTTGTTCGTTCATTGCTAGTGTGTACTAAGCTTTAAACTACGTAAGTCACACCCAATTTCCTAAGCCACTGGAAACCAACGCTCGAATTACGGCAATTCTTTGTTTTAAATTACAGTGCGAATGAAACTATTGTTTTTACACAGATTTCGTATACTATGAACTTTTTAAGATATTGCATTTAATATCGACAGGGATGTCGCAGGGAAAAATTAATATTCGATATTAGATTTTTGCGCAATACCTAGCTCTTGCTTACAGGAATTAAGAATCATCGAATCAAAAGATAGTTTATAAAATGGAAATTATATAAATTTTGTTTTGAGCTTAACAATTCTTTTGTAATGGTTCATCATTTAGTCATGGAAGATTGCTTTTACTGATATAATGGGAGGTAGATTAGCATTTTAATGGAAAAACCAGTACCGATATTTGTTTAAAAATAATACTTTTCATTCCAATAGTTTTTCTAAAGCACTGTTTACAAATTCTCTTTTTGCGGAATGCACAAAACATGCACAAAAGCAATGGTGCATGTTATGTACGTATACCTACCTACCTACTGAACCGAAGTTAAAACCCACTGGTGGCCACTGATTCCTGACATAGCAAGGGCTACTGTGGTAAGGGCGCCCGCATGTAAGGAACATGTTAAACCAATTATCACTTCGCACAAGTCTCATGTTTCCAGGATAAATGTTATAAACGCCGCGTCATTAATAATGCCTATAGTTGCCTAGTGTCGCTTGTCGTCCTAGTTCTTGTTAATTACTTGGTTAGCGGTGTAGGTATTTTGACTAATTTAATTAAACGTTAATGAAGTATCATTTAGACATATAATTATTATGTATAACAAGACTGCTACCTAATTAAAGGGTAGTAAGGTAACAAATAAAATTATGTGCATTCAAGATATACCTACCTACTATAATCGTTGGTAGTTAATAGCAAACCGTCACTCGTATAAATAGAAACCAAAGTATTAGCTGTAGAGTAATTACTTAAATGTATCTTAACAAGCGAAATATTTTTTTTTTAATGATTAGTTTCCCGTTTTACCAAAGAAATACATGTAAGCACTGATAACTAATAGTTTACCTTTTGCATAAAAAAATACTTTTCGTACCACTTGCTCAAAAAACTGACATTCTATGCCACAAAAAGCGAACATAACAATAGTCATTTTTAATCTGTTAAAAACAGGGAAAAAAAATTGTACTGAATTTCATTCATCCTCTAGGAATGTGATTTAAATTTGGAATACTTACCGAAATGTATACTGAACTAAATCTGTGTTTACACCATTGAGTTTGTATATAAAGCATTATACATCTTTTTGAAAAAGGAATCAACTCATCTATACATATAAAATGCTTTGTCCTGAATGACTGACTGACAATCAACGCACAGCCTAAACCGCTGATCGTAGAGACCTGAAACTTGGAGGGTGTGTTCTTTGTATGACGTAGGCATCCGATAAGAAAGGATTTTACGAAATTCTACCCCTAAGGGGGTGAAAAACGGGGGCAAAGTTTGTATGGGACAGCGTGATTCCTTGGTCCGATCTACTTCAAATTTTGCATAAACATTCTTTAACAGAATTGATGGAAGACGTGTTTCATATTTTATTGAAACTCATCGCCTAACGTGTTTAAAAAGGGGTAGAAAGTTATTTTAGGGGTGATTTGCATCGAAGTTGATATCCATACTTCTTAGTGGTTTTGACTTGATATTTGTCATTCCAATTTTAAATGCATTGCACGTAGACGGAGAATTACAGGTAGATAGGCCAAGATACGCATGCATATGTCAAAACGAGTATGTGTGATATTTTTTTGTCCCTATCTCGCGTATAGGTTTTTATTGTTTGACCTCAGGGTCGTTGAGGCCAAAAAAGTTTGTGTATATATGATATTTGTTGAAGAGAGCAGTGAAACTGAAAGCCTAATTAGTAGCCTAAGTATGTTTTTTTTATTTTGTTTTATACCTCTAAATTGGCAAACAAGCATACGGCCCGCCTGATGGTAAGCGGTTACCGTAGCCTATGGACGCTTGCAACACCAGGGGTATCACTCGCGCGTTGCCGACCCTGAAGAAACCTCTTCACACCCTTCTTGAAGAACCCCATGCTGTACTCCATTGGGAAAACCACGGCGGGGAGCTCATTCCACAGTCTGAGCGTCCGCGGAAGAAAACTCCTTTAAGCCCGCACAGTTCGAAACAATTCTGGTTTCAATGTGTGAGGATGGACTCTCCGTCGATGGCGAGAGTTGCGATGGAAGGTAGCCGTGGGCATTAAGTCGAACAATTCCTTGGAACACTCCCCGTTGTACAAGCGGTAGAACACACATAAGGAGGCAGTCTCTCCTCAGACTGAGGGGCTCTAAACCGTTTGTGAGCTCGGGATCGTCGACAATTCTAGCGGAACGTCGCTGAACCGAGTCTAAAGGCCCACGCTGGTATCCAGGTGCCCCCGCACACAGATGACAACATTACTCCATATATGAGGCCAGACTTGCCACTTATAAAGTCATTTGTGACTGTATCAGCGTTGCCAGACGTGCCGATTTTTAGCCCAAAATTGAATGTCCCGCGCGTCCCGCTTTTCGAGGATTACTCGACCGTGAAATCATCGTTGGACGTAGAAGTGGGAAATTATAAAGACACCACTGCACAGAAATGGCACAAGCTATCCGTGACGCGTCGTAAACACCACAGTGGTGTTGGAGAACCGCGCCAATGTGCGCTAAATGTCACTGTGATATACAAAAAACAAACTTCTAAGTCAACGTAATCAAAAGATACGGCCGTATATGCCGCATATTTTGACGCTCGCAAGGGAATCAAAACCGGTACTTCCTGTTGATCTAGGATCATACAATTTGGCAAGAAGCAATTCCATCCAGAAATCCAAAAAGCGTTTTGCAGTTGCCATTATATTACAACATCATCGAAAAAAAGGGGAAAAATCTCCGAGAATCGATTCCCGTGATTATTGAACTATTCACATAGGTACCTACAAGTTTCTACGGAACCCTCGGTGCGTGAGTCCGACTCGCAATTGGCCGGGTTTTTTAGTATGTCCCGCTTTCGGCGATAGAATCCCGCTTTATTTTACTCAAGCAGTTCCAAAATACCGCTTTGACCGAAAAAAAATATGGCGAGTATGGCGACGCTGTTTTATATATATTCTCAAAGATATTGTTTGGTGTGTAGTGATGGTGAATTGTTGTGTAATTGGCTGTAAAAGCCGTAGTGAACGAAATGAACCAAACATAACCTTTCATCGGTCAGTAGTTTTTTTTAACTGATACAGTAAGTAAATCAAAGGATTACTATACTCATGTGTCTTCTTAATTTTCTGTCAATATCATGCAAGTTGTATAAATATCATGCAAATTTCTGATATTTTTTATTATATTTAGAAAAATATATAAAAATCCAAATATTGTACATGTAATTTTGTCCAACTATCGCTATCTTCTTGACTATACGCTGACAGCCTATCTACCTACAATTCTCTATATACGCATTGCACCAAGCTCTTATGTGAACTTTTTTTTAATCGCTTGGCTCGCGGTTAAAAATATAACAATGACATCAATTGTTATAATAGGACGCGCGTTCCTCGCGAGAACCAACGGGTTAATAAAATCGGATTGAGTTTTTAAACATTTTTGTCAGTCTGTTCCGGAACATAGTTAATGTTATAAGGAGTAACTTAGCTACTTTTATTTTTGAAAAATAATTAGAGTTCCGCGCAAAAAAAAAAAAACAAAACGTTCGTGGGTGAAACCGCGGGGGTCTGCTAGTCAACAATAAATGTACCGAACAAAAATGTAACTCTCTCTATCAATAATTGGACCAATGTTTCGAATGTTAACTTTTACTTTTAATTGTCATTATTTTTAATAAATGCTTATCTCATATTATTATTGTGTTAATTTTTTCGCAAATCGTACGAAAAGTAGAGTATTTTCCTCGGTGATAAACCTGTCTTAGTCTTATGTGAACTTAAATCCCTCGCTACACTCAGGACTCGTCTTAAATCCCTCCCTTCGCTCGTGATTTAAGTTTTTAACACCCTCGCTACGCTCGGGAGTAAACCTCGAGTCCTTCGTTACGCTCGCGATTTAAATCGTCACCCGCGACAGAAGACACTGCTTTATCCCCTTGGTTAATAATCTACTATTCTGCAATTAGTACCTAATAAAAGAATCATTTTCTTTTAATATTACTTGAAAAAATAATCACGGTCGAAGTAAGTATTTTCGATATATTAATTATTAGTCGTATATAACGAAAAACGAAAGCATTATTTTTCATACGGTGTCAGTTTTTTTAAACTATTGTTGGCTTTACATTTTTATTGCATTTATGTTACGTATTAACTTTATCGATGTAGGCTTTTTGGGGACAATTGAATCAATTTTTCGGGGACGATTGTGCAATTGTCCCCATGGCAGAATTGACCCTTTTAGTACATTATTTGGTCTAATTAGGTACTTATTAATGTATTACTTTATTACATTATTGATGAATACATAATAGGTAGTTAATGAAAGTTATTGTAATGAAGCTTGAATTACTAATTAGCAACGTAATTAAAAATATTGATAATATGTCAAAGACGATTGTACCAGGGGATAATAATTGTACCTACCACGAGGAGTATCGCTCTAATTGCTTCTCCATACAATATTTTGACTTGTAAGTTTCGTAATTTTTGACTAATTTATGTATTACGCCTACAAATATGTAGCTCACAAGACACACCAAACTATGTTTTGTAGTCTTTTATTTAGATTTTATTGTTAAAAAAGAGAAAAGAAAAGTTTTACTTTTTTAGTTTTATATTTATTAAACTTTTAAGATGGGTTTGTTTGTTAAGAGCTATTCTGCTCAGATATTACCATTTAAAAAAGTATTTTCTTCCAAATAAACTACAGCCAAAACATTAGCAGGAAACTCCGAAATAAAATTCACAAAATTCGCCTTATGCAGTGTGCAGTTGTTGGTAGCGATTTGCAAATATTATGTCTGCCATAATTAATAAGGAATGGCGCAATTTTACAACAATCATGAATAATTCAGTGAAAATTTGCGAAGAAAAGCTCCCATACAGTAACAGTACATTTCATATGTCTAGAGACCCACGCGACACTAGCGCCTCTCGCGGATAATAATCCAAGCGCACATCCCACATTAGGGGCAACTTTTTATTTTATTTGCAATTGCTGATTTTATTATTTACTAGTTGCACCCTGCGGTTCCACCTGCGTTCCCGAGGGATATATTGCTTTCCCGGGGTAAAAAGTATCCTATGTGTTAATCCAGAACATATTCTATTTGTGTGCGAAATTTCATCCAAGTCCTTTGAGTAATTGAAGCGTGATTGAGGTACAAACATCCAAACATACAAACATCCAAACTTTCGCATTTATAATATTATATAGTGAGAAGGTGAGAATAGTGAGAATAGTGAGAATTAGTGAGATAGTGAGATGAGGTAGTGAGATTAGTGAAATAGTGAGATGAGATGAGATGAGATTAGTGAGATGAGATGAGATTACACTAATTAGGTACTCTGAATTTTGAAACAGTTTTTATTCAATTTGAGAGTAGGTAGGTACCTCAAATTAAATCGCTAGACCCAACCTAATGCACCTTTGTAAATGCCTTGTATAGTCTCACAAACATTCCCACAAACTTTTCTGGCCCGGTGGCATCGAAATAGAAGATAATATATCGATGCCCAGTGGTCAAAAGAGGAACTAACGACGCCATTTTGAAATGTCAATCGCCATTGGTCAAAGAGAATATAAACACTACGTTCATTGGTTGTTTGCTCCACCAAATGCGATAACAGCGACTCTCTCACCGGGCCAGATAAGTTAGCATAAACGACGCTTCGGATTCAGTACTTCTTTCGTATATCCTAAATATGATTTCTGAATTCGAAGTAGTCAGAACATCCCAGTACTTAATTTTAGATGCACTTAATGGTTCCATCCAATTTAATTGGGAAACGAGCTCATCTCGTCTACGACCTCGTTGTAAAGCAACCGCAGACTGTAATGATGTCGTTATCACATATGTAGGTACCTTTTACACTTGTACACTTCTTCGATTACTGCGGTTTGGCTATGTGGGGTACATACCCAGATATGCTTAGGTATAGTATAGTCAGTCACCCAGTATAAATGTCCGAATACGGCATGCATTCTTGAGGAACTTCCTTATAAAGAAAACTTGGCTAAGGTTTTCTTTAATGGACATTACTTGTTAGTTGCTTTTCTTGATTTGGTTATTTGCAGATTTTATTATAATGTTAATCATTATGTATAAATTGTATGATTTGAAATCATTATTTCTGATGCACTCATATTCTCACCAGGTATGTAACTATTATCCATTACATTGTATAATAATGGTTGCATTACATTTTTATGCTTCATCTAAGATAAGCTTTAAGTGCTTTCTTGATTCAATGTCTGTGGTTGGTTGTAGCTCTTCCGGCTCTCAAGTGGGCGGCATTAGCGGCGCTGTACCAAAATCGTTGCCCACAAAAAAGCCTTGACTTAATTTTATTGTTTTTTTAAATGTCAAAACATAAAACTTGCAATAATTGAGTTTCGATCAATTCAGATTGTGGTAAAGACATTATATGACCAATGGTTGATTAACAATTACATAATTTAAAATTGTTTGCATTACCAGTATCGATCGAAAGCTGGTACCTATACCTGTAAAACAAGATGACGCGACGGCAAAACGTTTGACACCAAAAATGACTTGGCTATAAGTACTTCATATTACGTAATTATAGGTTCTCAATGATATGATTACACATTTAATTATTGGGTTATTCAACTTGTAAAGAATTTATGTAATAGAAGAGTATGTAAAAAAATAACTATATTGTTGATCGTTCCAAGAACGTCGACGCTTGGAATCCAATCAAAGGCATTAAGTTAGGTACGTAAATTTTTTGCCTGCAAACGATTTTCGACTGTTCTAGCAATTATGGACTATTTATGGAATAATGAAAGGTAATATACCTTATAATGAATCAAAAGTAATGGTATCGGTACAACTTTATCGTCTACATGGGTAATTTTCTGGTGTTTATAACGGGTCAATTGCCTTTTTAATTTGCGTTAGAAATGGATGTCTGTAATATGGAAACGCCTTTTAGTTTTGATTGATCGAATATGTACAATAGGTACTTATAACTGTTTTTAGTAATAAAATAAGCGCATACGAAAAGCGAATAATGAAAGTTTTGAGAGACACTTATTAATTGTTTTTTAAGTTCAAAAAATCACAAGATCTTTCGAGCTCAAGCTTTCCTTATTTTACTGCTCATGTTATTAATTTAATATTGGTATAATTTCATTTCAGTTTTCATTAATATTTTATGGTTCAATAATTTATTTTGAATCCAGAATCTTTTATAGGTGAAAGCTTTGAACATGATTACATTATGTCACTGTTATTTTACGAGTGTAAAACAGTATCTTTTCAATTGCATAAGGGGTCGTCCTAATTGGCGATGATCGTACGAGCAAACGATGCGATTTCGTCGCACGACGAAATTAAGAGTGCGTATAAAGCAAAATAACAATCTTACGAGTTGAAATTTACCCAAGTAAATAGTATTTAAATTTAAAAATATTTTTATATGAGTATTTTCATTATATACGCGAGGGTTATATCTGAACAAAAACATAATGGAATGAAAATTCCTCGATAAAAAAAAACACAAAGATACCTCTAATAATAATGAATTTTCGTTTTTATTCGTTCATGGTGTATCTAATTAAGACAAAAATTCGATAAATAATATCACTAACATATCACCTAGGACGAGTTATTTAGATAAGAAGCGCTTAGTTCATTTTTGTTCCGCAAAATACGCTATCTCCGTCTCACGCCACGCGAAGATTAGACATAAGTTTGTTTCATCTGACATTGCCATATTTTTGGCTTTGTACGCACTCTTAAATACACAAAACGCTTTAGAGTGTCTAATTGAAGCTCGCAAGTCATCGCGCGAGCACAGGAACATCAGCACGATCGTGCGACGAAATCGCATCGTTTGCTCGTACGATTGTCGCCAAACAGGACGACGCCTAAGAATACGTACCTTTGTGCTTGGCCATTAAGCATGGTAACCACTTGGGCTACGATGCCTTTGACAGGAGCCTCCTTCTCCAACATCAGGGTGGGCTTTTCCATAGTCATCACAACACGGTATTCCAATTCAGTCTTTGTGTGGACACGACACTCACTATTTGTTATAATTTAGAAAATACTAGCGACGATCTTTCATACATAGTCCTTAGGTTGATTTTGTTGGGAGCATTAGTAAGTAGTATTAGATATCAAATCAAATCAATGTTTATATTTTCTACTATCTGTCATTGTATCTGCCCTTAGAATGTAGAAAATAGAATAGAGGGTTGTTCAATTTACCTATACCTGACATATGCTCTACCGGTTTCTTTATTCGATCTAGTCTTGATTTTGCGATTACAGATTGCCGGTATCACCAGTAGAATCGATCCCGATAAGTTTTACTCATCATTCATTTCATTCATTCTATCTAATGTTTGAAAATGGTATGAAAAGTACTCATTATCTGGTATGAAAAGTACTCATTATAAATAAGTTTGCGACAAAGTATTAAAATGGGCTAGATGACTAAAAAAATAGTCCGTTTTTTACATAAAAAAAAATGTTAACGTTTTTTTCTTTTGTCAATTAAACTGTGTTCCGTGACGGCACGTTAGAGTACACTTTTTACTCTAAAGTGACGTCACGAACCCCGTTCCCGAACTTTGACTCGCATTATCTTTGTCAATTTTTAATGATTTGGTAAAGCAAAAAATACGTGTCCAATATATTTTGATAATCTAACTGACGGACTAATTAGAATTATTATTTTTTACCTAGAAATTAATTTAGGAGAAAACCCTATTGAAATTGCATAATAATCACATTAGCCTCAGGAAAGTATTAGTGCCTAAGCTTCAACCGGATTAAGAGCTTCCTGTGCTTACGGTATATGTATTATATTACAGGTAGGTAATTTTATAATTACTGACAAGTGGTTTTGCTGTTAATACCGGTCTTAACATGTTACCGGTGTTAGACAAGATTAAAAAAATAGACAGGTATAATTGTAGGGTTCCGCTGTTGCTTAGTGAAATGGCAAAATTAAAATGGATGATATAGGTACATTTTAAAACCGAATAAATAAGCGAATCCAACATTATTAAGAAAAAACCTACCTAAGCAATGAATATGTAACTGTCTTTATAATACTTCATTCAATACAATTAGGATGCACCTATAGACGCCAGATATTCAGCTTCAGCAGAGAAAGATATGGCTACGGAAATGTTAAAAATGTAGTCCATTTAAATAACTAATGCCACTCAAACCACACTTTGATAGTTATGAAACAAAAAGATAGTATCAATCATAGTCAAATGTATGTGGAAATACTTGTAATTTTGAGTCTGATAGTCTCAATTCTCAATATGCCCACGGCTATGCTACGTAAGTCTGCTATAAAAATCCTATCTTTAGAGAATTTTCCCGTCACATTTCGGATCGCAACTTCCTGGAGCGAATTCTGAGGTTTGAGTAATCAACCTATCAGAATAGATGTTATGGTAGGTAACTCAATCTAATGATTTAAGAAAAGGAGGCACAGCGGGAATAGCAATTGTCAATTGAGATACCGTGACGAACTAAGTCAAGCTAAACAATTTGTTAACCCTTTTGTTGGAAGGAGGTTCATGGTGAGAAGGCTATCAAATTAATAAGAACTACAAAACCTTTCAGCTCTACAAGAATTTCCGAACGATGAAATAATACCTATTTTTTTTTCCGCTGTAATTTTTGCATAGATCAATTGATTGTAACAGCAAAATCATCTAATAGGTATACGTAATTTCGCAGCTTTCACAAAGTAGCTTATAAATTAGTTAAGAGGCTTAATTAAACTATTTTGTAAGTATATCAGTTTCAGTACTCAGATGAATTTGATTATTATAATATTTTCTCACAAAAAAATTAATTAACATTTTACGGTCAATGAAATCCGAGCGTTCCACAAAAATCTAAATTAGCTTAGATAAAATTATGATAAAAGATACACGAATAGCGAATGGCGTGCTCTTTTATTTGCGTTCAGTTATTTCTGGAGAATTGAAAACATTTGGAAGCGTTTAGGAAAGTCACTAATGCACGTTTATAACAATTTCTTGACATTTATCTAAGCATTATATAGAAAGTTTGGGGTATTCAACGTTAATGGACATTTAGTGTGCGGTCTCAATGAGGCAGATTTTGTGACATATTTTGGAAAGTGTGGAAAAAAAGCGAATAAAGACATTATAATGTAGGTGAAGCAATTAGCTACTTAATGAAAAATAAGAGTCGCTACAATACCCAATAGTATAATGCCAAGAGTGGATGTCCATGGCCTTCACCAGAATGAGTTCAATTAAGATTCTAAAGAGATTCTAAGATTCAATTAAGGGTCCAGAATAACTAAATATACACACTCTATACTTATTATAGGTAAATCATATAGTAAAAACGCTATATTTCACTTGATATAATCTAGTTCTTACCTTTTTGAAATAAAACATCTATTATTGAACCAAAAAAGATTATTAAAAATATGAACTGCAATCCTACAGTGAATTTGCTACATCCAAATAATAAAAATCAAAGATTTATTTCGGTCTACGAAAAGAAATTTAAGCATTTTATTCAGTATTCTAGGTACGTGATAATCTACAAGTGACTTTGTTCGCAAATTAAATGTACCACTTTTAATCTAAGTGAAAGAATGTATAAAAAACTGATACTTACACAAATAGCTAAAAATAAACAAGCAAGAACCGTTTACTTTGCAAAAACTAAAATACATGTAGGCACTGATTAATTACGAAGATCTAAAGAAACTGCAAATGGGTGGGTAACACTAGAGAACGCTAATATTTTAACGCCGGCATGAACTAGATCTTTTATAATAAAAAGCTGTAGATCTACAACGGTGTTCACTATTTTAACTCACGAATGTTCACAATATTTGCCATCATCTTCATTATTACTACATAACATTATTCAAGATCTACAAAAGTGTGGATGCCAAATGAAGCCGGTATTGTAGTGACTACTATAAAGATTTAAGGAACAGAAAAGCTATTCAATGTTGCCATGGAAACTAATTTTGGACAACAAAATAACTCAATAATGGGTGGAGTTTTAAGGCCTATAGCTGTATTGTTTTTATATGATAAATTACTACAAGCAGCATGATCCGAAGATTTAAAAGAGTTCCCCAAAAATAATCGTAGATGGAGAAAATACCTAAAAAACTCGATACTTGAGAATTGGTTTTCTTGTACTGCTACTATATTAGAGCGGATTAATATTAAAATTAAACAAATAATTTGGTGTTAACCTAATAAATGTACTTATAGTGCTACATGTGACTAATACAACTCACATTCCTAAACCCAATAACTTTGATACAAAAGCACTTGAGTTTATCAATGATAAGATTATCATCACGCAATATATTTTGTCATTGTGTTTAAATTGATCCTTTGTTATTCATTATTAAATTGGTTATCCTCGTAACGTGGTAGTTGATGTGAAGGTACATAATTGTTGTACCTGTTTAACTCTGGACCTTTAATTATCACCTTAATCCTTTGGAAAGTTGAAATTCAAAGGTTATTCAGGTCTGGTAACATGTTAGCCTGGGTTCGCAGTGAATAATTTAGTTTGAAATGGTTTACATTAATAATCAAGTAGGGGGTCAGTATCTTACACACTACGTTCCTTGTACATATGAATTTCTTTTATTGTATTATTTTTGGTAACTTTTTTTTGTGTATCTTTTGCAATTATATTGAATGGGCTCTAGTAGATTTAATGATTAATTGCTGCGAATATTTATAACTTCACATTAATCCACTGCAAACTGTGTCTAATTACCGTTTGCAGTTACAGTGTCTAATGTTTTGTTAAATCGCCCATTTGAAACTGGTGTGTGGATTGTTAGTAGGTTTATTAACATACCCTACATTTAAGAAATTGCTTAAAAACGACAGAGAATGTAAATAGAGATTTATTTGTAGATAATATGAATAACATTCGCAAGTTTCACGTAAGTATGTAAACAAATATTCATCCGTTACATCACTTTAAACCAACCTACCTACAGTTGACATCAAGTTTAACAAAGGAAATTATTGTAACTGCCATTGTAGGACCAGAATCACTGATAACATTAATTGTATGTCAACGACCAGCACTGTTATACATTCATATAGTCTATATGAGTTTCAGGATTCAACATGGAATGATTTCAATTTGTTCAACCAACATTGAAGATCCTACGGGTTGTGCGCTACGCAGATACAATGACGGACAGATACTGTAAACCTAATTGAATTAGGTACCTATCCGTATTTAAATTATTACCTCGTTACCAGTGCACTCATTGATTCATTTCAATTTGCGGGAGAATTGATCCCGAATATTAAATATCACAGCACTCCTAAATTTAACGTAACGTTATAACTTTTGATAAGCTTGCACTTTAGGGATCGTTTAAATTTCGATCGTTCAGTGACCCGTGCAATAGGTGTATCGGAAGATTGGATCTCGATCGGATCGTGTGGTGTCGCGGGGTCACACACAACACGTGTTGTGGTCGTGTTTGTACCAGCTACGTACGTCCGCGTGCGCGCCGAGTTGCAGACTAACATTGCCGGGCCCGATGCCGATGCGGCACGCGGGCGACGCCAGGCATGCGGCGAGATGAACCGAAGGCACGAAGCGAAGCCCCTAGCAGCTGCGCCACTCGCTTTATCTGATTACCTCATGGAGCAAGGACCTTTCGACACACAAAGCTCGCCGTAAAATCTACCTTGAAAATCGGTGCCCGTACCGCGAAATTTCTCTTGCGAAAGACCATCGTTAGCTATAGCTATGATGGATTGAAGTAATCTTGTAATCTCGTTAATTGGTTTGATAGCTTTTGTAATATAGTTGGAAATGATTTAAGGCCTACGGAAATTGTGATAAAAAAATAATTGCAGAGCAAACTTAGTCAAAAGAATAAATCAAATTAACGCAAAGTCGTCTACAGAAAAGCTGTGCTCACCAGTTTTAGCCATCATCACTTGCCCAATTGAGATAGCAATCATTAACAAGTTGTAAAAAAAATAAGAAGATCTCTCTGGAAGGCAATAACAGGTACCTGTGGAGCTTTGTGATTTATTCTTATACCAGGAAATAAATAGCAGGATTTGCAGTTATAAAAAAGGCAACACAATTCGGTAACATTGCTCCATATTCACAGTCGGCCTCCAGTTGCAGTGCAAGACGCTAGGAAACCGTTCCCATTGTTGTATAAATAGCTATTGTCGTGACGTGCTACGGTGTACGAAGCATGGAGGTCAGGCAGGCACCCACACAATTAATCTGATCATTGAAGCTGGAACGGTTCTTTGGCTTTGTTTTAATTTTGCCAACATGCGTGCAAATGTATAGTGTATTATATCCTTCATTGTTTTATGCTAAACTAGCCAAACATGTTCTTCTACTTTTTATGGTATTTTGATATGTTTTAGCTTGCATGTTACAGAATGAAATTGGTTACGGAGTGGTAATCTTTTAAAATTGTACGACTACTTTGTCAATTTTCGAACCTATGCTATACATTGTTTTAAAATTTGATAAAAATCATTGCTAAGATCAGTATACTTGCAGATTACCTACTTAATGACCGTGTCTTGTAGGAATAGTAACTTACCTACTTATTATTCATTCAGAAACATGAGTAGACAGTAGTCCGACATTCAAACAATGAAGAACCAGTCCGATGCACAACATTGAACTTTAAAACGATTGACCTGACCTTACTCTCTGAATGTTTACAATAACAATCACCGATAAAAAATTTGGAGTAGTTTTGTACGATCACTAACAACATGTAAAAAATTTAAAGCGCATTTAATTTCCAAAGTATTATAGTCCATTTAATGATAAGCAGAGATTTCCTATCTGAAAAGTATTTTTTAACAGCACAAGTGAATGTGGAGTCCATTATGTCTGAACATTAAGGCAGGAATGGGCAGGAAGCAGAGCACTTTATAATTTTAGTTAAGCTACACGCATGTGTGTATCTCTAATTGATTTTGTGCTGGTAGTACCACTTATGAACTTTTATTTCGAAGACGTTGTCTCTGCTATATGTAGGATAAGGATCAACAGGTTGGTAAGTGTTGCTTTGAAAATCCACCTTACTAAACTTGAAAGAAGTCAAGATTTAGTAACTTAAGATTTTCAAGAAACAACAAACTGTTTCAATGAGTTAATTTTTTCCCTTTATAGCGTGTAAAAATATTAGTGACATTAATTCGATATTAAATCACAGAATCGCGTTCCAATAGGCAATTGTGAATAGTTTGTTTTGCTTTAAAATGCGATACAGCATCATACCTTTTGTCAGACATTGTCAACAGTAGTATCTTTTGTTCAATTGTTCTCTGCTTCACCACGATCAACAATAGATTCAATAAGCCCGTCGCGTCATGTATCTACACATCTAGCTGTAATAGACGTTGGAGAAATTTTATTGTTTAAATTATAGATCGATGTGTTTTCTTCTGTGATTTTCTTCTATTTCCTAATACAAACAAACCATGTTGTACCTACGTCTAGGATTCTGTTCTTTCCAAACAGACATACAAAATCGCAACCGTCGAAGGGTAATAAATAGGTATGATGAATATTTCCGTTGTCATAATAACCATCTACAATCTACAATAGTTATTTATGCAACTTTTTTTTTTACTGTTTATAGGCCTGTGTTTGACCGCAATCTCACCATGGTAAGTGATGATGTGGCCGAAGGTGGTAAGCACACAAAGCCTAGAAGGAACTGGCTCTCAAGTGCAGCTATCGGAACACACCGAAAGGTGCTTGGCGACAGATTTTCAACTTGAGGGTGGTAGCCAGCCAGGCGGGTACTACAAAGTACCCTACCACCGTGCTATGGTTTCCTCACGATGTTTTCCTTCACCGAAAGCTAATAATAAATATAATAATAATAATAAATTTATTTTCTTTCTCGTTACAAACTAGAATAACAATTTATACGATAAACATGACATTTTAAAGTTTGTAGGAGAAACTGGTATCCAAGCTAAGCCGGAGCCTGTGTTAAGGATAACCAGCCTCTTCCACCACGGACTATTTTAAGCTATGCAGAAACAGATGCATGCAGAAATATGTGTAAACATGATTTAGAGAAAGATATAGACATAAAACAACATAATATAACATTTAAAATTAAAATCTACGTAAAATAAATTATGGTTATGTGAGAAGTGTGTATGTGTGTGTGTGTGTGTGTGTGTGTGTGTGTGTGTGTGTGTGTGTGTGTGTGTGTGTGTGTGTGTGTGTGTGTGTGTGTGTGTGTGTGTGTGTGTGTGTGTGTATGTGCGTATGTGTATGTGTGTGTGGGGGTGTGTTTGTGTGACTGATTGCCCTACGGATAATAGATGCCTTGGGATCGAGAGCTTCGGGACTCTTTTAAAAAAAGCTCAAGCTCATTGTAGGATTCGAACCTGGGACCTTCGCCTCGGTATCCGACGTCACTAACACTGAGCTATCATCGTCTTAGAACTGCAACTGTTGTATAATAAGGGGTATTAAAACACGAATGTGGGTTTATCACACGAAGCGAAGGGAGCGTGATAATAGTATCACATGAAGGTTTTAATAACTAATTATGTACAGCTGCATACAAGACTTTATCTACACCCATGATAATTTTTGTGAACAACAAAGTTATAAATTTCTGCAATTCTAATATCGAACCAAAATGGCGGGTTACGACGTGAATTCGAAACACCTCTAATTTTTTTTTATTACGGCGCTGTGATAGTGAAACGCTCTTGCATGACAATGTTATTTTTTGAAATTCATAAGGATACCACGAAGAATGTGGCTGTTTGATGAGTAAGGAATGGACCGAAAAACAAAAAAAAAAGAGTTGCATAATGAAATTCAGTACAACTTTATACACTGTTTTGGATGATATAATTGTTTGGTACCATGAAACCGGATGTTTTAATGTTGGCAATAAGCTAACTGTTTCAGGAACTTTAATAGAGGATTTAAAGCATGGGTGTAGATAAAAAAAATATGAGGAATGGCGTCTGTACAGGAAAGTGTACACTTACAGACACTAATGTTAAAGATGATAATTATGACTTATTAATTCAACGTAGGACTTAGGTAAGTATGGTATGTATACTCTGTGCCTTAAGTCTTTCATTCAGTCTTTTATGAGAGTGCATAAAATACGATGGACATTTTACACAAAAGTGTCCGACATTAATAAAAAACTTACATAATAGAAGAGTAAGGGAGATTCTTTGCACAAATACTGTTGTGTAATTTTAGGGTTCGGTACCACGTGCGCATTTCAATAGAAATACGCAGATTTTATTCGACATCCTTATACTTACGCAAATAATTGTAAAAGAACTTTAAAAGAGTTATGATGGCAGATGTTTCCGGTCAATGGAGTGGCAGAACGAAGCTAGACAGTGGTGTATCTGTTAAATTGTTTACTTGGTCTGTTTTAACTTTAAAGATTATGACAATGGCTATGTTTATTACCGTGTAAAAATGTTTATGACCAATGTTTTTGGGTATATCGTTAAGCATTCCAAAAGTTCTTTCTTAGGCTACAAAAGGAACCGATGTATACCAACTTTTGAGTTGATCGAGACACACAGTAAAATATCCTCCCCTTAAAACATTAAAAACCCCTATATATATTTCTGTAAAAACCCATTTTTGAGTCGATTTTCGAAAAATTAAAAAGCACACAATTCTTTATTTTCTACGAGTTTCATGTTTTTCAGACCGCGCGGTAGGTTTCTTTACCTCTTTAACCCTAAATTAGGGATAGTTATGAACAAATAATTATGAGAAACTTTATTATTTATTTAGGTTAGTAATCGTGCTAAGTTTCAAGTTTATAAAACAGCATTTGAGTTCCCACAGTCACTTTCTTCTTGGGTAGAGTAGCCATTCCGAACCACTTATATCCATCCATCCATACTAATATTATAAATGCGAAAGTGTTACTCTTTCACGACTAAGCCGCAGTTATGGTATGGAGAACGACATAGGCTACTTTTTATTCCGGGGACGCGGGTGAAACCGCGGAGTACATCTAGTTAATCGCTAATCGGGACTTGTTGGACACCTGTAGATAAGTACCTGGAATTATCAATGATTGATCACCTGAAAAATGAACAAAACAAATAAATAATCTAGCACTTACCCGATGTTAGTAAGACTGTTATTACTAGCTGTGAGCGAGTCTGGTGGATTCTTTCCCTGCGCCATGGCTGCCAACTGCAGGTCCAGCAAGTTGTTCTGTTCCAGCAGTTGGCTCCACTGACGCACGGCTGTCTTGGATGAGGACAGCTCCTGGCGAAGTTGCCTCTCGTCTAGCGAGTTGAGGCCACTTCGTAGGGAACTATCCAACCTAGAAAAATACCGGCTACTTAGTTATTAGGTAGAGCTTATAATACTTGAATTTCACTTGAGAAGAAGCTGTAGTTTGTTCTTGAAAACTTCAAGAACAAACTACAGCTTCTTTCTACAGGTTCGGCTCCGAAAATGTACCTAACGATTAAGTATTACACTGGATCTGATGGAGAAATCCTAATGTTAATATTGAGCTATTATTACACGTAGTATAAAAGCTCAATGGTTCTTAAATACATGGAAGGCCTATTAAATTTACATGACATTAGGTACAGTATAACTAAATAAATTATATACATCAGGGTTACTTTAACAAGGGTAGCCAAAGAACATCACTCAATTTCGGCTAATTCTAAAAGTGCCGGCCAGAAGAAAATTTTACTAGATATACTTATTGTTATAGGGTCTACGAAAGTTGTAGGGTCATTCTGTGACTTGCTAAAGGTTTTTTCATACATTTGGAGCGTCCCATAATAAAATAAATAAATTGCGCGGTTACCATGGACCACCCAATAATAAAAGTTGATATCTAGATAATTTTTTGTTAATTAAATTGTTGGTGTGATCTTCATACAGCTAGGTTAATAATTACTAGTTCATAATGACTTTTCAGAACACTCCAAATGCATGAAAATTTAGATTTTTTAACCCCTTTAACAAGTCACAGATTTACCCAGTGATATGTAACCACTAGTAATCTATAAATCAATGGATTTACCCTATAACTTTCGCGTCATAACAATACTTGTTCCAAATATCTAACAATATCTAGCAAAATTTTCTTCTACCTGCACTTTCAGAAATAGCCCAATAATGAATGAAGGATGAGTGATCTCCTTTCCAGGGGTTATTATACTCATCTTTATGAACAACTTTTATTAATGGACCAACTTGGAAATCTGGAAACAAATCATAAATTTTGATCGTGCAGCGTTAAAATTTATTTTTCGAGATAGAATTCCTCTGTGTTAAATAACTCTGAAGGGATATAATTAACCCCAAAAACATACCTAAGCGTTATATTTCTTTGCTTACGCTTGCAAGAAATTAATCTAAATACCTCTCAATATAATCATCGACGCTCTGCAGGCTGGTGATAGAGTGCGCCAAGTCGTCGTTCATCATGAGGTCGTCGGACGCCAGGCTGGACAACGTGTCCAGGGACGCGGTCCGTTCTGCGCCGTTACGAAGTGCGCATACTGGTTGAAAAGTTATTAGCTTTTAATTAATTATCGTGAAAACATTGTACAGTAAGTAGAAGTGTAAAGTTACACAGTAATCTGATTAAAAAAATATATTTTCGCGCCATAAAATACCCACTAATAAAAAATAAACCAATGATGCCCTATGTAAATCTATGAAAAAAACAAATCTTAGTCAAAAAATATTGTTCTGAAAAAGAAAGACTGTCATTCTTTCTCGAATAGTTGATGGTATTTTCAAAAGAAAAAAACTTAGGAGTTACTACGGGCAAGGCCACATCGCAAGTACTTCCATCCGTATGAAAACTGAGCGTGTAATTTTATTTTATACTTATAATAATGTCACAAGAGCGCTTTAGTTAGGCTGGCATTAGAGCTATAACGTGAAAACGAAGCGAACCTATTTATCAGCTAAACACATCCCTCACTACCATCGAAATAATAATTTATTATTTCGATGCTCACTACACATCTCTGAAGAGCATTGCTCTCCTTTTTGCACAGCTTTTGACACGCGAAGTACATACACTCGCGTCATCTATTTAGATTTATATCTACCTATTTCTGAAATAATATATTATCGATAAAGCAACATACTTACATTTTCTATTTCGCTGTGCTAGGGGGCTTGATGTGATCCTTTCCCTTGATCTTCTGAGTTGTTTGCTAGCATCCGACTCCAACTTACTCGATGGACTTCCATCTGTATTTTCTAAAGACAAAAAAAACAATATTTAAAATTTAAAAAAAATTGCATTAGTTGATGAATACTTTCTGCAATAATGTTATGTGAGTAATCATATTTACTTCGAAACAGCAATGCTGGCTGATCAGCTATTTCATCATCGAAAAAGTCCCTTCCATCAGATAACGACAGCGAACCAGAGGCATGTGTTGGTGTTCCTGGTGATTCTGGAGTCACATTCTTACTTTCACCACTGTCACCACTGCTTCGTACTTCACTGTTGAAAAATTAAATGTTAATCTGATATTTTTTGAAACCTTATTAATTTTATTATTAATTATTTAATATTTTAATTATTACTGTGATATTGCACTTTATATATGTATATTGTCATATCTTGACAATTCACTTGTTTCAGATAAATAGAAAAACAGAGTCCGTGATTATGCTGAATCTCAACTGTTTTTCACCTCAATATTTTATCAATTAATTAATACGATTTAGGTATCACTTCAGCTCTTGAGCAAAGAGTATTGAATTTAGAACTTTATCTGTCTGTCTATCAGAACTTCAAACTTGCATTCGTTATGTAAGTTTTTACGAAAAAAATATTTCTGCAGATTTTTGAAGTGAAAACTTCTTTAGCGGCGTTGTGCACTATTTGGGATGGATAAACAATTTTAAACTCTCGTCAGATGTCACGTGACCCTGATAGAAAATTCGTAAGACGGAGGGAGAGTAGTTGCAAATTAGACTGTATTTATACTACTGGGGTTATGTTCAAAATCTTATAATATTCTCTAGCTAGCCGGAAGGTAGGTACCATTTTTGTTCCCATTTTAAGATAAAAAACAATCTTATTCAAAGTATTAGGTATATGTACATGTATATTGAACTAGCTTTCCCTGTATAAAAACACTATGTAAAAAATTTCTAGTGTCAAAAATACACAACGTTAATATTCAAGTTTTCACTTCTGCCGGCACTCCCGGAGTGAAACCCGTTGTTTTTATCATAGATTTAATACTCACGTTACTTCTTTAACAGGTCGTAACATAATATCTCCATCGACCCCATCCTTTTCTTCAACTATTGGCTCTGGAGTCCTTGTCTTCGTATTCGCAGTCTGATACGCAGAGCTAATCGACGGAGGATCCCTTTCAATATGGAGTTCATTGTTAGAGTCACTAGTGCTCGTGGAAGATATCAAACTGTCTGCTGGCGACGTCTCATCATCAAGCAAGCTTTGTGTAGAGATCTCTAAAGCCGACATGTCGAATTTAGACTCCTCTAATGTTAGGGTCAACGTGTGGTGATCGCTTTGGTTTGTGCATGTGCTTGTCGTGCTGTAGTTTGAACTTGTCATTGAACCTGAAAAGATGTTCTAATAATTAAATTGTTTCTGTAGGAGCTAAAACATCACAAATTCTAAATATCTATGCAATATGCCAGCCTCGTAACCCGTTGTTATGTTTTCTGTTGTCGACTTCATGGCTTGCACATGCACAACACTATAACGGAACACCTAGAATGTTTATAATTATATCACAACTTTGAGAGCCAGTTCCTTCTAGGTTTTGTGTGCTTACCACCATCGGCCACATCATCACTTACCATGGTGAGATTGTGATCAAACACAGGTCAATACACAGTAAAAAAAGAAAAAAAACTTAATACTGTACCCCGAGTGTAAAGAATTGACGTAGCGCTTACTAATGCGTTTGCATTAATGAAATTTCTGTATAGGAAACACACACAGCGCCTCTAGCGGAATACTCATGGTACTAATTTCTCCCATACTAATTTATAGTTAACTCAAACGCAATAGTATGAGTTTATTAACGTTAATTATTTACACTCAGGGTACTGACCCATCATAGTTCCGCGCAGTGAGTCATGCTGGCTCAGAGACAAAGATTTCATCAGCAATGGATGCTGCACCGGTGGTTCGTCCATAATTACTATTGTTTTCTTAGGTACTTCCACTTCTGCTTGTTTTGGTATCTCTTTGTTTTCAAACTTGGATTTCTCATCTTCACAACTTGATACGCTGAGTGCGATCGATACGTCATCCTGAGATCTGGAAATAGAAATACAAACATTACAATAATCGTACGTTGAAAAGAAAGGAATTGTCGATGATGCTATTGAACTCACAAAAAACAACAGCATACAGTAGTAACGCACATTAAATAAACCTTGTGAAGCTTACGAAATATTTATACAGAAAAAACCTCGTTTATTTGACTAAAGACACCTATGTAACTCATAGGTACACAGTCTTCAATAAGTTGCTAAATTTTATAAAGATTTTATTTACCTGGTAGCCATAGCTTCTCCTGCCGCATGTGTCTGCCAAGCGCTGCTATTGCCGAAATTACTCTCTTCGCTCTTACATGACGGACTAGATTCTTTGCTAGAGTTCACCGTTGTCGGAGACACTACACCACTCGAGGATTTTATAAACGAGTTCTGAAAAAAAAAACAAATAAATAAGAAACCGGCCAAGTTTGAGCCTGAGTCTCACTCACTCAACGACCTTCCTTGGACTTATATTTCTTGGTTTAGGCCATAGGTTTAGGCTGTTTTAAAAAACCGGACTGCATAATTACTTTGATAGATATTAAATTGTAAGTATATAGTAATAAAAAATAAAACCGTTGTATTTTCTGCGATTACTTTCATTCACAACCAGTGTTATCATTTACATTAACTTTTTTATTTATTTCAACTTTGATTTTACTCCAGTCTCCATCTAATCCGCAATTATACCTTACAGTGGTTATTTATTATCCTAAGTCTTATTATTCAGGTTTTATCCATACATTATATTTACCTGTTTATTTAACATTTCTGGCTGAGCCCTATCCAGAACAAACTTCTCTTCATCAACACTGGTGTGGATCCTGGTAGGTCTGCTCCTATTTCTGTACCGCTCCAACGTGGACATCGGGGAATTCTGCCTCTCATACTCTGTTGGTACTGGCTTTGGTAATATTGGGGAAGGTGTTCTGTATGTAGGAGTTGGTGTCAGCTCGTATTCTGGAGAAATCTCATCGTCAAAGGAGCTTGGGAGTTTTGGTAGAGGTATCACTGTGTGACCGGTTACAACTGCGTCATCTAAAATAAGAATAAAATGTCGATTGAATTCAAATTATGAAAGTTTACATCTCAATGATTGTCTATTTTATTGTGACGGTCATATAACTATGCTAAAAGAGTTATTTTATTTCAAACAATCACTGTCGCCATTCAATAGCAATACTATAGTGTTCGTGGGAACTGTTAGTACCCGCAAGAGATATCGATTGACTTTAATTCTTAAAATATTAATTATGTATTCTGTCTGATGGTATCATAATAAAACGCCTAAATAAAATCTAGCTCCAATCCAAGATATTTTAGGAATAAGGCCAAAATTAAAGTACCCATAATATCAAGATCAGCAACTTGAAGCTCTCTAAGGTGGAAGTTGTGTGAGCCTCTCATAACCATCTCCAGGTTCCTGGGTCGGTGGCGCATGCGGGGTGACACATCTCCCGGCGCACCTCCCTCGCCGCCAGTCCACACTCCCGAATCAGTCGATACTGCTGAGCCGGCGCCTGGTGGAAGGATACATAATGATCATGGAGGAAACTGCATTTTGGTAATTAGAGGAATTACAAAATTTAAATTAGGCAGGACATATGAAATGAGGCTTCATCGGTCGGATATAAGCAACTGCTGCAACCATCATCATCATTTCAGCTGAATATCCCTCACCTATTGATTTCCAAATGGAATAGTTTTAGTGGGAGGTGACTACTTTAAACTACTACAATACCAATAAGCAAATAGTTGGTTGGTAATCCTAATGAGGGTTTAGTGGATATGCTATTGCTAATCAGCATTATAAGAAGTAACTTTTAAAGTTAAGTACACATTGATTTTAACAGAATGTATGACTCCTATGTGCTAAAAGTCAGTTACCAAATCAAACAAAACATATTGTTAAGATTTGGATTATTTTATTTCGAAGCAAAGTAACGGTTATGCATAATATTGCATCAATCAGCATTAGTGTTGGAATATGAAATGAAATACATTTATTTAATTACCTTCCCTCCATCCGTCGTTCGCGCCCGCCTTTCTTGTGTTATTAACAACCTGAGAAACAAAACACACTGATTAGATATCACTTTCACTTCACTTTCACTAAATAAAACTAAATTAGATCAGTCACCATGTTGTCCGCTATCCAAATTGCATTATACTGAATGGGCGCAAAGGGAATCCTTTACGTTACGATAACCTATGTCGAAATGTCCCGTAGTTCAAAATGTTAGCAGTGTAGAAATAGCAACTGTTACACATGTAGTCACGCTACCTGAAACATGTCTTAAGACAAATGATCTACTCACTTTCTTCCAGCGTTTACTTTTGAATAAATCACGATTGTAGTGAAATCACTTGTTTTCTGGCAATGTCTTTTTTATTCACAAAATATGAAACGTCTATTAAAAAAATGCCTTTTATGAACGCACGTCATGTCACGGTCTACAACGAGGGGAAAATGCTCGTATAATTAATTTGTTTTTTTAATGATAGCATCCGTTGCAAAAGCGAGTGTATGCATGCAGTTGCCTATGTGCTAACAGAGGTTTCAGGGTTACTTACGATGAAGACAACAAACCCTAGGATTTTTTTAACTTTTCATTAATTTTACGTAAAAAATTATATACTTAAGCGAAATAGTACCTGGTCTACTGTTCTCTTAAGTTGTATAATATTTATTTCAAATAAGAATTACATTCTTAAATATATTTATTAATTTCTGAAATTATGTGTACAACTCCATAAGATTACGTGTAAGAATAAAGGAAGCAAAATAAGGGAATCTCATTTCGTATTTCTCTCATTTGAAAGTTGTACGGAACCATGTGGAAAAAACATGTTCCAGGTAGTAACCTACTAAAACATTCGCATTGTTCTTCATTGTAAATGGTATGTCTAGACTTCAGAATGTATTTATGTTCTCTTTGGATTAACAAAATTGCATCATCTAGATCAGAAATGAAATTAATGTTGTTGTTTTTGTTTTCAGTTTTTCGTAAGTTTACATAATTGGAAAATGTTACCGTTTAAAATAACATCGAAATGGCAATGTTTTTAGAAATATCTCAGGAAAACCAATCCCTCGTGTAATATACAACGCTAGATGCACACTGCAGTGATATTTTCAGCATACGACGGCCAGCATCCAATTCGGCAGCACTGAAATAGATGAACAGTGACCTACATCCTACGTCGAGCGAAAAAATACTTTTGTGCATAAAAATTAAGGTTTATTTTCGCTTGTGAATGTTGGTGGGATGTTATGTAATTTTTGTGAATTCTTTGCAGCTTTTCTAATAGTGAACTAAATAAGTGTCGTCATAAAAATATTTGATACTTAAATGAGTTGAGTTGTATGTTTATTTATTAATGAGATTACTTTCACGAAACTAATCTGATAGGTTCAACTGGGCTCAACAACCACACAACGGTATGTGATGATATGTATCAAATCATTGTGTGCAAAAACGTATGCACCCAAAGCCAATAAGGGCATTGGATCTCAAGTGAAGCTGCCTTATTACAGCGGTACTTGGCTACAGAAGAAGTTATATACCAGATTACAAAACTCTGAATTGTTTTTTTTTACAACTAAGGTAGCAAACAAGTATACGGCCCGCCTGATGGTAAGCGGTTACCGTAACCTATGGACGCTTGCAAAGGGTAGGGGGATTATTCGCCCATTGCCGACCCTGCAGAAATCTCTTAAAACCCTTTTTAAATCAGAAAAAGCAGAGTCTTATTGGTCTCTGCTAACAGCTCTGAAGATTCTAACGAGGCGAGAGGGGTCGAAAAGGGTTGCAAATAATTTGTGGAAATACTACAAAAAACACGAGAATTTGACCGATGCCTTAGGCATATATATCTTGCAGTGTTGTGGTTGGAGTAGGTCGAGGTTGGTGA
Source organism: Polyploca ridens (assembly GCA_951394255.1). NCBI lineage: Eukaryota > Metazoa > Arthropoda > Insecta > Lepidoptera > Drepanidae > Polyploca > Polyploca ridens. Next base: position 11,782,314 of record OX596253.1, read on the forward strand.
TATTTCCAATTGCTTCAGGTAATTTTTTTTTTTATACCACTTAGGTGGCAAACAAGCATACGGCCCGCCTGATGGTAAGCAGTTACCGTAGCCTATGGACGCTTGCAAAACACCAGGAGTATCACTCGCGCGTTGCCGACCCTGTAGAAACCGCTTCACACCCTTTTTGAAGAACCCCATGCTGTGTACTCCATTGGGAAAACCACGGCAGAGAGCTCATTCCACAGTCCGAGCGTCCGCGGAAGAAAACTCCTTGTACATTTAGTAGCAACAAAAAAAATTTAAAAAAAACACAGACCTGCTTGGCAGTCTTAGCATCTATATTCTTAACAGCAGGGTACTGCGGCCGAGGCAGCTGGTTTGTCTGGAAGGTGTACTTCCCAGGAAGTCGGTGGGTTTCTGGTGCTGGGGCTCGACTGATGGATGATGCTCGGGTGGTTTGCTCACCAGCTCTTCCGCCGGTTTTTTGCCGACCATCCTGTACATCAATTATTTATTAGCATCCATTTCCAATTTTTTTTAAAGAACTTGTCTGTCGGTTATGATTTTAGATACCTATGACTGTGGACGCCCTAGAATACTTAGAGCAAAACATGATGGGATCTAAGCTATTGACGCATCTTGGTAATTTTACTCCTTCATGTAGTTTCAAAAGTTTGGTAATCATAGACAGGCAGATTGATCTCATAAAGGTCTCAGTAAAACACGTAACTACTTACCGAATACTGTTGTGACTGATAAGTGAGGATGACAGTCTGCTTGGTGACAGTCTTGGGGACTCCAGTGGCCCCCACGATGGTGGTGTGGCCGGTGGTCGAGACTTGTGTCGCGAGCAGCGGGATTGGGTTGTTAAAGGAATTTGTACTTTTCTTATCTGAAATACAAATGGATTTCAATTCTTTATTTGTCTTCATTACATAAATTTTATTTGCATGTTGTACTAGATACCTACCATTTAGTAAAATGTTGACTATGAGACTGAATTTTGTAAATTGTTTTAGCTACTCGTTGATAAACAAACTGACTCAGAAATTACGTTTGTGTAGATAATGGTGGGTACCGAGTTTCCTGATAATTGTGGAATTGTTAGTATTCTTTGCTCGTGATGTGATCACGATGCATGTAAGTGGTCGCATTGAGCATAGATCAGTATATTAGATAACATTAAATTATGCTTTTATCAAAACCACAGATCTTTATAATAGAACTCATTTGGAACGATTAGTCTCATAGTCAAGGTCATTATATGCTAATTCAATCATAACAAAGTATTTCAAATGCAGACCACATCCTCACCTAATGCATTATTATTAATGGCTGTTGCCTTATCCTTATGAGGTGCACCGAAGGCCTGTTCGGCGACGATGCTCACGTCGGCCACCTTCGCCGTCTTGCTGTGTTGCTGCCTGAAACCGAACCTACCAAATATAATAGTTATCTGTAATTAGATTATTAAAAATACTAGACAAATGTAGCTTGAACTAAGATCAAGTTAGGTTATTAATAATTTACTTTACCTAGTTAAAATTAAGCATTCAATAATGATTTTTGCATTTATAAATATAATAACTTGTGCTAAAAATAATATCGTCATTTTAAGCGCCTAATCAGAATCGTATAGCAGATTTATCTTCAAAATTATTCAGGCGCTTTAATAACAACAAGTAGATCGATCATTCTCGCGCATAGCATAAAAGAACAACTTTCTATTTAATGAATAAATAACACGTCTACTTTAAATAAGTGTTTTCCTATCACGGTCGATTATGTAAGTAATTTATATAAATCAATTGTTACCTGTTGCTGCGTAATGGTTGTCCAGCGGTCTCCTTGCGAGGGCGCGCGAGAGGCGTCGACCGGCCTGACAGCACCTCCTCCGCTCGTAGATCCTCCGTCGAACCTGTCCGGGGAGACAGGTTACGTTAACGTGTTTTTGGATGCATAGTCCTTATACGTAGTGACTTTTTGAGTAACTAACATTATAGAATATAATAACATGAAAATATAAAAAAAATTGCGATAGAATATCCTTCGCTTATTCATTTAATTAATCGACACCTTAATAGCATTTCAGAAAAGCCATGTAGGTACCTAATATTGGTAACAAATGCTCGTACAACATGTATAGTTTTGGAATAAGTATTCTTCAGTCTCAAAAATTAAATCTTAGCTACCTTAGTACTGTATGTTTTTGTATAGCACCTTATTTTCATCTTCAAATTAATGATTCGTCTATCGAGATATATAGTATTGATGTTAATTAAGGATAGTTACTTTAATAGATAGATAGATAGATAATACTTTATTGTTACACCAAAACATATTATTACAAACAAAACTTAAAACTAACAGTGAAAGTGCTACAATGGGCGGCCTTATCACTAAAAGTGATCTCTTTAATGTAGTAGAGCCCTTATTTTGTAATGCAGATATTATTGATCGGCGTCTTGCCTTCTACGACAAGCTCTAGGCGACGTCTGCGGCAGTTACTATACTGTTTTATTGGCAGTCTATCCTGTGCAAAAGACAGTAAGTGCATTATATTCGCTTTATTCTTTTTTTATCTAAGGCTCTGTTATTTCTGCAGTAGCTTGCCATAGCCAGAAGCTCGAGTAAATCCAATATGCACCTAAGTACTTACGACCTTCTTTATCTTTCCTGTTTCTGATGTTCCTTTATTTGACATGGACAGTCATCACTTTTACCGATAGAAAAGTGTTTCGATTCCCAATAACATAGCATATTTTGTCGCAGTGTACCAACCAACCAATATTACTATCATAGCAGCTAGCATAAGATAATCACCTCCGTTCCCATTCTTATCATGTGGTTTCTGCTTCCGTCGTGCATTATCATCAGCACGAGAGGTGCTGGCCGGCCGGCGTCGGAAGCCGAAGGAAGTGGCCACCCCTCGGCTCGGCTTGCCGTTTCCATTTCCACTGGAGCTCTTGTCCCGTTTTTTGGCACCCTTCGACTCAGAGTGACCCTGTAGACAAAGTAAAAGAAAATAAAACAATTGTATGTCCTCCGCAAAGTACTGATGTGTTTGTTCAGTTTTAAGGAAGCTGAAATGATAATGGGCAAGTCACGTCACTCGAAGAGCCGATAAATTATGAACATAAAACGCCAGCGAGTGACAACAAATAGCTATAAAGCACCCAGCTGAAGTGGGAACTATATGGGGCAGGCCTAGGACATCCCGGGGTAAATATGAAGATGATACTGTAACAAAGTAAAAGATACCGTCACTTTCGTTTTGCAGCTACGATTTTCCGTCGGCACTACCTACACAAATGTTCAAGTTCCACTTGGCAAGTTTTTGCCGCCTACATAAATGGGTGACCTTTAATTTTTAATTAAGTAGCAGTTTAAATAAGAAACTCTTATTTAATGTACACACTTTCAAATTTGTATATTCTCTAGATTTATTTTAGAAAAAGAGTTTCATTTCAATAAATTGGTTACGGACTTTACTCCATAAGGAGCTTTGTTGTCTCATGTTACCGACAAAGCTTTTAAAGCGCTTTAGTAATAAACAATCAAGGCTTTTCCTAATTATTTTATTTATCTGTTTGTAACATAAGAACATACCTTTGCAGTAATTGTGTGGCCATAGTTCTTTATTTACTTGACTGGACAAATTAACACACATTGCTTGTTCCTGAAGGTCAATTACCATTGACGTACATTTACCGTTTGTGTGTGTTTGTTTATTTATAGCACTGAAAATAAAGCGATGCATCTTTACGTGGGCGCTAAAACGCTTCAAGTGGCTTAAACTTTACTAAGTGCCTGTTAATTTCCGAATGTTCAAATCCCACCAAAAACATTTTTATGTAAAATGTTGCCGCCAAGACATATGGCTCGTACTGTCAAAAAGTTATCAGATCTCATGTAGAGCCAAGCTTATAACACTTCATACACTTACTCTATAAGCCCTAACTTCACAAACTCTACACACCGTAGTCAAAATATGTGGCTTGGCCGTTTCGCTACCGTCACATAGGAGTGAGGTGAAAAATGTATTCACTGTTCATAACTTTTTTGTTATTCAATAGTTCTTGTAGTAGTGAAACGGCCAAGCCACATATTTTGACTACGGTGTGTAGAGTTTGTGAAGTTAGGGCTTATAGAGTAAGTGTATGTAGTGTTATAAGCTTGGCTCTACATGAGATCTGATAACTTTTTGACAGTACGAGCCATATGTCTTGGCGGCAACATTTTACATAAAAATGTTTTTGGTGGGATTTCACTTCTTTTTGTAAGTGGCTTATGTTTTTTTTTTTTTTTTTTGAAATTTCCAAGTTTTATAATTTTTTTGTTGTTTGTGTACTAATACAAGCTTACATACCAAATTTCAGCTTTCTAGGACTTCAGGAAGTACCTATGAGTTTTGATGATCATCAGTGTGTCAGTGACGAAATCGGGGTTTTTTAGATATCAATAAAATCTAAAGTATAAGAGCTATGTTATTGAAACTTAATATATTTAATAAGTTCACTATTGACATCATATCCTGAGAATTTTGTTTATCTGGTATAATCCAAACCCAAGTTATGAGGGTTCAAAAAAACGACGAAGCGCTTCGAGAAAAGGTAGGTAGTGCCCTTTCGCTTCGCTTGGCTGTCTTGGCGGGGGGCACTTCCGTGCCCCCAGATTACGAATCTATATATTCTTTAGTGTTATTGTTAACGGTCCATACTTTTCAAGCGGATAAAGCTGCCTCCTGGTAACAATACTTTACATAGCCTTCTTTTTACTCAAACGCAGAGAGTGACTTTTAGGCTCTACCTGTCACGTTGCAGGATTCCATTCCTTGACCTTCTTGTTCACCAAATTCAATTTAGTCCAATACAATTGCGACAATCCAATTGAAGACATTAGCGGTTCTTAATTTAAGGTTACTCGTATTTATATTAAAGTTAAGTGAATTGCTAAAAGTAATTTTTGATTATGATTTTTAAAACTATAAGATAAATGGTAGAGCAATACGTATTGTAGTAGAATCATGCAAATGAAGGGAAATATTTCATAATAGCACCTAGATGTAGGTACCAAATACTAATTTATAAAAATGGTTCTATACAAGGCAAATCTTTAGTATTTGGAACATTAACTATTTCCATCACACACAGGGACGTATTTCTCTTAGGGCAGGGGTGCGTGACCCAATCGGCGAGTCCTGCCTGAATCTCTATGAGTTTTCGCTACCCCAACCATCCGGTAATAATGACGTATTTAAGGGTGCAAAGAGCGGCCAAGAATCAATAAATTCGAATAATTACATTCGCGAAAGAATTTGATAGAAAAACCGCAAGGAAAAGTACCTACATGGTAAGGGAAAATAATTTTCATAACTAACTTTCAAAACCGTGACGGGACATTTTCACCCTCCATTTTCCGACTCGATTTTAATAAATTATATATAGAATTTAGCACTTGTGAACTAAAATCATCGCACAGAATCATCGTAAGTTTTACGAAGACATTTTTGGAGATACTTATTAGACTTAGCTTGTAATTCGTACTTATATTAAGTATTTCAAAAAAATAAAGTTTTACAGTGAATTCGAGAAGAATATTGCAGTGAAATTATTGGTTAAAGAACAGTTGAATTGTGATGTTTGATTTGGTATTAGCACATGTACTAGGTCGGTCCTTCGCAGATGTTCGCCCTGGGCTCAATAATTTGTAATACGTCTCTGACAACATATCTAATCTAATAATATATATAAAATGCTTTTGTGGGTACGTAAATACGCAGTTTTCTCAATCACCACCAACCCCAATCAACTTCCCGTTGGGGTTGTAAATACCCCTTGGTCTCCAGATGGTAGTAAGGGAGTTTGGTCGCGGTGGGTGGAAGAGGGTGGTTGTGGGTGGCGAAAATGTTAAAAAATATATTGCTGTCCTTTTCTAACGCATGAGGACTTCTGAAAAGATCTCAAAATTTCTGGAATGGAAAGTTCCAAAATGTGTAAAACGGTTATAATCGATCTGGAATGTACTAGAAAGTTCAACAAATATCTGGAATGATCTAGAAAATTCTAGAGTGAATGCAAACTATTATAATCGGTATAGCATGTTTTGAGAAAGTTCTACAAATTTCTGGCTTCATCTAGAAAGTTCCAAAATGTCCAAAAATCGAGTTAGAATGTTCGAGAACGTTCTAGAAATTTCCCGAATGATCTGGAATGTTCCAAAATGAGTGCAATTTATTATGATCGATTTAGAATGATGAAGAAAGTTCTAGAAATTTTCCGAAAGATCGGGAAAATTCCAAAATGAGTGCAATTGATTATGATCGATTTAGAATGTTCGAGAAAGTTCTAGAAATTTCTAGAATGATCTAGGAAGTTCCAAAATGAGTGAAATTTATTATGATCGATTTAGAATGTTCGAGAAAGTTCTAAAATGAGTGCAATTTAAAATGATAGAGAAAGTTAAAATTTTTTTTGATTGATCTGGAATGTTCCAAAATGTGTACGAGTGTTATTATTGATCTATTATTGTTATTGTTTTAACTAAAAGAACCAAATCGAAATTGAAAATAGAAATCTATAATATCTGTTAAAAATGTATACTTATATATTTTTTATACCACTAAATATGCGATGTATTTTAAAAATAAAATAAAATAAAATAATATTTATTAGTTTCAAAATAATTTTTTACAAATAGATGCGGTATCCAGTCCCCACACTAGGATTCCCTGTGTTGTGGGGACTGGTCCCTTCCAGAATGTTTTACACTTAACTTTTTTTTTATTTACATTTTATTAACCTGTGTGTATGTGTGCGTGTGTGTGTGTATGTGTGGGTGTGTATGTGTGAATGTATGTGTGTGTGTGTGTGTTCAAATATATACATACATATATATATTATTATATATATTATTATATATCTATAAGATTTAAGTGGAATATTATATTAAACATGAAATTAAATATAGATATATCTCATAATAGGTAAATTGACACTATTGCACACAATGTTATATTATTACTTCTATCTTTTACCGAGTTGAGGGGTACTAATGCCAGGAATACTCCCAGCCCTACGAGTTACTATAAGTTCTTGGGTTCACTAGTGCTGAGTACTAATACCAGGAATATTCCCAGCCCTATGAGTTCCTACGAATTCTTGGGTTCACTAGTGCCGAGCCATGCACTAATGCTAGGAATACTCCTAGCCCTACGAGTTGCTGCAAATTCTTGGGTTCATTAGTGCCGTGTACCAAGAATATTCCCAGTGCCACAAAGTCCAGTGACTTCTTCGTGACATTAGTGCTCTGCTAGGAAAACGTGAGTTGATTACGTTTGTGTACAGTTGCGTTTTAATTACGTTTTTATACAGCAATTTTTATAATGTCTTCAGTCTCTGCATAGTCTAGACTTTTCAGCCATGATGTGGTTTTTTTTTTACAAATGTGTCGCGAGTCAGGTAGGATGTTAAGAATTTTATTGAGTCTATTGTAGATTGAGGGGCCCTTGAAGTAAAATGCACGCTGGGCAAGTTGTGTACGAGTCTGTGGTATGACCCATCTATTTTGCCTCCTAGATCTGGTAGTTTTTGCAACATTTTGTAATGCTGACCGGTGAAATCTTAGCACCACGGAAAGTAAGTAAAGTTGGCGTACACTTAGAACCCCACTGTATTGGTAGAGTAATTTGGTTGGGTATCTGAACGGCTTGCAGTGGCCAACCTTTAGCAACATTCTTTGCGACCGCTCCACTCTCAGAAAGTGGCTTTGGCTAGCTGAACCCCATACCACAATACAATAACTTAATACTGACTGAACCAGCGCCGTGTAAATAAGTTTAATAAGTTCATGATCCGCCACACGACTCAACTTTCTAAAAATATGTGATAATTTCCTTACGCGAGTTCTAAGACAATCAAGTTGAGTTTTCCAATCAAGTTGCTGGTCAATATAAACACCGAGATATTTTATACTGACAGTTGAGTCTATCTGGGGACATAAACAACTATTTGATGGTGAGTGTTCGTTACAATAATGTAGTTTTATATCAAGTGTGTCGGGAGGTGCATTATTATTGGTCATTCTAAAGGCAATATATTTCGTCTTATCCACGTTGAGTGTGAGGAGATTTTGTTGCAACCAATTAGCAACCCTTAGCAGCCCCTTCTGTGCCACATCAGCGACTGCATTCCAGGTATTGGCATGAAATATAATAGCTGTATCATCGGCATACGAAAATATTTCAGCCTGTTCTAGGCTCAGCTGGCACAGATCGTTGATGTAGATCAGAAAGAGTGTAGGGCCCAACACGCTTCCTTGAGGCACTCCAAAGGAATTTCCAGCCCAGTCACTGAGCTTATCATCAACACGTACGCGTTGCTTACGATCTGAGAGATACGAGTTAAACCACTCCAGCGCCGCTCCTCGAACACCCATATGCTCCATTTTGCTAAGAAGAATTGGCCGAGAGACAGTATCAAACGCTTTCGCAAGATCAATGAAGACACCCAAGCATCTCTGCTTATGGTCTAGCTGCTTCGTCACAAAGTCAACTCAATTTTAACCCGAGCAACGCCGGGATTCGCTGCTAGTACGTTATAAAGTGCAAAGAGATCAATAGACAGTTGTAAATATTATATGGTTATTTTCACAAATATTTTCTCATGATTGCACAATGCACTTTCCTATAAATCTATTATTTGTGAAAATTTTGATCAAGCATTTATAAATAATGGGAAGGACAGTAAATTATTGGAACAGAACAATAGATATGAGTTTGTATATAGTATAGACCACTATCATTAGATCAGACATGTATTGCGACAAGTTTTGTCAGATGGACTACACAAAGCTTGTCAGTATGGCGCAAGGCGGATAGTAAACAATAGGTTCTTGGTGAATGACGGCATCACGACTTATTTGGCATCGGTGCTGTGTTTCCGCCCTTCTATTGAATGAACTTTTATTTTCGTGCAAAACCATAGGCAGGCACAGCACTAGTGAAGTATCAAAACGTTTTCCGAGTCTTGAAAACTCTAGATTTTTGTTGAATGTTCGCTCGGCTCCAAATCAAGGAACGATACCGGGATTATTTGAAAACGTACCTATTTCCGAAGAAGGAATAAAATAATAGTTGGTAGATATATACCATGGTACAAATAACAGCAGCAAAAAAGGCTGGTGAATGGTTATGTCACCGTATTGAAATGTTATTATAGGACGTGCACTTTTCACTTTTGACCTTATAAGCAAAGCAGGTATCGGCTGCTGTAGTTGAGGTCCGAATCTGACATCATCGATTGAATTTTATCCTTAAATTAGAATAAGATCTTTAGCTTTCGAATTATAACCAACAAAGTATACCTTCCGACCCTTTTTCTAGAAGAAAATGAGCTTTTACGAAAAAAAATGTTTGTATCTTCCTTGCTCAGATTTCTGTAAAAAACAATTCGTGTATTCTCCTTGAGCATGTCGTTGTAGATAATCCAAGCAACGCTAATTCCAAGTGCTTCATTCCAAACATGCAAAAACTAATGTGCACGAAATATAAATTTACAACATGAACCGATTTGAGCCACGACTGAACTGAAATCTGATGAGATCTACATCAGCTCATGCATAATACATTAGTTGGCACTGAATATTAGGGTTTATACCACTACAAATTCTGTCGATGGAGGAAACGATTAAGAAGCTTTGGTATTACAATTTGGTTTTTATTCAGTATTAAAAACTTTAACAAAATGTGTCTACATTATATGACTTATTTTATTTCTAATGCACCTTCACTGTTATCACAAACTGGAAACCGCACTGGATGTAAAGAAAACTTGGGAGTATTAGAAGAGGACGTATAAACGTGTACTTCTGCATGCTGGTAATCGTTTTTCTATATGAATATTTATGATCACGAAGCAAAGCGGACGACGGGGTAGTAAAAGTGTCTGCTAATTACTATACTGTCATGGAAAACTTTATGCGGGTGGGTGTAACTTCAATAAAATCAGAAAGCAATCAATAAACACATTGAATTTTAAAATTACTTCAGTGTTTCTTCATGAAACGACAAAGGCTAAATACCTGAACAATAAAATATTTCTAAACACTGAAATATCAAAAGAAAACTCGCTAGATTAAGATTGATGCTATATTTATCAATGAACAGACTATGTAACATTTTCTTACGTTAACATTGCCCGTTTGAAAGATAAATCAGCTAGAGTACAAACTTTCTCAGCCATTGATTCAATCAAACAAGAACAAGTAGATTCGAGTAGTGATATACTGAGAACTGCTATTGAATTGTATATCGTAGTATCAAGACACAATGCGTCTTACAAAACAACGCTGTAAAAGTGTATCTACATAATCAGCTGCGATAGATTGGCGCTATTGTGCTTCGGAATTTACGCCATAGCTTTTGCTATCTAACGAAATTGGGTGTGATATGCTGAGATAGGGATCATTCAACTTGTCGGACATAAAGCGAACCGAGATGTAGGAGAAATGAAAGTTATTTAGTGTTTAGAGTGTAGGTCTTAAGATAAAACAATCATCTTTTCAGGGTTAATTGTAATTTACCTGCATTCCTCATCTATATAAATACTGCTATAATAATGGGACCAACTCTTAAATAGAAAAAAATAAAACATACTATTCGAACAAATGGTCAACCACGCATCAAAATGTATGAAAAGTTTGGAAATTTTGCGACTTCAGAGTTGGTCCCATAGTAATAAGTTGTTCATACAATTAAAGAGCAGACCTCTCGCGGCTTCTTGCAGACGTAAAGGTATCAAAACAAAGAAAATCATTATCATAGTCTTTTAATTTATGTTCTTTGCCTGTCTGACAAGGGGGTCGCCAGAATTTTCCAACCTGTAAAGGGGTCGCGAAATCAATAAGATTGAAAAACACTGCCTCAAAGCATCGCAGGTGAATGAATAATTAACCCTCAATATCAAGGTTGTAAGAGCAACAACTTTACTGCAATTACACATGTTATAAACAGACTATACATATGTTGGTCTATAAAAGTATAAAATAGAGAGACAATAATTAAATAGATGACGGAGAGCCAGTAGACCTACTACATATCGGAACATCCAGGCTCTATGATAATCGTCTATAGTGATTCAAATACCTATGCACTTTTGTGAAAGCTTGTCATTTTATTTTTGAAAAAGTTTCTTCATACAATGATATGTACCAAAATGCATTGCAGTTTGTCGGCATTTAGTTCTCATGTTCTACAATCGGTAACTTTAAAAACCCACAATTTCACTGGACATATCTGTTTTCTTACATGTTTGATAATAATAGAATGTAAGCTGCGTAGTATAGTGGTGGTATTATTGTTATGTCGTTTTGAATTGTTTTTATTCATATCAATAATCATAATCCGCATGGATTATAGTTCTCAATTTTGTAATTGAATGAAATCACCTGTCAATTATGACCACAGGTCACGATGTATGTAATACCCCGGCGACCACAAAGTAAGCCGCAGTCATCCGCCTTCCGAATCAACCGTTACGGCAGACTGGCTAGCGGTTACGAATTATTACCCTATGGTTTATGTTGATCACTCATTATATATTATTTTCCTGTATGAGATCGATAAATATTCTATATATAATATATATAGATATTAGTTTATTTGCAAAATTAATATAATGTATCCTAGACAATCCGTAGCGTGTTTGAAAGAGGTCACATAATTATGGTTTCATTTGATGGTCTGTTTGCATAGTTCGATAATTTTTTCACCATCCTTTAATATGTGTATAGTTAGCTCTAAGTCATACTTTTATACTTTCATTCTGAGTATCTGAATGCAACCAAAGGGGACAGCTAATTATAACATAATATGAAGGGTTCACACGAAAAAGAAAAGAACCCGAAAGAGGTGATTCTAAATAATGTATTCTTTATGCAACCCTCAAAAAGGCTCTCAGGCAAATAAATTTTCTCTCACACTACAGTACAAGAAAGCATGTAAAACGGCAAAGTATGTTGCGTCTCAAACAAATGCAATATTTTCTACTTGGCACCAAGCCATGAATACGACCTTTGTTTACGTAACTGTATTATCAACTGAGTTATTAAAAGTAATTGTCTTAATTACCAGCATAATTGGTATATTTCATAATTTCTTAAAGGAAGTAGGTACTCAATCTTTAAAATTATTAGCAGAGGGCTAGAAAGGTTAGGTTATTTTTACACACGACAAAAGAACAACGATACGACACATAATAATATAATAGTAGTTGTACATAGTATTTATATACTCTGAGAGAGTAGGTATAATAATTTTGGTTCTCAAAAAGGCAATATCTAGTATTTGACCTTATTTTAAGTCCCAGTTTTCTTCACAATAGTGGCTTTATGGCCAGTTGCCAAAAAGCCTACTGAAGAATTGCTCACTATACTTCAAATCTTTGTGCATGAAAAAGCCTGTTTTAAGCATAAGAGGCGACAATAGAGCTATTATAGTGACATACTTTGTGGACCCAGAAGTATGCGGAAATCGAACAACTATATAAAAAAAACAAGATGGCGGAGAGATCAACGCAGAACCTAATAGCACCATGAAAGTAAGATACCTATTTTCTACTTAAAAAAAGGCTTGTACGAAGTGGATTTAAGCTTGCTCGAAAATCCGTTATTAAGATAATATAAATCCACGAAAACTATTTACTCTACATTTGTTATTTTCGCTAGAAATTCCCGTTTGTAAGTAGGTACATAGGTTGGTCTAGGTTGGTTGGTATTTATGTCGACTTTCCGATTACACATGCTCGGTATATCGGAAACAATGATAGAGTACTCATCGATTTCAATGACAATGCAGATGAACAGTTATCGTGCTATAATTCTCACACTGTTCGTTCAGAACATTCTCACCAGTTGCCGGCCCCTCAGGCGGCCCTATATCATAGCCAGCCCTGCATAACGGTAGGTCTTCATTCTTAGCTGTAATAAATTGATGGTTTCTACTTTAGCAAGTGGCTCACAGATTGTTCCTGGTACGCGGAATGAAACCAACATGGGCGGTATTAAGGTTATTAAGTACCTAAGATGAAGTTGGAATGGGACAATGAAAATTCTGGAAATAACAGGTTAAGAGCAGACTAGACTTTCTAGCCGATAGTTTAGTCGCACTTGCATACCTATCTTCATACTCATTAAGATCTCTACTAAAGCGATGAAAGTCTGTAGTCTGTGGGTGTTCTAACTTGGAAAAGCAAAATTACTTACCATGTTGAGTCTGGTCAAAGTAAAAACAAAACCTGTATAAACACAATAAAATTGTTATACAATGACAATTTTTGCTTGATGGATGACGATAGGAATTTTCTGATAAGCGCCTTTGCACATTATAAGAAAATTTCTTGTGTCTGATCAGACATGTCTTATAAGACATTCAGTCGCACTGGTTCTTATATGAGACCGTGCACATTACAAGAAATTTTTTCTTATGTCTGATCAGACACGCGTCGTCGTCGGCTGCATATTCGACGTCGCGCCTACGCAAGACGTCTTGCTTAGACACGACATCTACTCATATATGGAAACTAGTTCGCGCGTGCACATTCGTCGTGGCTGCGTCAGCCAAAACAATTATAGTGTCCACGCTTTTATTTCGTGTTTAGAATGTTAATTTATTTATTTTATTTAAATCAGCTCAATTTTAATTTTAATACTATAACTTTTATTTTTATTACTGTTTAATTTATCATGTAACCCAGTTATGTTATTTTTGTAAAGTTAAGAAGTGGTTTAATGTTGTTTGAATAAAATGAATAGTAATTTTTATTTTTTACGTTCATTAAACTTTTATCAAACATGTAATGTTACATGAGTAAAATAAAAATGAATATATTGAACATGTAAACTCTATAGTCTCATTGATTCTTGTCATATTTAATGGATGTATCCAATAATGCCTACAACTGCGGCCGTTTTCTATGTCTATGGTACAAGTCAATCACTGTAAACTCTGTCGTCTGTCCATTTGGTACGCGTGTATTGTCCGTCCGTGAAATATGGTTACAGACAGCGGATAAGACGTCGTGCATGAATGTGTACGATGAACCAGACAAGAAATTTGTCTTGTCGAACGGTCGTGTCTGATAATGTGCAAAGGCGCTAAGTGTTTTTCATTTACAGTCTATACATACATAGACTCTACTATAGCTATTATACCTACTTAATATCTTTCTACTTAACTGATTTTAGTGTTCTTTCAAAATCAAATGTTTTTATGAACACTGCAGATAATTCTAGAGATGGTATGTACAAGGGTTAATTGAAAATGCATATAATTATTAGGAACAGAGTTGCTCTACCATGTACGGAAATGGAATATTTGATTTACGCCCATTTCTAGAATTCTACAACTTTAGACCTCACGTAGTGTACTAGAAGAGTAAAGCTAAGCGAAGAGTAAGCTAGCCTAATAACGGAATCTAACCAAATTAAATTACTATCTACTACTACCAACAGTCTATAACTTACTATGTTCTTTTCAATTAAGAACATTTTTATCGTTTGTCTGACGTCATTAAGTAAATGTACTATAAAGTTAACGTCGAAGGAAAGCTCCTTTAGATCCACTTGGATTAATAGTTCTAGGGTTTCATCGTGAATCGACGCTGATGGAATTATCTTCAGGGAGTTTACATTGTTTTTATATAGGTACCATTAAAACTCTATTTCGCCCTAATTTGAGGATATCTGAAGGCCTGCAATGATATATGTAGCAATACTCAAAGCTGATTTAGCTTAATTGATTGGCAATTAGATTTGGTGGTAGAGCCCCATGATATATGATGATCTCTTACTCAAGCATACTCATGCATGTAAAAATTGGCAGGTTACTTATCATTGTTGTTAGAGTCAACTGTAACGTCCATAAGTGCCTTATCAGGGCCTAAATACATTACTTTTTAATTTGATTTGAATTTCTTTTAATTGAAGTTCATCGTTATCATTATGTTCTATTTCTCGATACTGGTATCCGTCTTCGATAGCTTATCTGACAATTGGACGCGCTGCATTTCTACCACAGGAGACCACTTATAAAGAATGCAGTTCTAATGCTCAGAGAATAACTGTATTGCAATATTAAAACAGTTTATCTGTTAGTATATTTCTCTGATTGCAGAAGTAGCTGTTCTTTATGTCTACGATCACAGTTATTCATATTATTGACTATCAACGTAATGTTTATGCAAGTGGTGGATTGCACGTGCACGTGGTTATTATTTTTCTCTGTTTTTATTATCGACATTTATTTGAAACGTGACAGAGTAACAGCAATTTAGCAAAGAATCGTGGCCTAGTTTGTAAAAAAATATAGATTTTTAGAGATGATGGAATGATGTATAGCTAACAATTTATCCTTGGTACTTACTTTAGGAATAACTTGATTTCAAATATATTAATTGAACTTGCCGCCTTGCTGGTGATGTAATTTCAAAGTTGAAGACATCACAATCTCTAAAATTTCGTATGGATCTCGATGCCTTAAAATTGCAAAATTATGGTAATGGCAAAGGAATGTATAATACTAGGTTTAAACTGAATCAACAGCAAAATCACGATTTCAAAATTGTTTTACAAATACCCAAGGGACTGAATGAAGTACATATTTAAGTACATAATGCCACTGCACTATGATTGCACGCCTGTAGTAAAGGCCACCGCCGCCGTTCACCATCATGAGTTATCTTTACATAACAATACAAAACATCTGAGGGAATTATAGCTTGAAAGGACCTATTTGCATTGAACAGTCTAGCGACGCGACGTCGCCGTCGCCTCCATATATATTGACAGACCACCATCTGTAACATTATGAACACAATCACATTCCAACTTCGGTTTAGGAAAAGACAATAGTCTTAAAGTACCGTGGATAAGTTTGATTGAAGCCTGCATTACATGTTGTAACCTTGGGAAGTGTTTGATGTAGATACTTACTCGCCGAGACGATGAAACTGTTTGAGTCAGAAAAACCTCAAAACATTATAACTTAACATAACTTGTAAAGATTAACTTGTCTATGTCTTTCTCTAGACTGGTCATCGAAATATAGTTTTATATTTCGATGAGACTGGTGCTGATTCTGTTGTTCACAACTAAACTATTTTAGTCTCACTATATATGTTTAATGACTTGTAAAGATTAACTTGTCTATGTCTTTCTCTAGACTGGTCATCGAAATATAGTTTTATATTTCGATGAGACTGGTGCTGATTCTGTTGTTCACAACTAAACTATTTTAGTCTCACTATATATGTTTAATGACTTGTAAAGATTAACTTGTCTATGTCTTTCTCTAGACTGGTGCTTATTCTGTTGTTCACAACTAAACTATTTTAGTCTCACTATCTTTCTAACGAAGAATATAAGAAAAGGATGTGAGAAATGTAGTCCTGTCAAATTAATCCAATGCTTGGTTTCAACGTAAATTTTGTCGCTATAAATGTTGGTTACACTTATTTACCCGCTTACGGCAAAGACTAATTTGACAGCTTTAAGTATGATCTATCCTATTTTAATAATGTTTGTAGACAGAGATGTGATGTGATTAAAATAAGTCTAGTGCGATTTACAATAGAAACTGTCTGTCTCTACATTTAAACATATTGTACGAGTGCACGCACATACGCTTGCACTGTTAGCCAAAACAAAAACTCATAGTATTACAAAACCGTATAAAATCGATAGATTCGATTACCCTGAACCCTAAACAATACTGCGTATCGTCGTTGGTATCGTCTGATTGAAAATGCGGTCCGCATTCTGAAGAATGTCAGTCAACAAAATGAATACCGCTGAACTGTATCATAATAGTATTTCTTCTGATTTTTGGAATATAGTTGAATGATAAATCTAAAATACCGAGAACACATTTTACAGGCGCCAGTATCATAGCGCGTTCATAGGACAACATTAAAAAGGAGACTTGAAAAAAATATAAAAGCCTACCGCAAACCGTTTGAAAATCGTTTTTACAAATGAATTTGGGTCAGATCAAGTAAAAACATATTTTTTAGAAAATAATGACTGATCGGTAACAAAGCATTCCATCTGCAAACTGTTGGACATGATAAAATAAGCTGCTCAGATGTAGAAAAACAAAATATGTCATATATATCAGGAATACCCTGCAATAAACTTTGAAAAAAAAATGGTCTATGCTGGATGACGTTAAGTTTTAATGAATCTTAAATTTTGTACGTTTCTGCTTTAAAAGATACCAACTTAGAAATAATTAAATTATTAGATGGGTTGCAAAACACAAATAAATTATCATCATAAAAGCCTATCCACAGCAGAAGGTAAAATCTATCACGGATTAATGTTTAAAATGTATACCTGCAATCGTGAATAACCCTGAGAATCTAATAAAAGAACGTTATTGTTATTTGTAATTACATAGTGGAGTCATGTTGTGAGTCGTGGGTTCTCTGGATACCGTCGTGATGAGAAAGATGAAGATTAATTTGATACCTTGCACCTTGCCCGTATTGTAGGACTTTCACTTCAATTGACTTGATGATAAAAGTGATAACTTCACCGATTAATCATTTTGTCATTAAGTTCTGCTATTAATGCATTGTATTTTCAGTCAATTTAATCTTCAACAATAGTTCATTTATTTTAACAGATTCTTTGTTGTTAGAATATATGCATAACAGAAATGTAGGTAATTATTGTTCGTAATTAATTCCTGCAACGAAGGAAAACGCTAGATAATTAATTAGCCAATTTATATACAAGCAGCTAATTAAATTCTGTTAAATACTTCTTTCCCACAGAAATTCGTTTTAGGCTATGTGTAATAACATGGCTTGGCTCTTAAGACACCAAGCTTTAATGCTAACATTTACTTGGTCATGCCTAAAACAAATAAGCAGTTAGGCGCTTAACCACAGCTGTTACAATATAGCATGTTCAATTACCTTTTGTTTATAAGTACAGTGCAGTAAAAGGTTTTTCATGCTACCAAGCCACTTCTCTTTATTTCACTTCTCGATTAATCATAATCACGCAATGTCAAACCTTCTGGTACTCGTTAATACAGTGTTTACAAGGTCGACAGCTACAACTGTAGTAGGTAGGAGTTATTAATCAATCAAAACGCCTCTATACGAGTACAATGAGCATAATGAAGAAATTGATTGAACACATCTATTGCATCATTGCAAAAATTTATCTGAACGTCCATTTTGAACACGCAGCAAGTATTGTTTTCTTGTTATATAACTATCGGAAGACATCAATAATCTAAAGATGAAAATGCTAAGCATCATAACATAATATTGCACTATTTGCACTAATCACTACTGTTTGGCATTCAGCGAAGGTTTTTGTCAAGGTTGGGGCAGTGGACGTACCATATCGCACTGAGCTTCGGCGTCGTCGTCATAGAAGATGGTGTCGCAGTCGTCCATCCCTGCGGCTAGGTGCGCCCGCCTCACTCCTCGGCCAGGCCCCTCGGCGCCCTCATCAATACGAGCACACACGGCCGGACAACCGGCATCCGAACTTGCACTAATTACCGACACCGCTACACAGAACACCTCTTCTATTCAATACCACTATCGGAACTAATTTAACGATCGAAATCTTCGGGATAATCCGATGAGTCACGCGATACCGAGACGCGGAGCTGCAAGACTGCTCGGAGAACAGACTGCGCTCGGAAGGTGTGGGTGTCCTTAACGAGCTGAATCAGACGTTACCTCGAGTTGGCACCGTGCGTACACTGAACATTTTTTCGGGCACAAAGAAGCGGATGAGATGGAGACTAATTGATTATGATTTTTTGTTCGTCAAGGGCGATACGATGAGTGAGCTAGGTTTTCTGATGGTGTTTTTATGTGGCGAACTGCGTAGATAGCCGCGTTGAGTCGAGCGAGGGTGAGGGTGGCGCGCGCACTCCGCCCGCGTCGCGCGCCGGGGTGCATTGATCGGATCTCCATTGCGCATGTCGCCTCTTGAGAATTTCTCTACTGTTTTGACATTTGTTTAGGGAGCACTCGCCACTTCTTCATTAACGTCTACCCACGTAGAGCGAATAAGGAACAACAAACTGGTGTATGCCCGGGTGGCGGAAGCAATGTTTCTTACAATATTATTTGTTGAAACATTGCTTATTTACTTTCTACTAAAGATGGTGTAGCGTAGCTTACAAATAAGATACATACTTCTATTGTTGCATTTTTTATAATCAAACGTTATTTCTCACACATTTTCTCATTCGTAAAACGGTATAATATAATGCGCATGTAAGTTGCGTGTGACTTGATTATTATACCAGCTTTTGTATAATAAGTTCAGGAAACGTGAGCAACGAAAGTGCCTTTATGTATATTATTCACAATTTAAAATGTACCTCTGACCTTTTCAAGTCTGTTATAGACTTTGATTGCACCAACTAAGTATTTCTTTGTTGATATTGCCTGACAAAGATGAATTGTATTTAATACTATTTTGTTGTAACCAAGGTTGGCCGATATAGATCAGTATTTGGATCGAAACAACTGGCCATTAGAAAACATGTTTCTGGCAGTAGGTAGTTGTCAGATAGCAGGTGGTTTAGTTAACTGAACGATTCCGATGGTAGTGGTAGTACTACATGAACTGTGTCAAGGCATTCGGGACACGCGGGCATTCACTGCATAAGTGCAACGCAGGTATCATTTGACCTGCATGTTATCCTTTTCTACCACATAGATAGGAGGTGTGAGTCTTAAGTTTTAGCACTTGCCCGACTACGCCAGGGTTATAATAATTACAACAAAAGACAACTCTATTATTATAATTATGCCTTCTTAATTAAATATAATTCTACATACTTTAAAAACACTGGCAAATTACACGGACAGGATTCATTTTTTAAGAACGTGAACTATCCGATCAATATTATTATGTAATGTTGAATTGAGATTGCAATCGAGAAAATAAATGATGGTACCTACATCCAATAGGTTCAATCGTGAATTCGTGATAGGGATTAGAAAATGCCAAGGAGATTATTTATAGCGAAATCAATCATTAAGATGCTAAAGTGTTTGAGGATCCATATTTTCAAGGGGTTCTAATAACCTGTGTTGTAAAATGATTCTCTGTTAGCAAGCGCGTCAGTCAGGATCATTTGCTTCTAAGGGCAATTCACATGCGCTTAGATAAATATTCAACCATTTAATTCTTCATTGTTTATTTATTTCCCCACAGACTTGCGTAAGTGACTCTTTAGCATATATTCTTCGTTTTTGTCTTCATAACTCGTGCACTGTGCACGATTTTAATATCATCTCAATGATGATATAAATCAGTTCACTTTTCTTTTCATCCGCTACGCCATTCTAATAGTTAAATAATGACAATAGATATTTTTTGCCTATTTTGACGTATTCAATTTCTGTCGTAGAAGAATTGCTTAACAGGCGTTTTGTAATTTGGCTGCTATTATGCCGCTTTTCTTTTCTAAATTTAAATGTAAGCAAATTATGAACATCAATATAGTTACGCTTTGCAATTGATTTATATTATACCTATAGATTGTACCTTACCTTCAGTGAGTCTATAATTTAAAGATTATAACTTATAACTAGTTAGTTGCATTAGAGCTGAGCAAACATTTGAATTGTCAAATGTTTGCACTGACTGATTGCAGTCAGTCCTTTTAGAATGTAGATAGATGATAGACTGGATAATCAAAGAATGCGAAAAAAGGTACTTATATAGCAAAATAAGTACGTGCCAATGCGATTACACTTATGCATTATTCCCTTGTTAATTATCGCATAATCGCCAACGCAATGTGGCACCGCTGCTTCCTGTCGTGTGTCATTTGTATTGTCCACAAACAATGTTGCCATCATTACATAAAGGCACAACCTAAATTACTTCAACCATGTAAACATGCACGTACTTAGGTATACAATTAACAATTCGAAGATTTTTCGACGTTTTCGTTTAAATATTGTTCCACACATTTCTAGGATAAAAATTCAGAAAAACGGTACCGGCCAAGAAATACAAAACTTTACCCCGTTCTTTGTAGGTCCCCCATGCCTATAGATACTCCCCCATTGGTGTAAATATATTTAAACCAAGTTTCGCGACATTCTAAAGTAAAAAAATTACATAAATATTTATGCCAGCTGTAAAAGGTCTATATTCTATTGTAGTGTATGATAGTGATTTAAAAAAAAACTTTACTGTTCTAAATGTGTATTGTCTTCCCATTGTAGATCAGAAAGCAGCTTAACAGTTTCTTACATAACTGAATCTCATTTTTATATCTGGCCCGTAAGAATACGTAGACATTTCATAATAACGCACCCAATCTAAACAAAAACGATTAACTTTTACTTTTCACATTTCTAAATAGCAAAATTACCATAAATCGCGCGAAGCTATTAATGGAATACTAATGCACTTAGTAATGCTAATACTTTTAAATTTTTAATGTGCCTTGGTCTCCCGCAATCTACATACGTTCATTGGTATGAGATGGTGAGTGAGGTCATTGCCC
The DNA here is from genome assembly GCA_951394255.1 of Polyploca ridens. Taxonomy (NCBI): domain Eukaryota; kingdom Metazoa; phylum Arthropoda; class Insecta; order Lepidoptera; family Drepanidae; genus Polyploca; species Polyploca ridens. The sequence goes on from OX596253.1 coordinate 11,803,855, forward strand.
GTTTCCTGTATAGCTGCATTCCCGAGGGACCTGTCACTAGGGTTACCAGACCCGAAAACTTAAGCCCCTATTAAATATTTTGTAGCGTCTCTTTTTAGGTCTGGCAAATTTTGTTTCGTGTCTGGTATCTTTAATATTACAGAAACTTGTAAAAGTTAAGTGGGGGATTGTTGATGCAATTAGGTACATTTTCCTTCGGGTACGATAGGCGTCCCACTAGGCTCTACTTTGAGACCATTTGTTTTTCTTATTTAATCTTTATCACTCCTTTACTCATATTCATTTGAATCATTTGAATCTACATAGGCCAAACTCACTACATATTACTATTCACAGCCTTTTAATACAGTTTTTTGACAACCCTACACGCGTGTAATGTGGCACTCGTGGTGTTTCAACTCGAGAATTGCGTCTATCATAGAGTCGACAAAGCTGCGACGTTCATTATTTTTCATGTCGTTATAGAAACATACTAAGCTGCGCTTTCTTGCGTACTTTTATTTTCTATCTCAGTGGTGAGCACTGAGTTAGAAAATAAAAGGTGGTTTAATTTATTCACCACCTCTATGTACGCCTGGTTATATTTTCCATTCTCAACGACAAATATCTTAACTTCAACTGATTGTACAACATTTATTTGATTGAGGTCTATGAATATTGTAGACATTGTAGGTGACGCGACCCTTGTGATAAGACTGCTGAATAATAGACTTTGGAAACACTTTAATGTTTATTTCGTCTATTATTATGCTAGATGGCGAAGCTAATGAATGCGACCGCGTTGCTGACCGAAAATGTAGGTACTGAGGTAAATTCACACTTGGTGGCCTTGTTATATTAATTGTTGGTTCAGCAAAACGGTGTTTGATCGGAATTGCATCGAACATGCTCCCGAGAGGAGAAATGAGATGAGATATGAGAAATAAATCGGATACTGATAAAACATCTCAATCACAAGATCTGGCGTTCACATCATACTTACATTATTGACTTTGCTTTGAGTAGTTACATTAATAAAATGCCATTTCATTTAGCATCCAATAGAATCATCCGTCAATTCCACGGCTGTTGATGCGTACATAACAAAAGAAATTAACCTACGTTTATTTGTAATGATGTTAGGCAACACTGGGGTCGCTTCGAACGTTCAATATTTATTTAACAGCTTTATCAAAAAGTCAATCTTTTACGTGTGCGTGGCCATTTTGAAACTTGTTTCAAGGTCTTTTAGTTACGTTTTGAATGTATTAAACGATTCGATGTAGGCTCAACTGTAGCGTCAAAAACTTTTAGATGGAGCTCCTTCTCAGTTAAATCAGTTAATGCTGCAAGAGCTTCAAGTTTGTTGTTGGGCGAATTGTTGATATTTGTATTCATGCTCCCTTTGTTATTACGACTACATTGGTAATATGAATAATGAATATGTTCCTTTAATAAAAATAATACTCGGGTGTGTCTAAACCTTCCTCAAAACCTAATCCTTTCCTACATTGCATTTGCAAGAAGACAATAATTGTCAATTCTTTAACGTAGTTTTAGTTACCTTTTCAAGTGAATACAGTTATCTAAAGCAGCATCTGCATTCACATAAAGAAGGCCATTGGTTTGGCAACCTCTTATGGGATACATTCTTACTGATTTAGATTTATAAAATGGAATCTGAGCAAACTGCACCAGCACTTATTAGGAACTAAAACCAAAGTTGCCAACAATTTTGGGTTAGTCTCGCTAAATGCGTATATGTCTGCAGCGAGGCACTGACTGGTTATATAAGTCTTTACATTCTCGCATGGTATAATTAATTAATTACATTCCCGCGCCAACGCGGACGCATCGCCGTTTAAATATTCCTACTTGCATAACATTGTAACACCAAGTAACATAAAAACTACGAAACTAACAATAAGGGAGAGTAAAACGTAGATGGCACACGTTGTTCAACCGATCACAATCTCTTGAAGGACAACTTTATTAGTCACGGCACGTGATCTTGTAAACCTTACTTTCGACACTTACAGCTTACATTGTAATATTATTCTTAGAACTGAAAGGGGAAGATAACTAGGTATATCTAATTGAGCTTAACTATATGAATAAAAAAATTCGTAATGTTTTCAGTCAAGCACGCCGTCTAGTTGATCCTTGTGACATTGTGTCAGGATAACTGTAGGATTATAGTTTCTAGCACAAATGCCTACTGCTTATCATTAGTGTAATTACTGTCATTAGTTCTACCTCATGGATATCTCGTAGGAGACTCCATAATTCATAAAGCTTAACAACTCTATAAGGAAGTGCTGCATATAGATACCCTAAGGGCTATGCAATCTTTGATATTACATTTAGTACTGGAATTTTAACACAAGCCGTGTTCGGGATGGAGGATTAATTATTCACATCTGCGTAAAGAACTACTTTCCTAAACTATTATAAAGTTTACACTACGTAAATTTCCAAAATGTATCAATATATATAAAATTCAAAGTCCTGACTGACTGACTGACTGATATATCAACGCACAGCCTAAACCGCTGGTCCTAGAGACATGAAATTTGGAGGGTGTATTCTTTGTGAATAGAAGGTATCCACTAAGAAAGGGTTTTTGGAAATTCCACTCCTAATAGGGTAAAATAGGGGATGAAAGTTTGTATGAAAGTCCGTCAGTTTCGAAGTTAGGATCTTCAAATTTTGTGTTAAGGCTGAAGATTGAAAATTAATGTATACGTGTCTCAGCGTTTTCAATAATTCCACCCTCGAAGCGGGATGAAGTTGTTTTGTTTTGTTTTATTGTTGTAGAAAAATATTTCATTTGTTTCCTGTAGGCCACGCGAGCGAAGCCGCGAGCAGAAGCTAGTATCACATAAATATCTTCTTAATTAAACGGTTTCTATGATCTTAAATAAATTAAATTAATGAATTACACTATCAGTTCCTTGTAGACAATTTTTAAAAGAATATTGTGTAGCAGGTTCTGAGGATACACCCGAATACTCGAGGGATCCCAGGATATAAATATCCTAATCAAATTTCTTCACGTCCTTTAGTGATTGAGTAAGAAACATCTACACAAATCACCTGTTGTTAGATTTCATAATTATCAGTAACTTCGAGTTTCTTCATAAGGCCGTAATTCAGTTTCACAGCGACCTTTACGCTCTTATGGCCAGATAACAGATAATAATCTTGAAAATCTTGCAAATGTAAGATCGTGTTCATTAAATGCAGATCTGCCGCAGACGCAGTAAATTGTAAAGCAAACGCAAAGGGATAGGATGGTGAAAGGGGATCTCGAAAGTTCTTGTATTACATGTAAACCTGCACTGCGCCCTGCGATCGTGACTCTCAGTACCTACATACAAACAAGGAACAAGTTTTACTTTTTATTTCCTTTAATAGATGCGAGCTACGTAATACCCGGCTAAGACCACTCCTCATAATGGAATATGTGGTAATAAAGTGTCCACTTCTAGGAAAATCTTGATGGGAAGCAGGAATTAACAAACTGTATTATTCTTGCTCTTTCTTGTAAATAACCTTGTTCATGTTATGATTATTGTACTTATTATACCTACATATTTGCAACGGAAAATGAAACAGAAAAGTTCATTCATTTTCCAGAGCTTTTTAAGACGAAATTACAAACAAACTTTTGGTAAGTAATTCGAGTCTTATTCGGAATGAGTAAATTCTTATAAATCATGTGTATGAGATACATTGCTATAATTCAGAAGTAGTCCACTCCATACTAAAGATAACTGTTAAAATTGGTTTGTAGGAAAGCCCGATAGGTAGGATCTACTTTATAAAACCAAACCATGTAGCGCACCGATATAAACATTTATTTCCTCGTCAGGTTTTAGTAATAACGGTATATAACATGTAAATTAAGCTTGGCCATTTTGAATTGGTTATAAAGCTTCTGGGTGCAGCTTTTATGACCCAAAAGCTATTTTAATCAAAAATCTAACAATACTTGGATTCATACTGACATGATTTCCGTTTTGGTTTGATTTAGTTTTTTTAAGAAACAAAATATTAGAAGTCAATAAAGCTTGAGAATGATGACTAATGATGAAGTCGATATATAGCCATTAGATGATTAGATATAGAATTAGAGACCGTTAAACCACTTGCAATTTGATAAGAGTAATAATAATAACGTTTATAGAAAAGAAATAGATATACCTATATTTCTTAAATTGATAGTAAGAAAAATAAAAAGAGCTAAGTATTTTAAGCTTACAAGCTCTAAAATGATAAGAACGCGTGTTATAATAAATAATTGGTGCGACAATAGTTAATTCAGTAAGTACAACAAATCACGATGCAATAGAACTAATACTGTTCAGAACAAACGCTGATATTTTCACAGAAACACGACACGGACGGAACTAGCGCTAAAGGCTAACGATCATCTTTATCTAAGTCGAAGTGATCTAAACCACAGACACTATGATGTCCTTGCTTTTTTTATTCGAGAACACTTTGTTGTCGTGCTTTTATTATGATATTAGAATGGTTTCAACATTTTTATAAATTTGCACAATGATTCCAATATTTTCATCTTGTCCTTTATTGCAACTCTTTGAGTTTTATAATTACTACCTATATTTTATTCAATTTTGGTTTGTCTGTCAGCAAAAGAATGTGTAAAGTAAAACCACAGAATATTCAATAGTACCTACTGTAGAACACAATCTTAAAAATTCTCGTAAACTTTCCTCACAATAAGCTAAATAAGCTAACAGAACAATAAATGTACAAATAAAGATATTTCGGCAGGACAAACGACAACTTTGTAACATTATCTCTATCGAAGATAACATTAAGCTAGTGTCCAGCACACTATCCTCCCATGCATACAATTTCACTAGACTTTCTCTTGTATCAAAGAAGATCATCTCGATAAGTTGTTACTAGGTTTAACTTATGATTTTCCTTATGTACCTTTGTAATGACGGTAGAGGTTAGCGAAGTTATCGTAAGAACTACATGTGCAGTAATCATGAATTCTTGGAATGGAAGCGCTATTGCAAGACATGTTCTTAATGCTTTGTTGCATACTGCTGGTACCATACAAAAAATTTAATTTTAAGCCACTGTCAGCATCAGGAATTATCTCTTCTTACCACATTTCACCTTGGCTGGAGAAATTTAGATTCCCTACAATCTGCAATACGTGGTAATACTATAAGATACTAACTTCCCGCTGTATCTTATGGCGATGGTAAACTAGTAAAGTGTAATGAAGACGATCATCTATCTCCACAATCGTTGCAAATTATAGTTCTTTCTCGACCCGAAGAAGGAAGCGAGGCTCAAGACCGTGATATAGGTATGTCATCGTATTTTTTACCTAACAATACGATTTATCGAGAACAATGAACATTGCGCGTTCATTATAGTGAAAGTTTATCATGGTTTTCTTGAGTTTCCATGAACTGTTCAAGCCCACAGCAAATGCATGTATGACGGTACGATTGATCTGCAATTGAATAAATGATTGTATGATTTATATAATAAGACTTCAGGATATGAGATGACATTGAAAGTACCTACTGAGAGTAGTAGCATCAACATTGAGTTTGAGTATAATAGATTTTTTGTTTGCCTACTGTCTGTTGTTGAGTCTAGCAAAAAAGAAGGCAACCGATTTTCATGATTCTTTTCGTTGTTCAGTTTGATGTCCCCGGCATTTGGTTTCTCCTATTACATCGTTTAATATGTAATCGAAAATATTTGCACAGATATGATACATTTTATGTGGTCAATGGAAGTGGTCAATATAGAGACGCCTTCAAATGGTGAGTGCTACGTGATACAAACGGTGATTATAGAAACAGGAAACATTCGATGGGGGCAAGCAAACGATCGTGATTGCTCTGTGTCACGAGTTGGGACAGTCGTGCCGGACATCACTACGAAAGCACACTCAATAAATAATGCGTACTTGCTCTCTAGCCGATAAATTGTTGACAGCAACCTTTTGTTGAACTTCGACTGTGTCGGATATTATCTACTAAAGTTATGGTCACTGAGCAATAAATTGTAAGAAAACGGCGATGCGAGCAATCTAAAAGAATTTTGTCTTGGGACTTTGGATCATATACTTTTCAGGAGGTTTCTAGGATGTTCCTAAACCACATAATTACTACACTTGAACACCCTGAGCCGCAAAATAGTACCTAAATAAGAGAGAGACAGAGATAAGTACAAAAAATCAGGATGATTTTTAGGGGTGTATTTCCAAAAATCCTTTTTGCTTGTCACGTCATGAAAAGCACCTACTGTCATATTTCACTTGCTTCAGTAGTTTCGGCTTTATGGTAATGAATTAGTTTGTCACCCGATTTGGACTTCTCGCTTTACATAGATCTAACACTATTTAGCATGATTAACATACAGATTATTTCTTTTACCTACCGATGTTACTATAAAATCTATACCTACGTTAGTTAAATCATAAAAAAATCTCATGGACTTTTTTATGCGAGTTTGTTTAAATATACATTTTCATCTTTATCTTTTAGATTAATTGTGTAGGCATCGCGTGCCTTCTGGTTCGTTCTTATATCTACAGTTTTTGTTCAATCATTAAGTCTTTGTGATGTATAATTAATATTTTCTGGTTCCTTTATAAAAAGTTTATTTAAATAAAAACAAGAGAATTATAATACAACCACTGGTTAAGTTACACACATATTAACATTTTCAACCTTCAATATCTTATAGTAAAGCTGTCTCCCGCGGCTTCACCCGCGTTCCCGGGATAAAAATTAGCCAATAGCAATCAGGGACAATACAGCTTCTTATCAGTGAGATTTTTTTAAATCAAGTCGTTCCAGATATTAGCGCCTTCAAACAAACTCATCAGCTTTATTATATTAGTATAGATTAAAGGAATTGGGAATAGCAGCGGCGGCTGATGAGTATAAAAAGGTACAAACAATAACAGACATAAATATTACAGGGATTAATTTCACATCAAAACCACAATGAGCTGCGAATTCCTAAACAACTCGGGTTACATATCGTGTGAAAGTAACACAAGAAACAATATACTATAGTTTTCAATAAGATGAGAACACACACTTACTTGAAGCTTTATTTAAAATTATGCGACCACAAATGTAAATTGATCCTCCACAAAAGCGAAAGTCTCCCATCGTTTTCATTGGAATTTAATGTTGCTTGCTAAGTTCCCTGAATTCATAGTTTGGATGTTTATAAATCCCACAATATAAATATTTACAAGTGTTTTTACTGTTATCTAAATAAAATTCTGAAAGGAAGAATGATTTCTAGTTATTTATCGAAATATAGCTTTCAAAAGACAGTTTCAATTTTCCCAGCAAAGAGCTATGTTTTTCAGAACAATGGATTACTAACCCGTGTACCATGGTTAGGTTACGTTCTTCACACACACATTCCCATGGGAGTGCATAGTTTTCACGATGAAAAGCAATTTTCTACTATTGTTAAGGGAACTCCCATAGTCCCCAAGTCTCATCCTGTTAGAACTTAGTTAAACCTCTTCGAGTAATTAAAAAAAATATGTCTAGGTATCTATATAGGTATCTAAAAATATGTCTATTGGGATCTGGCTACATTTTACTATGGCATATTTGGAACATAAGAAATTGTGAAACTAGTCCACAGGCGATTCGTTAATGTTTTCAAATTCTTTATAGCAAGAGTGTGTAGGTTTTAATAAATTGTTATAATTACGTGTGGTCATATTTTAACCACGACTTATATTCTATTTTAGAAAATAGAGAACAAAAGCAGCTTTAAAGCCCACACCATTATAAAGTCCAATTTTATGACCATTAATTTTTTTGTAACACATTTAAAGAATTTGTTGGATCTCATGGTGAACACGTTTTTCTGATGTAACATACAGAGTAAGCCAGTAAAATCAATTCCAATAAATTGACAATATCGCCACCAATTTCGGTAACTTGCTTACCCATGCAAGGGAGTGGTGTGCACTTTATGTAAGTTTGCATCTGTCAGTTAAATAAGGAGACAGCCAGATCATGTAACTTAAAGGTACTTTTTTATTAAATAACCACTGTCGTAAAAATTGATCGTGCGTAGCATGATGTATTTACATAATTCAAGTGAAAAGTGAAATTTTATACCTTTAATAATTATTATACCAGCACGGTTGTTAATAAGACTTGGGATTATTGCGTCTAGTTTTTAGCCACCGCTTTTTTTTTCTTTGCCCTCTTCGCTCGAATGTCTAGTAGAAATACAGGTCTAACCTGCCATGAAGTATTTTAACTCTAGACTATCTTACATGTAGACAAGATTATATGATGCAGGTGACAAAATATATGTACGTCTATCTCCTTTCTTCTTCATTATGTAATAGGTGCCACAATCTTTTTCCTAACAATATATATATCTGCATAAAAACTGTTTATAGCTTATATAACAGCTTTAAGTGTGCACTTTTCCATCATGAGAAGTCTATCAAATATCAAAAGTAAGTCGATGCGGTGAATCGACTATAATTTCCATGCAAGGAATGCACAAAATAGAAAAGCTGTTCAGATGATCTGCGTACCTAGGTATTAGCTAATTAGTAGGTACAATTACATAGTGCACCGAGGTGGAAACTCTCGCTGGTGGATCCGAGACGATGGTGAAAACGACAATTACCCAGACTTGGTAATAATTGCAGGGTAATGTGTCGAAGTCTAAGGGTGCAATTACGAAGCCCTAGCTTTCGAGAGAACCTTAGGTTTTAATAAGTGAAGTTCTACAGTGTTGTATTTAAGCAGTCGTGATGGAAAAGAAAGGAATAAAAGACCTAGGTTCACGTTCCAAGACATCCAGCAACGTTAAAAAGAAAAGGGTGATCCTGCTAACTTGAACTCAACATCAACTCGTGCCACACGCAAAAACTAACCAAAACCACAGATTACTTAATAGTTACCACCCAACACCTCACAATTATAAGTGTAGCGACGGAATTCACTTCCTCATCTCTTTCAATGTGATTTTCGATCGTATCGATTTGTGCAACAAAACCAGACAGTTTATCGATTCACAATGGTCGCGAGGCGTGACTCGGGATGAATGGTAGCAGTTAGCGTTGTTTCTGACCGGGTAGATAGTTATGCCTGATATTTCTCGGTCGGCGAGCGTGGCTGGACCACAATTAACTGATGTATCACATAGCCAGCGATTGTTGGTCGGCACAATGGGGGGCCAGTGACCTGATCTACCTCTGTCTTCTCCCTTCTATAATATTCATGTACATACCTAGAGATTAATGTATTTTTGGTGGCTTACTTATACTCATAGTATTGGGCTTGTTTTCGGCAAATTGTAAGCCTTTGCAGAGATATTTGCGAGTTTCCACCGTCGCCGTATACGTTTATAGTCCTGCTAAGTTCACAGAATTTGGCTTTTTTAAATAGGCAAATTTCTGGCTTTCATGTACGATAATTTACAGCTAATTATATTATCACATACCTACATCTTCAAAATATTCGCTCGACGATAAAATGGTCCTGCCAATTTTGAAGTCGTTGCATTGTATGTAAAAAAGAAAATGGGAATACACGTGTGAGATTGTGAAGTTCAGTAGCCCATACATAATTCTCCTTCTCGCATTCAATTTTCCATGATGCGCCACCACGACACAGTACAAATATTTACATAACATGCATTTAATTAAAACCCCTCCTGCATGTGTGGGCGGTGTGACATAAGCACCGAGACAAGAATGTCCTCCGATAAGTTTTATTAGAAGTTGTTTTATTTAAAGTTCAAGGAAAATACGCTTTGCTATGCTCCCATAATGACGTCGGTTGTTATATGTAGATTTATGGATATTTCAGACATAGAACTTGAAAGTTATGGGAGTTACAGCAACTCCAGGATTTTTATGGCATTTTCCATAGTGAGATTTATAAAAAACAGGCAAGTGCGTTTATTTAAAATTTTGGAAAAGGTAATAAATTGTCAAAAGACATGACAGTTTATTACTTCGGGGATCTAGAGGGGATTTATATATCTTTCCGGTTTTTGGCAATTTTTTACCCCCTCAATGAAATTGATGATGGGTTCTCAAAGATTTAAAAAACAAATTCCCACCAAAAACATTTAACAACTAGTTACTTACAGAGCGCCTGCTCTAATTGATCGTTTCATCAAAAGATATTTTTTTACAACTTTATATTATTTGATCTTCTAAAGGTATGATATCATCAAACCATGTGCTTCCATTAGGCAGTTTCGAACAAAGAACTCCGCTAAAACTTTTTTGTTTGATAACTTACAATTCTATTGCGTGATGCGTCACAAATAAACATTTACTATAGCGCTTCAATCGATGCTAAATTGAAATTATGAGATATTATTTATAGATTCTGGATTTGATACATCGGAAAATAACATGACTTGGCCGGGGCAAAACAACCTAAAGTTGGTGTAACCAGTTTCTACGTTACCCGTAGCGTTATTCGATCAGAAAAAATACACAAAAATCTGCAAGATACGAGACACCGGATGGATTCTTGAATTATATTTTAATTAACAGAACTCTGGTTCTCGCGAGGGTCGCGCGTCCGCGTCCTATAATAACAATTCATTTCATTGTTATTTTTTTAACCGCGAGCCAAAGTATACGAATATAGTTTTTAGAAAATTGTACGAGTAAAATTTGTCGCAGTAACATAAATTGGGTAACTTTTCACAGAGTCTCAGCTGCTGCAAATCCTTATATTGTCATGGGAAACAAGTATGAAATAAATGCAATACCTACTTACCTAAGTAATTATTTAAATCTTTCCATGACATGTTCTGTTTATTTATTTCGCTTTCGCGCTTCTCTTTCTTCGAGAGAGAAAAATGATAAAAATACTTATAGGAATAAGTTTATTTTATATTCAAACCATTTACCCACATACCTAAACCATAGCTTATTTAAAACTTTTTACCTCCTGAAGACTCATACATAAAGCTGCGAGGGTATCTCTTTGTCTCGCGTTGTTTATATTTTATTTCATACATTTTGATTAATTGATGTAGATACCACACTGTTTATACTGGTCCTATCAACAACACAGTTCCCTAGTAGGTACTTGGGTACGATCACTATCCTGCCTCAGCATTAACCCCAGCTTTATCCATGCCGATAAAATCAATTATGGGATTAAGGCTCACCTTTTTAGTTTTCCTGGCAACACCACTGACACTGCTGGCAAGACTCTCCGCGTCGTAATGTCTGGAGAAAGAGTACGGGCCCGGATGACTCCGGGATACGCATTGCCCCATATGCCCGCTCCCGCACAACACTATATCACATCTGTTAATATGTGTACTGTTATAAAACAAAAACACTTCACAACGATATGTTCTCACGATTCAAATCTGCAAGTGGAAATGTGCGTCATTTTTTTAACCGCAGGTCGGTAGTTTGAATTTTAAACAACACCTACGCTTGCATACCAAATGAATAAAGAGCCTTTAGAATAATATAGTAGATCGAAAGCCTGAGCTTATTGCTTTGTATAGGTAAGAACCTACCTTTTTAACCGACTTCAAAAAAAAGGAGGAGGTTCTCAATTCGGTTGTATGTTTTTTTTGTTTTTTATGTTTGTTACCTCATAACTCCGTCATTTATATACCGATTCGGAAAATTCTTTTTTTATTTGAAAGGGTACACTTCCCGTTTGGTCCCATTGTCATCAGATCAGGAATTGATTACTTTTTAGTGTACTTTGAAGTCGGTTTAAGTTTTTTGTAAAACAGTTCAATTATGATTAATCAAAAGCTTTAGATCTGTAGGAAGATCTGAATATTAGTGTTAGGAGTTATTTAATAGTTAGCTTTTAAACATATCCTCGAAATTGTTTTAAATTAATATTTAATGACTCGAAGAAGTTTTGGACTACTAACTATTCAGTTAAAATTAGCTAACATTAATTAAGGTTTAATTGTTTTGAGGCTGTGTTAAATTGATGCTGATTGAACTGCTAATTATTCAGTCCCAATATTTTTAATTAGTTAAACGGATATTAGACCGCATATAAATTGTTATTAGAGGGGGCATAAAATAACGTTATGAGTTATAAAAATATGAATGTAAGTTTAATACACAAACTTTTCTCTCTTATAGTCGTTTGAATTGTGTTAAAGTTCATATAAACACGTCCTTCACAGTTCACATGTTACGATCCCGACCC